>CM040423.1:71235459-71605174 GCA_022702705.1 Papilionanthe hookeriana x Papilionanthe teres
ACCAAAAATATCTCTACTTCTTCTCCTACTGATCACAACTCCAGTTATTGCAGACTTGAATGATGACAAGCAAGCCCTCCTTGCTTTCGCTACTGCTGTCCCACATGGTAGAAAACTCAACTGGAGTTCTGATACATCTGTTTGTTCTTCGTGGGTTGGAGTCAGCTGTACGCCCGACGGAAGCCGTGTTATTGCTTTAAGGCTTCCAGGGATTGGTCTCCTCGGCCCAATTCCTAAAAATACAATAGGAAAACTCGACGCCCTTCAGGTTTTAAGCCTCCGCTCCAATGGCCTTGTTTCTAGTATCCCTCCAGATGTCTCCTCACTTCCATCTCTTCGCTCCCTCTTCCTTCAAAACAATAATTTGTCTGGTGATTTACCCAAATTAAATGCATCAGGAATCACATTTGTTGATCTGTCTTTTAACTCGTTTACTGGAGAAATCCCCTTAGTGATTCAGAATTTGACCCTGCTAAATTCATTATATTTGCAGAACAATTTTCTTTCTGGTCCTGTTCCTGAACTCAAGTTTGCAGGACTAAAGCATCTGAATTTAAGCTTTAACAACCTTAGTGGCCCTATACCAAATTCCCTCCAAAGGTTTCCCAAGGAATCCTTCCTGGGAAATTCATTACTATGTGGTCCTCCTTTAGAGCAATGCCCTGAAGTTCCTACTCCTTCCCCGTCACCCTCGCCTACAACCTCACCTTCATCCCCATTAAGTCCAGAAGAAGAACATAAAAGTTTCTGGAGAAGGTTGAGTTTGAAGGTTGTGATAGCAATAGCTGCTGGCGTTTTGGCCTTGATGCTGCTTGTGATAATTATTCTCTTGACGTGCATTTTGATAAGAAAATGTGCTGAAGGTAACAAACCCCCCAAGGAAAAGACCATTATTTCTGGTGCGAGGAGTGAAAAGCCTAATGAGGACTACAGCATTGGGGTTCAAGAAGCTAAGCAGAATAAAATGGCTTTCTTTGGGGGAGTTTCTTATACCTTTGATTTGGAGGACTTGCTGAGAGCATCTGCTGAAGTTCTTGGCAAGGGAAGCTGTGGGACGACATATAAGGCTGTTCTTGAGGACGGAACGATAGTGGTGATTAAAAGGCTAAAAGAAATGGTGGTTGGGAAGCGAGAGTTTGAACAACAGATGGAGATAATAGGTAGGATTGGGCCGCACCCAAATGTTTCACCGCTCCGTGCTTATTACTACTCAAAGGATGAAAAGCTTCTTGTTTATGATTACGTTCCGACTGGTAGTTTATCAGCACTCTTACATGGTATGTTTCTTAAACATTCGTCTGCTTGTAATATGAGAAAGTTCAATAACTTACTATGAAAACTTTGGATCAAACTAGTCTAAGACCTTTCTTTAGATGTATGTGAGCATGGTTTCAATGAAGCGTTACAATTGAAATTTAGAATCACTGAAATCGCTCAGAGTTGAGAGTGGCTAATGTTAAAGAGAAAATTGTCAAAATTGTCTACTAATTATTTGTAGGGATTATTTCAGTCCCGAATTTATAAAATTTTCAATTCTATTCTTAGATTTTTTTTTAATATGGATTGAAATAGTCGCCCCAATTAAAAGAGTATAAGGACCGAATCTTTATAAACTCTGAACTAAAATGATTCCATATAAATAGTTATAGGACTATTTTGATGCTTTACTCTAATGTTGAATAAGTTACGGTTGATTTTTAAAGCACACCAAGCATATGAAGTTAAATTTTCATGGAAATTTTAGCTACCAAATAAGAGAATACACATTTACCACACCCATAAATGATTGAGATTCTATTCCTTATGATATATATGATACCTTTTATGATTTTCACTATACTCTCATTGCCAGACCTTCACTTCATATTTGCTTGGAAAATGTCGTGGGAACTTGGTTCAACAAAATAACTTGATCCCTTTGTTTTAACTTAGTTCTTTCGTTGCAAACCATACAGTGATTCTCTGCTTAAGAATATTTTGCCCATAAGACAGACTGAACTAAAGAATTCTTACTCATCAGAACTTAGTATAAACTTACTCCTCTATGTCAAATAATTATTTCTATGCTCCCAATTCATATCCTGTAAGTTATAATAAAAGCAATATAATCATGGAAGATTTGCATACATACGACTCAGTTCCTATGTATTTTTGACATATTCAACACCTAAACTTCAATTTTTACCTACATACCATACCACCCTACCTATGCATGAACAGGTGTATCTCACATCTTTAAAGTTAAAACGGTAGTATTTTTTATGTGATGGAAAAGGTTTGGGTGGTATAAATGTGAAAAATATAGGTGTTTGATATTTAAATACATAGGCTTGTCTTATGAAACGGCTTGTACAGCCATCTCACCAATCAAAATCTTGAACTTTTTCCTCTTATCTTCTTTCTAATCTCATGAACAGGGAACAACAGAGGTGCTGATTGGATCCCACTGGACTGGGTCTCCCGCGTTAAAATCGCACGGACAGCCGCACTCGGTATAGCACACCTTCATGCCGAAGGCAATGGAAGGTTTGTTCATGGAAATATCAAATCCTCTAACATCCTTGTCACCCCGGAACGCCAAGCCTCCGTCATTGACTTCGGCCTGGCCTCCATCACAAGAACACCAGCTTCTTCTTCTCGTGCTGTTGTCGGATATCGTGCTCCCGAAACCTTCCAATCACGAAAATTCACTCAGCATTCGGATATCTATAGCTTCGGAGTTCTGCTCCTTGAGATTTTAACCGGTAAAGCTCCACTTCAGTCTCCCGGGCGTGATGATATTGCAGATTTACCAAGATGGGTTCAGTCTGTGCTGAGAGAAGAATGGACTGCTGAAGTTTTTGATGTGGAGCTAATGAAGTATGAGAATATTGAAGAAGAGCTGGTTCAAATGCTTCAGATTGCTATGGCCTGTGTTGCAAAAGTTCCAGAACAACGCCCTAAGATTCAGGAAGTGGTGAGAATGCTTGAAGAATCAAGTGTGTCTGACTCAGAGAACAGGCCATCATCAGAGGAGAAGACTTGAGGATTTTGATTTCTAGGTATCATGATATGGAAAATAGAGATTTCTTTTTATACTTTTCAACCAATTGGTTTCATATTATTTGGTCATTTTTTTGTGAAGGATTCTGTGAATGTATTCATGTTTGGTGAGGTTTGGTAATAAATGTTTTTAGTTGCCTCACCTTGTGGTCTTTGAGTTCAGTCGTAGATTTGTTTTAAGAGCTTTTGATTTTGTTCATAAACGATTTTTATAGTGAACATAATTGTATTTTTTTTCTGACATGAATTGCAGTTATGCTGTCAGCAATTTAGTACGAACAGCTCTTGCACAGCTCAGTTATGTGTTCCATTTATATGCTAGAACAAGTTTGAATTATAGTTTGCCTCATAATTGCTATACAAATGAGAAATTATTTTTTTTTAAGAACTATTGAGTATTATAATTAAAAAAAATGGGACTCACTTTTCTATAGTTACTATATTTTAGGGGGATTTATGTACTACAAAACTTTTATATATTTACATATCTCAAATTTAGTTTTTTATATTTATTTTTATAAGGTTTATATTGTGGGCTCCGAAAATTAACGAACACTCTTCGGGAATTTTTTGCATTTTATTTTTATTTTGTTTGTTGGGAGAGTTTTGGATGATCAAATTTTTAGAAGGTAGATTGGATTGTAGATAAGACACTACCCACAGATTTTGCCCTCATTTTGAGAGGACCTTTTGATCGGGGATTCGAGATTTCCATAAGTGTAAGCCCCTATGGTTAAGTACCCCTCCTGATAGCAAGAGAACACTTTCTATTAAGACTAGTCATTAATAATTGAGTACTCAACATATAGTAGCAGCAGACATGGAATATTTTAATCTGTAAATCTATCACTAAAAGCAGATGGTGAGGAAATGAAGACAAAACTCATTCAATATTCTATAATTCTGTCATCCCGGGATGTCATGGCCTCTGATCTACTTGGTCAGAAGAGGTAGTTTGACCGAACCTGACAGAAGAATTCTTGGCAGTATTATGAGTTGCGTCGTCCAAGAGATTCTTGTAGATCTAGAATAGATGTTTGTCTAAGGGGAGAAATGTAAGATGACCTTAGCAAACGCATGATTTTGTATCAATTAACTGCACTCTTATGATTCACAACTCAAATAGTAGAAAGTCATTGGGGAACATACGGGCTGTGATTGTGTCTGTAATATAATAGTGTCATTTGACAGTAACCACCCAATCAAAGGGCTCTAGTCGTAAACGCTATTTTTGCGGTGTCATATGACGGCAGAACCATGAGAAAATAGAACTCGAGTCATGTCCACATTGGCATACGACTGTTTTAATTGTTAATACAGGGATACACTTAATATGACATTCACTCTTTGTGAGCTAAAGTTAATAAAAATTTTGTCACTCTTGAAGAACTGTTGCAGAGGGTCGATTGAATTTGCATTAAATCTTTGGTGATTGATTTTTAACTTTGATATTTTAATTGATTATTTTGAAAGTCTCGATTTAAAATTTGAACTATTATATCAACTCGGGCATCATCGGGGATTGAATATTTAAAGCTTTTATATTTGAAGAGGGCATTTTGTTTTGTTAGTTTAGGCTTTTTGGGTATGAATCATGTTAGACTATTGCCCTTACAAATATGAGGGTCAAACTAGGTGATTTGGACTTATAAATTCTCATTTTTAGATTTGAATGTTTATTTCAAAATTACAAGACTTGTCACTTCAGTCCTTACGAGGGGGAGGATCAGACAAGTTAAGTGGGACTTAGAACCCTGCCATGTAGACAAGGCGACCAGATTAGTCTGCACATCATTCTCAAATTTATAGTATTTGAGTGCTTAATGTGTTGTTTAGAGCATATGCGGTCATTTGAAAAGACGTGTAATTGATGGTTATATAGATAACTTGAAGCATACATAGCTCAAGAGTAACTTAAATGGTACTCATCTAAGTCTTAAGAAGTGATTCATATTTCAAGATATCTCATTTGACTTAGAAGATAACCATAGACTTTATATAGATTTTGAAATCACTCAGAACTTAAAGTATACCCAAAACCATTATAATTTTAGTCTTTATAATGGACCATCTTCTGCCTCATTTCAGCATTTAAAAAAAAATAGTTATGTCTTAAACTTAGCCCCAATTTATGATATTTAACATTTAAGTTAAACTTAGCCCCAATTTATAGAATTTGATATTCAATTTAAGTTTAGCTCCTCAATTTGTGGTGTTCCATATTTAATTTAATTTGACACCTGTTGGAAAAAATCTGACCGTCGAACACAAAGAAAAAATTTTGAATAACTCTTGCAGGTTGCAGTTCGAAGCTACAGGCCAAATACCTCTTCTTATTGGAGAAGAATCTTGCAGGCTGAAGTGTCGAACTCCTCCTTCTCTACCGAATACCTTTGGCCTAAGAATTTGGACTGCCAAAGATCCTGCAGCACAAGAATCTGGACTGCCGAAGGACACCTACAGTGCTTCGGCTATCTGGACAACTGAAGAAACACATGCAAGCTTCAAATGAAAAATGAATTCCCTTGCAGGCTGAAGTCGTTGAAATTGACGAACTCTGCCTGGGCAGCTAAAATACTGAAGTGCTGAATTTTGTTGCTGGACAGCCAAAGGGGACAAAGAAAAAAAATAGCAAGCAAGAAAATGAGAAAATAGAAAGAAAACTACATAACAGAAAATGAACACAAGAGGATTATGTGGTTCGGTCCATAAGACCTACATCCATGGGAGGGAAATTAACCATCAAATCCACTAAGGCAATAGAGAAGATTTACATATCTTTTACATTGAGAAATGAGCCCTCATCTTGACATGATCTCTCTCTCAAAAAAAAAACTTGATACAAGATCTCCAAGATTCTCTCCTCACTCTCTACAAGCTATCATCTTCTTTCTCTAACAAAACTGATTTTCTTTCCTTGGTCATTTCTCTACAAGCCTCCCTCATTATTTATAACAAATGAGTCTTCCAAAAGTAGACCCGGTTCACCAATAACAAACAACTTTGATGGAATTACAAGTTTAACATTACCTTAGATTTGCTAATTGTGAGTCATTGTAACAACCCCCATAACCTTCGGAACCAGCAAGCTTAGCACTAATTTATTATGTTTCACTTTCAAGTCAAGCAGAAAAGATTTAATAATTTAAATTTAAATTTATTTACAAGTCCACCATGACTTGAAACTTTGACAACCTCCAGGAGATGTCCTCATTTGAGGAAAAATTATTCCATACGGACAGCACACCCAAATTTGAGTCCGGACGCCAATCACAGGAAGATACGTAAAATGGTGAGCCTGCATGCAGGAAATATTAAAAATACATATTTTTACTGTCGGGCCGGCCCGACCCAGATTTTTTCGACCTAAAAAGCGGAGCATTTATTCCCATCCGACGAAAAAGCAAAGCATTTATTTTCAGCTTCCCGCTAATTTATCCCCGGCTGAGAAATGAGGCAACTTCACATTACCCCCATTTCTCATTTTAGGGTTTCGACGATCTGAGATGGAGTAACACAGTCGACCAACTGAAGATGGTTTTTAAAGGTGAATGAAGCTCAAAAGCATCACGTTTATCAAGATTGATTTTCGAGCAGCTGAGATGGACCAGTCTCTTGAGGACATCGATATTGATGTGAGTTTAGCTCGGAATGTTTTCAATATCGCAAAGCCATTGTTATTGTTTAGGTTCAATAATTTATGCGGTTATATTTAGGTTTGGGTCGTGTTTTTGATTTATTTATTAGAACTTAGGGTGGTGTTATTCTTTAGTCAATTGTTAATGGTGTTATTGTAGTGTTACTGTGGTGTTATCTAGTGATTATTCTCATGTTATTTTGTTGACGCTGAATTGTGGTTTTTAGATGAGGTTTTTGTGGTATTATGGTGGTTTGATTGAAGGTGCATTGTGGTGTTATTATCGTTGTTTTATTTAGTGATTATTGTCGTGATATTTTGTACACATGGGATGGTGTTGTTTAGATGAGGCTTTTCTGGTATTATTTTGATTTTAATGTGGTCGTTTCGAGGTGTTCTTATCATTGATTTGTCTGGTGATTAATCGCGTGATGTTTTGTTGACGTGGGATAGTGGTGTTTAGGTGATGTTTCTGTGATATTATTCTGGTTTTTTTAGGGTCGTGTTGCAGTGTTGTTACAGACAGTGTTATTGCTGTGTTTTTATGGTGTTATTGTGGTGTTATTTTGTGTTATTTTCATTGTTGTCTTAGTAGATGAAGTACATTGTTATTTTGGTATTTTTGGTTTTTTGGACTGATATTCTAGTTTTTCTGATGGAGTTATTTCAAATTATTTTATGGTATTGTGATGTTGTGCTTGGAATAATTCTTTTGCATATAATTTAAAAAAAGTGTTTTTCTTTATGCAGTAGTGCACTTTTGTTAACCTAAATCAATGAATGCAAGAAAGGAGGAAGAAGTGTCAACAAGCGAAGAACCGCTTTTCCAAATTGAAAAATTGTCTGCATTCAGATTTTAGTTAATTGAATGACTCATTGAAGGCGGGTTAGAATCATTGTACATTTCGGGAAGCTGCTCATGAGTCAAATAGGTTTAAGTGTGTTCTTTGATTATTAGAATCAGGTCCAAGGTTGTTAGACATAATCAGAAGCAGCGAGATTGAGTTATTTAGCAACTCACCTAATCATGAAAGATCATTTGTTAAAAACCTCATTCAGAGGAATGAGAAAAGTTACAATAAGAGGAAGTTACAGATTGTTCCAACATCAAATGATGAGGGAGTTTTAGAATTAGGTGTCAATGAAGAAAACGTGATTTGTATCGGATAAGTGATGGGTTAGAGATTTGATAAATGGTGCAAACTGAATAAAATACTATTGTAAGTTACGATGCTTTGGACTTGTTAAGTCTCATGTGAATGATGTTCCCTCTGATGAACCAGCTGGAACACCTGTCACATGAGAGTTATGAAGTCCAAAACATCGGAACTCACATATGTATTTTATTCTATTTGTATTTTTATCAAATCTGTTACCCATCACTTATTCGATACAAACCACGTCTTCGTCATTGGCACCTAATTCTAAAACTCCCTCAACTTCAGATGTTAGAAAAATGTGAAACATACTCTTATTGTAACTTTTTTCATTCCCCTGAATGAAGTTCTTAGTCACTGATCTTTCACGATTAGGTGAGTCGCAAAGTAACTCAATCTCACTGCTTCTGATGATGTCTAATAGCCTTGGACTTGTCTCTAGCCATCAAAGAACGATCCCTTCCATCCAACCTGTATGACTCATGAGCAGCTTTCTCGGCATGTAAAATGAATCTCAAAACGACTTCAACGAGTTCATCAATTAACTTAAATCTGAGTGCAGACAATTTCACAAACTGAGACGGTCCTGAATCTAGCAACGAAATCACTTTCCATTTGGGCTAATATAATTGATGTGTATAATGGAACATCATTCATGTATTAGTGTAGTATTTGATGGATAATGGAACGTCATTCCTGTATGAGTGTAGTATTATTAGTGAATTATTCAAGTATTATTGTTGTATTATACTTCTATTACGGCGGTGTTATTGGAGTGTTTTAAGGCATTATTCGATTAATATTATTGTATACTTTTTAGTTTAATTGCGGTATTATTCCAGTTCTACGGTGTTATTGGAGGTTTACTAAAGTTTCAGTATTACCACTTTAGGATTTAGTTATTATTGTGGTATTATTCGAGTGTTATTCCAGTTCTTCGTGGTGTTATTAGTGTTATTCTGGTGCTCATTACTCGTGATGTATTATTGTTGTTTTATCGTGGTGCTATTGGAGGGTTATTAAAGTTTAGTTATTATCGATGTATGATTAAGGTTTTATTTTGGTATTATGCGAGAGTTATTCGAGTGCTTGGTTTTGTTATTATTGTTATACTCATGGTATTATTGTTGATTTGTTATTCTTGTTTTACTGTGGCATTAGTATGATATCATTTCTACTTACTGAATGTCACTGTAAATGTGAGCCCCAACACTTATTATTGTAAAAAAGTATTTCGATGTCATGTTTTAAAAGTCTTAGTATAGTATTATTACTATAATATTCAAGTATTATTGTGGTGTTGTTATGGTTGTTGTTTTATTCGTGTTTCCATTTTATTGAGACAGTATATTGTTATTATTTGAACGTTTTAAATGTTATGTGTAAATGTGGGCCCCAACGCTTAAGAATTAAACACTGTATTTTGATCTGATGTGGGACCCATCCCCAATCCCGCCCGAACACCTGGAAAATATAACCGGCCTAAACTCGAAAACAAAACAGCGATTCATTGAATATACCCGAGGATAACCGAGGGGACGCGCCACCACTTTCCTCCTTTGCAGAAAGTTTCCAAAGTTTTGAGTTGTCGTGCATTGTCTCAAACTACATTCTCCATTTCCACTAGCTTACAGAGATGGAATCCGAACGCAGCTAGATGGAAATCCAAGGAAGTTCGACGACAATGGAAATGGAGGTGTCGTTGAGGGAAACCGATCAAATTGAAACCGATCAGCCTGAAACCGAACAACCTTCAAAAATGGACACTGAAGAGAAGCAGAAGAAAAAAGCCAATGGCCGTAAGAAGGTTATTGATGGGAGTTCATCGAGGTAAATTTTTTATTTTTGTGGTTGTATTTTCATGTAAAAGAATGTTTAAATCGATTCCATATATTATTCGATGCAGTAATACTGTAACACGATATTATTTAAGTTTTACTTTGGTATTAAAAAACAGATGTTGTCCTCAATAATACCAAAGTAAACCCTAAATAATACCAAAGTAAAAACTCAATAATACTAAAATAAAACCTAAATAATACCAAAATAAATCCTAAATATTACCAAAACCAAATGTAAATAATACTTTACTATGCTACTTTCAGTACTACCAAAATAATACCAACATAAAACCTCAATAATACCAGCCATCATTTTTCTAAATACTTTCAATACTATCTAGATAAACCAAAATAAATCCTAGATATTACCAAAACCAAATGTAAATAATAGTTTACTATGCCACATTCAGTACTACCCAAATATTACCAACATAAAACCTTAATAATACTTGCCAACATTTTTCTGAACACTTTCAGTACTATCTAATTAAAACCTAAATAATACCAAAATAAATCCTAAATATGACCAAAATTGTAATAATAAATTGCATTGTTTTTTTTTTAATTAACACCTTTATGGTAGCTATAATAAATTGCATTCTTGTGTTTTTGAAGGTTTATTAACCCGAGGTCCATGAGTTGTAGTTGTCGACCATCCGTAGTGAGAGATTTACTTGATCAGGTTAGGCTTGCAATATCTGAGGACACGAGGAATGGCCTCAGAGTAATGAATGTTGCCCAGGTTTTTGATCTACCTCCTTATCCTCAAGAGAATGTCATGACACTACAAATTCTACAATGTTAGCATTATGAGAAAATGTTATTCCAAATGGAAGGGAAAGAACTAAGACTACTAACTGATGAAGTTGCCCTACTGATCGGCATGCCCAATAGAGGACAAGTACCAAAGTGGAAGAAAAGTCCATCGTCCGCTGTGGATGCGGTCAAGATGAAGGATAATCTTCTTGCCTTTGCAAGCGGGTACTCTTCGGCCCCTTTTGATAAATTGTTCATAAAATTTCTGTTATCAAATTTATCTTTTCCTTCTAGTGATTTTAGTGTATCGAAAGAACTTGAGTCCTTTGGGGAGAATGTACAGACTTTCTCCTCGTATAACTGGTCGGCTGCTCTCTGCAAATACCTTATAGAGCAACTTAATGCAGTGGCTATCAAAATAAGGCGGAATCGGCCCATTGGACATAAATGGATTTTTGTTTTTGCTAACGGTTATTATCTCACATAAACCTCATAAATGCTTTATTTTTTTATGAGCAAAGTTGAAAATTACAATGGTTTTCCCAGGTCTGGTTTTACGAGCACACTTCTTTGGTCACTCCCGTCGCTCCTAAGGCTAAACCCTGAATGTTGAGATGGCCAAGAACCATTAGCTGGAACTCCTTACAGATTAATCTAGCCTTTAAGAGGATGGACACCAGACAGGTACATCATTTACATCTCTGTTTAAAGAATATATTTGTGAAACAATTATTAAAATATTTCTTTCTAAAATAAATCGCAGTTTTATGATAATTTTATTGATCTCAAAGAGGAAGAGCTTATTTTGCTTGCCAATCTAGATGAAGGACTTCCTAGTCCAGTCCCAACCCGTGAAGCTGAAGTTAGACCTCAATCACCTGTTTCATATGATATGGGTTCAGTTGCTTCAGGAGACAGCGCGGTTGCTCCTGTGTTAACCACAATGAACCGGAACATGGAGGTCATGATTGAACTACTATGAGGGCAAGAGAAATGGTTCATGGAATTCCAAGGAACCATGAATACAGTTACTGTTGGATTGTCAAGGTTGCAGGAGAAAATGTCTGTAATGCAGAATCAATTTGAAAAGATTGAAAGATATTTAGCTAATAAAGGCACAGTGTTGGTAGAAGAATATGCTCAGCCATCTTCTCCTCCTACTGTAGACAAAGATAATTAGCTGAATTAAAGAGGAAACGCATAACATATCCAATCCTGCTGAAATCCCTATTGTTGACAAGCAAAATGAGTTGAACGACGAGGGCATGTCAATAACAGAAGATGGCTCTCATGTTGATATTGCTCTTGAAGTCACACCCTCCATTCCCAATCTAATGCAAAGGGTTAAGGGTCGACGGAGTCGTCGAAAGAAGGTAGTGAGTTTCCCTTTCACTGCTTTCTAGTTTAAAATAAGAAAAACAACAAAGGACCCAGAGGAGCACCCTCAGCCTGAAGAACCAATATTAGATGAAGCAGATCCCCCCTCGACAGAGCAAGCTAATGCACAAATATCTACCATTATAGAACAACTACTGGATAACACTTTAGGCACCTTAGAACAGCCTGCTGTATAGACTACCGCAATTAGAGTTGAACAGCTTGTACATAATCCGATGAAAACAAAGGAAGAGACTGTAAATGTCTCTACAAATACAAATCAAAATATTTTAGATACTTAAGCAGACAAGGGCTTCCAAATAGTTGTATTTGCACCTTCTGAACTTGCGCAGGCACAAGAAGCAGTAAACGAACAAGCATTAGCGATATTTCTGAAAATCATTCTTAAAGCTCTCTTATATGTTGTCTTTTAATATCATATTTTTCATAAGTTTTATCCATGTGTAGCCTACTTTGGCAGAGCTGCAGATTGACTATCCTGGGCGAGAACTATTTTCTGTTGAAATGCAAGAAATAATTGATCGGTGCATATCAAAGTACCCCAATAATTTAGTAAATCTTCAGCTTCCTTATGCATTGCAAGTCCGTTAAAGTTAAGTGCCACAACTATGTTATGTGTGCTCTGCAGGAACAATATCATTGTGAACCTTGGTGACACTTTAATTGACCGCGGTATGATGGAGGATTTACTATTAGATCGAACGATTAGAAATGATCATGTTGATGCCTTAGCCGCCATTTTGAGTGACAGGAAGATTCGAAGTCCATATTTGTTCCGGAAATACCTTTATGTGTCGTCGTTGTTCTGGGTAATCACATAAATGTTGTGCTGAGATTTTTATATACTCCATAAAAATATTAAATGTGTGTCATTTCATGCAGAGTTATCATAAAATAGACAACGATAGCTTGAGGTTTTTGAGGCAGATCACAAAGACTGTGGTGCAAAATGCAGATCTGATTTTGATTCTTATTGTAAACAACGACCACTGGGTTTTATTGGATGCGGATTTGACAGTAAAAAAATGAAGAATATATGATTCCTTACCCAACGAGAGGCATAAGACAGTCTGCCAAAACGTTGTGAGTGTATTCACAACAATAAATAAATCCCATGCAGGTTCTCGATCCAATAACAATTTTGTAATTAAATTTTGTAGGTTAAACTGTTTGCAGGCAATGCCGCGCAATGTTTTGGGGGGAAACCAGGAACATGGGGGATTGCAATCGTTAAAGACATACTCATTCAAAATAATAGTATTGACTGTGGCATGTTTGTCTGTAAGTACCTGGAGAAAGTAGTACAGAATAACCCAACTGACTGGAGTCAAGAGCTGAACTAGCAAGCAGAAATGCCAAAATTCAGGGCACAGCTAGCCTATGAACTTTGTATGTGGTTTCCGTCAGTTAAATCTAAATGAACTCATGTGTTATTATTATTTGTGGTTTTCATCTGTTATTGTTAGTCTAATTTAAGGTTAACCATAACTGCTTCTTCACTTGATTAACCATGAGATGGAGTCATAAATATTATTAGTGTATTGTTCGTCTATTATTATTATGGCAGCATTTCTGCATTATTGTTGTAGGAGTTATAAATGTTATATGTGAAATTCTCTAGAAGTTAAAACTGTGTAAGATTTGCATTATTTATAAAATATGCCAAGGTAGATTCTAATATTATTGTGTTATATCTGCATTATTATGATGATATCATGAGAAATGTAGTAATAGTGTTCCAAGTGTCAAAAATCAGGCCTGAATCTGGGTTGTATCTTGATTTTATTGTGGTTGTATTTTTGCAGTATTGGGTTTGGGATGGAGGGATATTCTCTCATCGTATCTATGTGTTATTGCAGGAGTATCGCAAGTTTACTGTGTTTGCGGTGTTTCTGGCATGTTATAATAATCTTGCGGCTCTCCGAAATAAGACACAGAATATTTCGATACAACCTTTTTGTTTTCCAATCAGGCCGAGGTTTTATTTGTCATGGCTGTATTATTACATTATCACGGTCGTATTAAGGTAGTATTCTGGAGACTTTTATTCTGCGGTCTGATTGGAATATGCCAATGTCGATTCTAATATTATTATGTTATATTTGTATTATTATGATGATATCATGAGAAATATAATAATAGTGGTCCTATTTCGTTAATTGTTTGGATCTGAGTTTTAGTTTGGTGGTACAGGACTTCAAACTGTATAAAAAAATTAGGCATGAATTTGGGTTTTATCTTGATTTTATTGTTGTTGTATTTTCGCAGTATTGGGTTTGGGATGGAGAGATATTCTCACGTCATATTTATGTGTTATTGCGGGTGTATCGCCGGTTTACTATGTCGTGGTATTTCTGGCAGGCTGTAATAATCATGTGGCACTCCGAAATAAGACTCGAAATATTCTGATACAACCTTTTTTTATTCCAATCATACCAAGGTTTTATTCGTTGTGGCTGTATTATTACATTATTACGGCTGTACTAAGGTAGTATTCTAGAGACTTTTATTCTACAGTCTGATTGGAATATGCCAATGTAGATTCTAATATTATTATGTTATATTTGCATTATTATGTAATATCATGAGAAATATAGTAATAGTGGTCCTATTTCGTTAATTTTTTTTTTATCTAAGTTTTGGTTTGGTGGTACAGGACTTCGAAATGTGTTAAATAATCAAGCCTGAATCTGGGTTGTATCTTGATTTTATTATGGTTGTATTTCCGCAGTATTGGGTTTGGGATAGAGGGATATTCTCCTGTCGTATCTATGAGTTATTGAGGGTGTATCACGGGTTTACTGTGTCTGTGGTGTTTCTGACATGTTGTAATGATCCCGCAGCACTCCGAAATAAGACGCGAAATATTTTGATACAACTTTTTTTAATTCCGATCAAACCAAGGTTTTAATCACTGTGGTTGTATTATTACATTATCACAGTAATATTAAGGTAGTATTCTGAAGACTTTTATTTCGTGATCTGATTGGAATATGATGCGGAGTATTCCAATATGACTAGCTTTTGGGATGGAATACCGTGCGGCTTCCCGAAATAACACGTGGAATATTCTGATACTACCTTATTTCGGAACGAGGTTTTATCCGCCCCAATTGTATTAATGCATTATTATGACAGTATTAAGGTAGTACTCTGGAGACAGTTTTATTCTACGTTCTGATTGGAATTAGCCGCGAAATTTTCCAATACGACTGATGGAGTGACCAAATAGTGCAGGAACTAGAATACAACAATAATAACCCCACAATATAACCTCAATAATACTAATGTTTTCTGTCATAAAACAAATTCCAAACAGTATCTTTAAACAATCACACAACAATTCATTCTCAGTAATTGCGACTTAATTTCAGTAAAGATGTATAATTGAAATTAAAGGACGCTACAACCACGCTGGGCTAGATAATCACGTGGAATATCCAATACTCCCGTGTTTTGTTCATTTCTCGAGCTTTGGATTTTTAGCTGGGTTGTATTTTGGGATTACTGTGGTATTATTAATGTTCTATTCGTGTTTTCTAAGGGAACAACGGACACAGTGTTATTGGAATATTCTACGAAATATTCCAATAGCACCACGGAATGGATTGAACAACGCTCGACATGAAATATTCACGTCGTATTTCGCTATATTAAGGTAGTATTCAGGTCATATTCTCGGCTTGAGAAGGAATCACTCAACACGGCAAGAAATATAGTAATACTAGAATAAAATCTGACCGTCGAACACAAAGAAAAAATTCTGAATAACTCTTTCAGGTTGCAGTTCGAAGCTACAGGCCAAATACCTCTTCTTATTGGAGAAGAATCCTGCAGGCTGAAGTGTCGAACTCCTCCTTCTCTGCTGAATACCTTCGGCCTAAGAATTTGGACTGTCGAAGACCCTGCATCATAAGAATCTGGACTGTCGAAGGACATCTACAGTGCTTCGGCTATCTGGACAACTGAAGAAACACCTGCAGGCTTCAAATGAAAAATGAATTCCCTTGCAGGTTGAAGTCGTTGAAATTGACGAACTCGCACTGGGCGGCTAAAATGCTGAAGTGCTAAATTCGTTCTTTGGACGACCAAAGGGGATGAGGAAAAAAAATAGCAAGCAAGAAAACGAGAAAATAGAAAGAAAACTACATAACAGAAAATGAACACAATAGGATTACGTGGTTCGGTCCATAAGACCTACATCCAGGGGAGGGAAATCAACCATCAAATCCACTAAGGCAATAGAGAAGATTTAAATAGCTTTTACATTGAGAAATGAGCCCTCATCTTGACATGATCTCTCTCTCTCAAAAAAAAACTTGATACAAGATCTCCAAGATTCTCTCATCACTCTCTACAAGCTATCATCTTCTTTCTCTAACAAAACTGGTTTTCTTTCCTTGGCAATTTCTCTACACCGGCGCCCGGGTGTAGTGTAAAGTAAGCAAGGGTTCCCACATTACGGATGGATGCGGGTAAAGAAGTTAGTCCATGATACTAGTATTAGGATAGAATATTGGAATATAGGTACTCTCAATGGTAAACTAATGGAATTGGTTGATATTATGATCCATAGAAAGATAAATATCCTGTGTACTCAAGAAACTAAATGGGTTGGAGAAAAAGCTAAGGAGATTGATAACTTAGGTTTTAAACTATGGTATTCTGGTAAGAGTCATACTAGAAATGGTGCAGGTGTAATTATAGATAAGAGTTTGAAAGATAATATTGTTAAAATTAATAGAGTTGGAGATAGAATTATAGCACTTAAGATTATTATTGATACCAAGATTTTTAATATTATAAGTGCTTATACTCCTCAAGTTGGTTTAGATATAGGATCAAAAGATAAATTCGGAATGATTTAGAAGACTTAATACACTTGATACCCCTTGAAGAAAAAATTTTTATTGGAGGAGATTTAAATGGACATGTCGGTAGAGTGGTAGAAGATTTCGAAATATTCATGGTGGCTACGGTTATGGAGCGATTAATGAAGAAGGTAGAGCCATTTTAGATTTTGCTTTAGCGTATGATATGATTATTACTAATACTTTATTCAAGAAAAGAGATTAGCATCTTATTACTTATAAGAATGGATCTAATAAAACACAAATTGATTATTTTCTTATGATAAGAAGAGTTCGTCGAGATTGTAAGGATTGTAAGGTCATTCCAAAGTGAGCAATTAAGTACCCAACATCGATTATTAGTTCTAGATTTTAAGATGAAGAGTTGTATAATAAAGAATACTAGGATTCAACATCGTAGAATAAGATGGGGGCACCTAAAAGACATAAATAAAATTATTTTTATGAGTAAAATTCAAGATTTAAATATTTGGGATGTTCGTAGAAGACGCGAATGTTATGTGGGAAAAATTAACTAATACTTATTAAACAAGTGGCTAAAGATGTACTTGGAGAATCAAAAGAAAAAGTTTCTATAAATAAAAATAGTTGGTGGTGGAATAATAATGTACGAAAAGATAAAATATAAGAAGTTATGTTATAAAAATTGGTTTAAATGTAAAAGCGTAGAAGCTGGGAAAAATATAAAACGGCCCGCAGGGAGTGTAAAAGAATAATCTGTGACGCTAAAAATTCTACTTTTAGTGATCTTTATAACATGTTAGATACTAAGGAAGGTGAAAAATATATATATAAACTAGCCAAAAAAAGAGAAAAGAAAAGTAAATATTTAACTCAAGTGTATTAAAGATGAATATCAAAAAGTGCTTTTCTTAGAAAAAGATATTCAACATAAGTGGGTGAGTTATTTTGATAAACTTTTTAATGATGATGCTGAAAGTACGATCGACCTTAGTGATCTTAATATCGTTAATAATAATAAAACTTTTCATTTTTACCGTCGCATTAGTAAAAAAGAAGTTGATGGGACTTTAAAGAAAACCAAGGGGGAAAGTCTGTAGGACTTGATGATATCTCAATTGAAGTGTGGAAATGTTTAGGTGATTTGGGGGTTTCCTAGCTTACTAAACTTTTTAATATTATTTTAAAAACTAAAAGGATGCCTGAGGAGTGGAGAAAGAGCATTTTGGTCCCCATTTTTAAGAATAAAGGAGATGCACAAGAGTATTCAAATTATAGAGGAATTAAATTGATGTGTCATACTTTAAAATTATAGGAGAGGGTAATTGAACATGGGTTAAGACATATTACGAAGATTTCTCATAATCATTTTGGATTTATGTCGGGCAGGTCTATCATGGAAGCTATACATTTATTGAGAGGTTTGATGGAGAAGTACAAAGATAATAAGGAGGATCTACATTTGATTTTTATTGATTTAGAAAAAGCTTACGATAAGGTTCCTAGAGATGTTCTTTGGAGAGTCCTTGAGAAGAAAGGTATTGATATGACTTATATTCAAGTCATTAAAGATATGTATGCTAGAGCTATTACATGTGTTCGAACTGAAGGAGGATTGACCAAGTATTTTACTATTTATGTTGATTTACATCAAGGATCGGCTTTAAGCCCATATCTTTTTGCTTTATTTATGGATGGTCTTAATGGGCATTTACAATAGGATGTACCTTGGTGTATGCTTTTTGCTGATGATATCATCCTTGTGGATAAGACAAGAGAAAAAGTCCAGGAAAAACTTGAATTATGGAGGTCTACATTGGAGTCTAAAGGTGTTAGTTTGAGTAGAACTAAAACTGAATACATGGAATGTAATTTTAGTAATAGTAGGTCTAGTGACAGAAGTGTAACTTTGGGTGATCAAATTATTAAAAGGTGTGAACGATTTAGATATCTCGGGTCCATTGTTCAAAACGATGGTGATATAGATGGGGATGTTAATAGTAGAATTCGAGGTTGGTTGGTTGAAGTGGAGGAATGTGTCCGGCTATTGTGTGATAGAAAAGTACCGCTTAGATCGAAAGGAAAATTTTATAAGATGGTGGTGAGACCTTCGATGCTCTATGGTCTTGAATGTTGGCCTTTAAAAGAGAAGCATAATGTTAAGTTAAGTGTTGCCGAGATCAGAATGATTAGGTGGATGAGTGGCTTTACCCTTGGAGACAAAATACGAAATGAATATATCCGTAATAGGGTTAGAGTTGCACCAGTGACGGATAAAATTAGAGAGAGTCGCCTTAGATGGTTTGGTCACATTAAACGTCGACCACCTGATGATCATATTAGAAGAGTAGATGTTTTAAATACAACATATGTTAAGAAAGGCAAAGGCAGGCCTAGGAAAACTTGGGCTTATTGCATTGTTGGCATTATTTTTAAGTTGAGGGTTGTACTTTTGAAAAGAGGTCGCCTACAGAAATTATCGGCGAATTTTTAATTTAATTTAAATAAGTAATTTGAAAAGTAGTATTTGATTTTGAAAATAATTTTAAATTTGAAAATTTTAAGATATGAAATCAAACTGATCTCACATCCCGAATAGTATATATAAACGAGCACCGCACCACAAACTGTATATCTATCCCGGAGAGTAGACACGTTGCTTGATGATGGGGCTCGGTTAAATAAACTAGAAGATTTGTGACATCCGTTTGGTCTACGAACCAATTTTATAAGCCGACAAGTTCCCCTGCTTAATACAAAGAAATTAAGCAGGGTTTATATTACCTGGGTTCTTAAAGTTCCCTATTTACATCTTAAATGACGGGAATCATTTAAGAAAACTCTCAATAATGATCAGTGACTTTGCTCTCAAGAATTCAAAGTTTAAGGTTTTCAAATGATTGGATTTTGGACATTTCAACAGGGAATGGATCAAATTTAGAACAGTTATTTTCAGGAGTCCGATGGAAGAGGAGTAGGAGAAGGCCGAAGATCCAAGAAGAATCTTGGCAACTTCCCAAACTATCCTATTGTTTGGCTCAGATTTAAGAAAATCCTAATATTATCTGATATTTCAATCTCGCCAGTTTTAATTAATTTGGACTTATATTTGTACGATAAAATCATACAAATAACCTCGAAGATATGAGGGTTTATGTCGTACTAAACGACTACCTCGGAGTCCTAAGACCGGTTAGGGCTTAATTTACATGACATGATCATGCGAATGCCTAACGAAGGGTTGAGGATTTATGTT
Organism: Papilionanthe hookeriana x Papilionanthe teres; assembly: GCA_022702705.1. Lineage (NCBI taxonomy): Eukaryota > Viridiplantae > Streptophyta > Magnoliopsida > Asparagales > Orchidaceae > Papilionanthe > Papilionanthe hookeriana x Papilionanthe teres. The sequence goes on from CM040423.1 coordinate 71,255,379, forward strand.
GCACTAGGCAAACTACCTCGAGATCCTATGGCTTGGTTATTTAATTCTAAGAAAGTTTTGCTGAAGTAGACTCAGGTTTTGCTGATGACGATGGTCGTCTTGCCTACCATGCTCCGAGCTCCTTGTTGTTGCGGAGGTTTAGTTTTAGAAGATTGTAATCAAAAGAGAAGAGAAGAGTTTGGTTTTAGGAATCTTAAAGTCCAAGTGTTTTTAGTGTTTTAGTTAAAATAAATCTTAAAGTTATTAGAACGGAACCGATTAAGATCCCGCGGTTCAGTCATCCCGCACCGATTATTTTCATTGAATTCACTTAGTCCAGATGAATTTGCTAAACTCAACTGAATGAGTTTCACACTTTCATTTAGACCGTGGGAAATCCCGTTAGCAACACGTGGGTTACATCATCCGAGGTATTCCCGATCATTCAACGAGACGTTTTAATTTAGTTGCGATTGTAGTTTTGTGTTCTGTTTGTGATTAAATTTTGAGTTGTTTTTATATTTTGAAATGTTGTGGCGGTGATTTTTTATCTTGCAGTGACTTTTAATTTAGTTTTGGTTTCAATTCAGGGACTATCCTAAAGGTTTTGGTTTTCATGCAACAGTTGTTTATCATGCAAGAAAAGTAAAGTGCATTTGCAATAAAGTAAATTGCACTAAAATAAAAGCGTACCTGGAGGGTCTTCCCGTCATCCCAAGCTGCACTTAAAACACATATTAAGGCATTTAAATATTTCAACAAGTACCTAGGTAAAACTAAGGGAAAGGTTTAGGTAATCTATCAAAGTCCTAATCCTATAGCTAGTCATCTCCTATGACGTCTAGGTTCTTGTGTTTTGGTTTAAGGACGATTGTCTTCATCAAAGGACAATTAAGTTCAATTGTTCTTGTAAACATCCTATCATATTAAGGAAGTGCTTAAGACGAGTCTTAAACATCTTTTCAATATTTCTAGGATCATTTTAAGTCCAAGAGAATTTAATTATACAAGTGAATTAATCATCCGGGAGTTTAAATGTTATTCTTTTGCTCAGTGAACTTAGGACATTTGAATATCCTATAAGTGAGGTAATACTTCACTTGATAAGTATTTTTATGATTTAGACTTAATGATTTAATTCTAATTTTGATTTAATTATAAAAAAATTAGTTTAAGTTTGGAATAGTGTTCAAGTTATTTTAGGTTTAATTCTTAATAATTTCATTTAGGTTTGTTATTAAATGATTTTAATTTAATTTAATTTAATTCAATTTAATTTTAATTTAATTTACCTTAATTTAAATTTTATTTCAATTTAATTTAATTTTAATTTAATTTTAATTTAATTTTATTTTAATTTAATTTAATTTAATTTATTTTTAATTTAATTTAATTTAATTTAATTTAATTTAGTTTTAATTTAATTTAATTTTAATTTAATTTATAATTTAGTTTAATTTAATTTAATTTAATTTAATTTTAATTTAATTTAATTTTAATTTAATTTAATTTAATTTTAATTTAATTTAATTTAATTTTAATTTAATTTAATTTAATTTAATTTAATTTTAATTTAATTTAATTTAATTTAATTTAATTTTAATTTGGATTATTATTTTAATCTTTTAATTAAGAATTAAGTATTATTGAAGTGATTCATTTAGGGATTTTTAAATTAAAGAATAAATATCCTCTTAAATAATATCCCTACTTTATAATTTCAAAAAAATTTATTAATCTTACAAATTTAATTAATTAATTAATTAAGGTTTACCTTAATTATTGTTAAAATGATTGGTGGGTTTCTACCCTTAACCATTTAAGTTTCAATCATCCAAAATCAGTTTAAAATCAAATATTTTACCCTCCCCTTTTGATTAATCTTAAAATTTTAATTAAAGGTTGAAAATTTTAATTACCATTTTTGCCCTTCAAGCTTAATAATTCTATAACTCACTAAATTAAGCTCAAATGAACTTGAAATTTTTATGTGACCTCACTTACATGTCAATTAAGACATAGAAGAGAAAATGTGATTTTTCTGTATTTAATCTATTTATGTAATTATTTTTTAATGGAAAATAGGGTTTTTTAAGGGAAATTCAATAACACGACCAAGGGAATTCTTCAACTCTTAAGAAAATTATGGGGCATTCCTAATAACCAGAGGACCATTTAGACAAATTTTGGTGATTTTTTGAATTGAATTTTATTTATTATAATTATTTTGAGTTTTGGAGTATTAATTAATTTAAAAAAAAATAAAGGTTGAAAAATGAATTTTATATTTTTCAAAAATCTTTCTGATATTAGAGAAATCAAAAACCAATTTTTATAATTTTCTGATTTTTCTTTGATTTATTAGAATTATTTTAGTGAAAAGGTTGGAAAAATACATTTTTTAATATTAAAAATTACATTAAGCCTTTAAAATTTAATATCTTACCCTAGGGACTTAGGAAAAATATTTAGTTTGTTCCTAAGTGATTAGAATTCAAAATGTGACATTTTGGTGATTTTTAATATTTTTGTGATTTTTATTATTTTTTAATTATTAAAATATTAAATAAGATTAAAAAATCAACTTTTTTAGAAAATTGTAATTTTAATTTTCTTAAATTCCTCTGATATCAGAGAGGCTCCAAAACCAATTTTGTGAATTTTTGAAAAGTATTTTGTGAGTTATAAATTTTTAAAGTTTAATTTTACCCACTTTTACTTAAGAGGCTTAATCAACCCATTTGGTGGGGTTCATCAAGTCCAATTGTTTTCAAATTTTTATGTGGTGTTCTCCTATCCCTAAAGGACAGTGGAGAATTGTTGTTAAGTTAATTTGATGAATGGTTAACCCTAATTAATTAAAGTTCACTTTTGGATATTTAGACCAATTAGGGTTGTTCAAAGTGAATTAACTCAAAAATTATTTTTCCTAGGGTCCTCCGGTCATAAGAAACATTACCAAATTTTCCTAGAATTTATTTCTCAACATGCTAATTATTGGAATTAAAATAATCAAAACAGTGACATGAATTTGAAAAATCAATAACTTCTCATAGGGATGGCCTCTGAACTTGGAAAATTCAGGGAATGTTCTCAAGTTCAGATGCTTCAAAAGCCCCATGGTCTCATGTCATGGTAAATTTCCTATATGCATGGAGAATTGAAATAGTGCAGAGAGTAAATAAATAATTAAAAATAAAATACTTGATGAAATTACATGATTTCTTTTCCACATTATTCTACTCTATTCACTGAGCAAGAGGGTATTTTATTTTATTTTTAGGATTTTTCTACACAAAGTTATGGATTTTCAAAGTTCTGGTAATTAAATAAATAGAAAATAACCCTAATTTCCTACTTATCCACGCGGCGCCACGCCATCCTCGGCAGCTCCGAAAGGTCATGCGTCGTCTCCTGATTCGGCGCCGCCATCCGACTCAGCGCTCCAGGGGACCGCGGTTCATGTCCCATTACTCTGTCCGGCGCGATCCTGGCCGTCCGCTCGATACACACGCGATCCAGACGGCTCTCGGTCATCGTCTACGGCGGGTGTGAACCCGTGACCGTCAACCTTCTAAACCTAATTTCTCACTCGATTCTCAACGGATTTTTGAGTTCTTATGCTCTATGGATTCGTCTTGAAGAGATGAACACATCCATACGGTAAACATGTATTAAAATTGACCCAAACTAAATTGAGAATCTCTAGAAGCTCGGGAAGAAGAGTGAGTCCATACCTTTGCTTAGAGAAGTGAAGCTTCGATCTGAGAGTTGTGTCACGTTCGATTGGGTCCAAGCAAGCTCCGGATGAAGTCCCTTGGCTCAGTGAATTGTCTAGGTATGATTTCGACCAAGCCCGATCACAAAGCTTGGAGGCTGGAAGCAATGGCTGGCACTGGAGAGGGGGCTTTGCTTGGTAAACTTCTTCTCTTGGTACGGTGAAGGTGTAGAACCAATCAATTTGGGGATTGGCTCACTGTGGAGAAGTGTCCTGGTTTTGGGCTTGGATTTCGACTCCGAAATTGAGCTCGCGGAGAGGAAATGGCGGGGGATTTCGAGTGGGGATCAAGTTCTCTATGTGTGGGGAGTAGTCTGGAACAATTTTGGCAGAGTTTCCTTAAGGTTTGTTTTCAGCACCTTATTTGGCCGAGAGGTGGTGGTGTTTAAATAGGCATGGCTGGAGGCTCTCCCAGGGGGAGTTAGGGCTTGGGATCAGCTGCTTAGGTCAAGGGAAGAACAGCCATGGTGGCCATTAGGCATTGGGCAGCTCAGCTGGTGGGAATTCCAAACTTTAGCTCCTCCCAAGGTCTCGGCCATGGTGTTTTTCGGCGATCCAGGTGGCTGGCCGGCAGGCATGGGTCACCCTCAGGTCCAGGTGGGTCAGGGTTGGGGTTTAGTGTAGGCAATTAGGCTTTGCCATGTGTCAAAAGCTTGGATTAAAATGGCATGGGGGAAGGCCAATTTTGGCTTGATTTGGTCAAGTCCACCTTTTGGGCTTGGTTCACCCTTCAAGGTGGCTTTGGGTGTTGTGGGGAGTCAAAGGAATCAGATGGTTTGGCATGGAGAAGTCCTTATCCAAATATATTTGGATTAAATTTGGGTTAAGGGGAATCATGGTTAAGGCTAATGACTTTAGGAGATTAAGGAAAGAGTCTCCTTCTTTTACCCAAAATGGTATGGTGACATGTAAAGAGGCTCTCATGGCTTCCATGTGGCTCATGCATGGCTTCATGGCTCATCTTTGGCTTGGGAAAAGTTAAGTCAACTTCATGAAAAAGGGTTTTGTGAATTTTGGCATTTTGATGGGAATTGTTATGAGGCTTGATTTGGAATTATTTAATTGATAAATTAGGACTTTAGGAATGATTTTAAATTGAATGTGTGATGAGGGAAAGTGTCATGTGGGCTTTAGATTGATTTGGGCTTTTGAATTTGGTGGAAGTGGGCTTTTAGGAGGGCTTAAGGGGATGACCCCTTTAGGTTTAAGAATGAATCCATGGATGGGAATTTTGCAGAAGTTTAGGCCAAATAATTGTTGGGTTTTGTTTAGGGATATGTCATGAGTGATTTGAAATGAATTTGGAGTGATTTGGGTTTGAATTGGGTTGGATTTGGGCTTCTTTGGTAAATGGGTCAATGTAGGCCAAATTGGGCTAACTTGGGCCAATGTTGGGCTAGGGTTGAAATTAATGTAAAATTAATGTTGGGAAATGTTTATGGGAGTGTTTCAAAGAGGTTTTGACTTTGGTTGGGTTTTGATTTTGGGGTTTGGGCTTATTTGGGTTAGGTTTGGGTTTAGGTCAAAATTGGGCCTTTTGGTTTTGGGTTGAATTTGAGTGGGGTTTGGGTCCAAATTTTGGGTAAATCATGTTATTTTTTTGTTTATGGGGATGTTAGGGAAGGTTTAGAAAAGGTTTGGGGTTAATTGGAGTTGAATTGGTTTGGTTTGGGCTAAGTTTAGGTCATGGGTCCAAATTGGGCCTTAAACTCAAAAGTGAAATTGGACCCAAATGTCAATCAAATTGGACTTGTATTTGGTCTAGATTGATATTTTGGATATTTAATTGAAGTTTAGAATTGAATTGGACCAAAATTGGGGTCAATTGGGTAGGTTTGGTTTGACATTGGGTTCACTTGGGTTAAGAATGAGCTAAATTGGGGTTTTGGAAAAAGTGGGGTAAATTGACAAAATCAGCCCATGGTGTAGTTGAACAAAATAAAATTGGGAATATTTGGGATTTTTTGAAATTTTCTGGGAATTTTCTGAATTTTTGGATTTTTTGGCTAAGAGGGGCATTTTGGGTATTTGGAGGATATTGGGGGGTACTTTTGGAATTTTTGGTATTTTTGGCTATGGATGATCAATTTGAGTGGTGAGGAAATGTTCCAGGTTAATTTTGGGGAATTTACGGTGATTTGGAAATTTTGGAGGATTTGGGCAATTTTAAGGGTTTTTGGTAGGTTTGATAGGTGTAGGGTCCCCGGGGTCAAAAATTGAAATTTTGAAAAAGAGAAGATTGATCAAATATGAGTGAAATGGAATCACTTTGATTGAGCCATGAAGACATATTAAGCCTATATGAGCCATGAGAGGACTCATTTGAGGCATTCACTATGTTGTTCCTAACCCTCTTAACCAGGGGCTTAGGGGTTAAGGTCCATCCATATGAATTGCCTACATGAGTCGTGGAATCCGATTGGGTATGGGTGTGGTTTTAGGATTTGTATTGTGTGTGTGCGAGTGTAGAGTATGAGTGTAGTGAGTGTGTAAGTTAACCTTCACCGGACAGCTACCCAAGGTGGTCCTAAGGCCAAAGAGTCACATGGGGAACTCATCCTTTAAACCTTCACTTTCGATTTCAACCCTCTAGGTGATTAGGGGTCTACGATCAAACTTGTGGGGTTTGCGGGGAGACAAGAAGTGGTTTTAAATTTCTAAAGGATGGGTCCCAATTCTAGTCCTCTAAGATTAGTCAAAGGAAGAGCCTAAGGCTAAATCCTAAGCACTAAAGAGGGAAGAGAAGACCTCATAAAAAATGAGGTCAACATGCATAAAAAATGATCTTAATTTATTAGAATTAAACGAAAATTTGACATTAAATAGGATGCAATGGAGAAAAAGGATTCAGGTAGCCGACCCCACTTAGTGGGATTAAGGCTTTATTGTTGTTGTTGTTGTTGTTGGTCATTTCTCTACAAGCCTCCCTCATTATTTATAACAAATGAGTCTTCCAAAAGTAGACCTGGTTCATCAATAACAAACAACTTGGATTGAACTACAAGTTTGACATTGCCTTAGATTTGCTAATTGTGAGTCATTCTAACAACCTCCATAACCTTCGGAACCAGCAAGCTTAACACTAATTTATTATGTTTCACATTCAAGTCAAGCTCACATGATTTAATAATTTAAATTTAAAATTATTTACAAGTCCACCATGACTTGAAACTTTGACAACCTACAGGCGATGTCCTCATTTGAGGAAAAATTATTCCATACGGACATCACACCCAAATTTGAGTCCGAACGCCAATCACAGGAAGATACGTAAAATGGTAGGCCCGCATGTAGGAAATATTAAAAATACATATTTTTACTGTCGGCCCGGCCCGACCCAGATTTTTTCGACCTAAAAAGCGGAGCATTTATTCCCATCCGACGAAAAAGCAAAGCATTTACTGTCAGCTTCCTGCTAATTTATCCCCGGCTGTGAAATGAGGCAACTTCCCATTACCCCCATTTCTCATTTTAGGGTTTCGACAATTTGAGATGGAGTAACTCAATCGACCAACTGAAGATGGTTTTTAAAGGTGAATGAAGCTCAAATCCATCACGTTTAGCAAGATTGAGTTTCGAGCAGTTGAGATGGACCAGTCTCTCGAGGACATCGATATAGATGTAAGTTTAGCTCGGAATATTTTCAATATCGCAAAGCCATTGTTACTGTTTAGGTTCAAGAGTTTATGCGGTTATATTTAGGTTTGGGTGGTATTTTTTATTTATTTATTAGGACTTAGGGTGGTGTTATTCTTTAGTCAATTATTAATGGTGTTACTGTGGTGTTATCTGGTGATTATTCTCGTGTTATTTTGTTGACGCTGAATGGTGGTTTTTAGATGAGGTTTTTGTGGTATTATGGTGGTTTGATTGAAGTTTCATTGTGGTGTTATTATCGTTGCTTTATTTAGTGATTATTGTCGTGATATTTTGTACACATGGGATGGTGTTGTTTAGATGAGGCTTTTCTGGTATTATTTTGATTTTAATGTGGTCGTTTCGTGGTGTTCTTATCATTGATTTGTCTGGTGATTAATCGCATGATGTTTTGTTGACGTGGGATAGTGGTGTTTAGGTGATGTTTCTATGGTATTATTCTGGTTTTGTTATGGTCGTGTTGCAGTGTTGTTAAACACAGTGTTATTGCTATGTTTTTGTGGTGTTATTGTGGTGTTATTTTGTGTTCTTTTAATTGTTGCTTAATAGATGAAGCACATTGTTATTTTGGTATTTTTGGTTTTTTTGAACTGATATTCTAGTTTTTCTGATGGAGTTATTTTCATATTATTTTATGGTATTGTGATGTTGTGCTTGGAATAATTCTTTTGCATATAATTTAAAAAAAGTGTTTTTCTTTATGCAGTAGTGCACTTTTGTTAACCTAAATCAATGAATGCAAGAAAGGATGAAGAAGTGTCAAAAGGAGAAGAACCACTTTCCCATTTGAAAAAATTTATGTGCATTCAGATTTTAGTTAATTGAAGGACTCATTGAAGGCGTGTTAGAATCATTGTACATGTCGGGAAGCTGCTCATGAGTCAAATAGGTTTAAGTGCATTATTTGATTATTAGAATCAAGTCCAAGGTACGTTAGACATAATCAGAAGCAGCGAGATTGAGTTATTTAGCAACTCACCTAATCGTGAAAGATCATTTGTTAAAAACCTCATTCAGAGGAATGAGAAAAGTTATAATAAGAGGAAGTTACAGATTGTTCCAACATCAAATGCTGAGGGAGTTTTAGAATTAGGTGCCAATGATGAAAACATGGTTTGTATCGGATAAGTGATGGGTTAGAGATTTGATAAATGGTGCAAACAAAATAAAATACTATTGTAAGTTACGATGCTTTGGACTTGTTAAGTCTCATGTGAATGATGTTCCCTCTGATGAACCAGCTGGAACACCTGTCACATGAGAGTTATGAAGTCCAAAACATCAAAACTCACATATGTATTTTATTCTATTTGTATCTTTTATCAAATCTGTTACTCATCACTTATTCGATACAAACCACGTCTTCGTCATTGGCATCTAATTCTAAAACTCCATCAACTTCAGATGTTAGAAAAATGTGAAACATACTCTTATTGTAACTTTTTTTTATTCCTCTGAATGAAGTTCTTAATCACTGATCTTTCACGATTATGTGAGTCGCAAAGTAACTCAATCTCACTGCTTCTGATGATGTCTAATAGCCTTGGACTTGTCTCTAGCCATCAAAGAACGATCCCTTCCCTCTAAACATGTATGACTCATGAGCAGCTTTCTCGGCATGTAAAATGAATCTCAAAACGACTTCAACGAGTCCATCAATTAACATAAATCTGAGTGCAGACAATTTCACAAACAGAGACGGTCCTGAATAGCAACGAAATCACTCTCCATTTGGGCTAATGTAATTGATGTGTATAATGGAACATCATTCATGTATTAGTATAGTATTTGATGGATAATGGAACGTCATTCTTGTATGAGTGTACTATTATTAGTGAATTATTCAAGTATTATTGTTGTATTATACTTCTATTACGGCGGTGTTATTGGAGTGTTTTAAGGCATTATTCGATAAATATTGTTGTATAATTTTTAGTTTAATTGCGGTATCATTCCAGTTCTACGTTGTTATTGGAGGTTTACTAAAGTTTCAGTATTACCGCTTTAGGATTTAGTTATTATTATGGTATTATTCGAGTGTTATTCCAGTTCTTCGTGGTGTTATTAGTGTTATTCTAGTGCTCATTACTCGTGATGTATTATTGTTCTTTTATCGTGGTGTTATTGGAGGGTTATTAAATTTTACTCATTACCGATGTATGATTAAGGTTTTATTTTGGAATTATGCGAGAGTTATTCGAGTGCTCAGTGTTGTTATTATTGTTATACTCATGGTATTATTGTTGATTTGTTATTCTTGTTTTACTGTGCCATTACTATGATATCATTTCTACTTACTGAATGTCACCTGTAAATGTGAGCCCCAACACTTATTATTGTAAAAATGTATTTCGATGTCATGTTTTAAAAGTCTTAGTATAGTATTATTACTGTAATATTCAATTATTATTGTGGTGTTGTTATGGTTGTTGTATTATTTGTGTTTCCGTTTTATTGAGGCAGTATATTGTTATTATTTGAACGTTTTAAATGTTATGTGTAAATGTGGGCCCCAACGCTTAAGAATTAAACGCTGTATTTTGATCTGATGTGGGACCCATCCCCAATCCCGCCCGAACGCCTGGAAAATATAACCGGCCTAAACTTGAAAATGAAGCGGCGATTTAGTGAATATACCCGAGGATAACCGAGGGGACGCTCCACCACTTTTCTCCTTTGCAGAAAGTTTCCAAAGTTTTGAGTTGTCGTGCACTGTCTCAAACTACATTCTCCATTTCCACTAGCTTACAGAGATGGAATCCGAACGCAGCTAGATGGAAATCCAAGGAAGTTTGACGGCAATGGAAATGGAGGTGTCATTGAGGAAAACCGATCAGCTTGAAACCGAACAACCTTCGAGAATGGACACTGAAGAGACGCAGAAGAAAAAAGCCAGTGGTCGTAAGAAGGTTATTGATGGGAGTTCATCGAGGTAATTTTTTTTATTTTCGTGGTTGTATTCTCATGTAAAAGAATGTTTAAAAAACAGATGTTATTAAAAAACAAGATATTATTTAAGTTTTACTTTGGTATTAAAAAACAGATGTTGTCCTCAATAATACCAAAGTAAACCCTAAATAATACCAAAGTAAAAACTCAATAATACCAAAATAAAACCTAAATAATACCAAAATAAATCCTAAATATTACCAAAACCAAATGTAAATAATACTTTACTATGCTACTTTCAGTACTACCAAAATAATACCAACATAAAACCTCAATAATACCAGTCATCATTTTTCTGAATATTTCAATACTATGTAAATAAACCAAAATAAAACCTAAATAATACCAAAATAAATCCTAGATATTACCAAAACCAAATGTAAATAATAGTTTACTATGCCACATTCAGTACTACCCAAATATTACCAACATAAAACCTTAATAATACCGGCCAACATTTTTCTAAACACTTTCAGTACTATCTAATTAAAACCTAAATAATACCAAAATAAATCCTAAATATGACCAAAACTGTAATAATAAATTGCATTTTTTTTTTGAATTAACACCTTTATGGTAGCTATAATAAATTGCATTCTTGTGCTTTTGAAGGTTTATTAACCCGAGGTCCATGAGTTGTAGTTGTCGGTCATCCGTAGTGAGAGATTTACTTGATCAGGTTAGGCTTGCAATATCTGAGGACATGAGGAATGGCCTCAGAGTAATGAATGTTGCCCAGGTTTTTGATCTACCTCCTTATCCTCAAGAGAATGACATGACACTACAAATTCTATAATGTTAGCATTATGAGAAAATGTTATTCCAAATGGAAGGGAAAGAGCTAAGACTACTAATTGATGAAGTTGCCCTGCTGATCGGCATGCCCAATAGAGGACAAGTATCAAAGTGGAAGAAAAGTCCATCGTCCGCTGTGGATGTTGTCAAGATGAAGGATAATCTTCTGGCCTTTGCAAGCGGGTACTCTTCGACCCCTTTAGATAAATTGTTCATAAAATTTCTGTTATCAAATTTATCTTTTCCTTCTAGTAATTTTAGTGTATCGAAAGAACTTGAATCCTTTGGGGAGAATGTACAAACTTTCTCCTCGTATAACCGGTCGGCTGCTCTCTGCAAATACCTTATAGAGCAACTTAATGCAGTGGCTATCAAAATAAGGTGGAATCGGCCCATTGGACATAAATGGATTTTTGTTTTTGCTAACGCTTATTATCTCACATAAACCTCATAAATGCTTTATTTGTTATGAGAAAATTTGAAAATTACATATGGTTTGCCCATCTCTGGTTTTACGAGCACACTTCTTTGGTCACTCACGTCGCTCCTGAGGCTAAACCCTGAATGTTGAGATGGCCAAGAACCGTTAGCTGGAACTCCTTACAGATTAATCTAGCCTTTAAGAGGATGGACACCAAACAGGTACGTCATTTACATCTCTGTTTAAATAATATATTTGTGAAACAGTTATTAAAAGATTTCTTTATAAAATAAATCGCAGGTTTATGATAATTTTATTGATCTCAAAGAGAAAGAGCTTATTTTGCTTGCCAATCTGGATGAAGGACTTCCTAGTCCAGTCCCAACCCGTGAAGTTGAAGTTAGACCTCAATCACCTGTTTCATATGATATGGATTCAGTTGCTTCAGGAGACAGCACAGTTGCTCCTGTGTTAACCACAATGAACCGAAACATGGAGGTCATGATTGAACTACTATGAGGGCATGAGAAATAGTTCATGGAATTCACAGGAACCATGAATACAGTTATTGTTGGATTGTCAAGGTTGCAGGAGCAAATGTCTGTAATGCAGAATAAATTTGAGAAGATTGAAAGATATTTAGCTAATAAAGGCACAGTGTTGGTAGAGGAATATGTCCAGTCATCTTCTCCTCCTGCTGTAGACAAAGATAATGAGCTGAATTAAAGAGGAAACGCATAACATATCCAATCCTGCTGAAATCCCTACTGCTGACAAGCAAAATGAGTTGAACGACGAGGGCATGTCAATAGCAGAAGATGGCTCTCATGTTGATATTGCTCTTGAAGTCACACCCTCCATTCCCAATCTAATGCTAAGGGTTAAGGGCCGACGGAGTCGTCGAAAGAAGGTTGTGAGTTCCCTTTTCACTGCTTTCTAGTTTAAAATAAGAAAAATAACAAAGGACCCAGAGGAGCACCCTCAGCCTCAAGAATTAATATCAGATGAAGCAGATCCCCCCTCGACAGAGTAAGCTAATGCACCAATATCTACCATTATAGAACAACTACTGGATAACACTTTAGGCACCTTAGAACAGCCTGCTGCATAGACTGCCGCAATTGGAGTTGAACAGCTTGTACATAATCTGATGACAACAAAGGAAGAGATTGTAAAAGCCACTACAAATACAAATCAAAATATTTTAAATACTTAAGCAGACAAGGGCTTGCAAATAGTTGTATTTGCACCTTCTGAACTTGCGCAGGTACAAGAAGAAGTAAACGAACAAGCATTAGCGATATTTCTGAAAATCATTCTTAAAGCTCTCTTATATGTTGTCTTTTAATATCATATTTTTCATAAGTTTTATCCATGTGTAGCCTACTTTGGCAGAGCCGCAGATTTACTATCCTGGGCGAGAATTGTTTTCTGTAGAAATGCAAGAAGTAATTGATCGGTGCATATCAAAGTACCCCAATAAGTTAGTAAATCTTCAGTTTCCTTATGCATTAAAAGTGTGTTAATGTTAAGTGACACAACTATATTATGTGTGCTCTGCAGGAACAATATCATTGTGAACCTTGGTGACACTCTAATTGACCGCGGTATGATGGAGGATTTACTATTAGATCGAACGATTAGAAATGATCATGTTGATGCCTTAGCCGCCATTTTGAGTGACAAGAAGATTCAAACTCCATATTTTTTCTGGAAATACCTTTACGTGTCATCGTTGTTCTGGATAATCACATAAATGTTGTGCTGAGATTTTTATATACTCCATGAAAATATTAAATGTGTGTCATTTCATGCAGAGTTATCATAAAATGGACAACGATAGCTTGAGGTTTTTGAGGCAGATCACAAAGACTGTGGTGCAAAATGCATATCTGATTTTGATTCTTATTGTAAACAACGACCACTGGGTTTTATTGGTTGCTGTAAAAAAATGAAGAATATATGATTCCTTACCCAACGAGAGGCATAAGACAGTCTGTCAAAATGTTGTGAGTATATTCACAACAATAAATAAATCCCATGCAGGTTCTCGATCCAATAACAATTTTGTAATTAAATTTTGTAGGTCAAGCTGTTTATGAGCAATGCCGCGCAATGTTTTGGGGGGGAACCGGGAACATGGGGGATTGCAATCGTTAAAGACATACACATTCAAAATAATAGTATTGATTGTGACATGTTTGTCTGTAAGTAACTGGAGAAAGTAGTACAGAATAACCCAACTGACTGGAGCAAGAGCTGAACTGGTAAGCAGAAATGCCAAAATTTAGGGCACAGCTAGCCTATGAACTTTGTATGTGGTTTCCGTCAGTTAAATCTAAATGAACTGATGTGTTATTATTGTTTGTGGTTTGCATCTGTTATTGTTAGTCTAATTTAAGGTTAACCATAACTGCTTCTTCACTTGATTAACCATGAGATGGAGTCATAAATATTATTAGTGTATTTTTCGTCTATTATTATTATGGTTGCATTTCTGCATTAATGTTGTAGGAGTTATAAATGTTATCTGTGAAGTTCGCTAGGAGTTAAAACTATGTAAGATTTGCATTATTTATAAAATATGCCAAGGTAGATTCTAATATTATTGTGTTATATCTGCATTTTTATGATGATATCATGAGAAATGTAGTAATAGTGTTCCAAGTGTCAAAAATCAGGCCTGAATCTAGGTTGTATCTTGATTTTATTGTGGTTGTATTTCCGCAGTATTGGGTTTGGGATGGAGGGATATTCTCTCATCGTATCTGTGTGTTATTGCGGGAGTATCGCAATTTTACTGTGTTTGCGGTGATTCTGGCATGTCATAATAATCTCGCAGCTCTCTGAAATAAGACACAGAATATTTCGATATAACCTTTTTGTTTTCCAATCAGACCGAGGTTTTATTTGTCATGGCTGTATTATTACATTATCACGGTCGTATTAAGGTAGTATTCTGGAGACTTTTATTCTGTGGTCTGATTAGAATATGCTAATGTTGATTCTAATATTATTATGTTATATTTGCATTATTATGATGATATCTTGAGAAATATAATAATAGTGGTCTTATTTCGTTAACTTTGTTTGGATCTGAGTTTTAGTTTGGTGGTACAGGACTTCAAACTGTGTAAAAAAATCAGGCATGAATTTGGGTTGTATCTTGATTTTATTATTGTTGTATTTTCGCAGTATTTGGATTGGGATGGAGGGATATTCTCCCGCCATATCTATGCGTTATTGCGGGTGTATCGCGGGTTTACTGTGTCGTGGTATTTCTAGCAAGCTGTAATAATCATGTGGCACTCCGAAATAAGACTCGAAATATTCTGATACAACCTTTTTTTTTTATTCCCATCATACCAAGGTTTTATTCATTTCGGCTTTATTATTACATTATTATGGCTGTATTAAGGTAGTATTCTAGAGTCTTTTATTCCACAGTCTGATTGGAATATGCCAATGTAGATTCTAATATTATTATGTTATATTTGCATTATTATGTAATATCATGAGAAATATAGTAATAGTGGTCCTATTTTGTTAATTTTGTTTTGATCTAAGTTTTGGTTTGGTGGTACAGGACTTCGAAATGTGTAAAAAAATCAGGCCTGAATCTGGGTTGTATCTTGATTTTATTGTGGTTGTATTTCCGTAGTATTGGGTTTGGGATAGAGGGATATTCTCCTGTCGTATCTATGAGTTATTGATGGTGTATCACGGGTTTACTGTGTCCACGGTTTTTCTGACATGCTGTAACAATCCCGCAACACTCTGAAATAAGACGCGGAATATTTTGATACAACCTTTTCTTAATTTCAATCAAACCAAGGTTTTAATCAGCGCGGCTGTATTATTACATTATCACGGTCGTATTAAGGTAGTATTCTGGAGACTTTTATTTCGTGATCTGATTGGAATATGCCGCGGAGTTTTCCAATATGACTAGATTTTGGGATGGAATACCGTGCGGCTTCCCGAAATAACACGTGGAATATTCCGATACTACCTTGTTTCGGAACGAGGATTTATCCGCCGCAGTTGTATTATTGCATTATTATGATAGTATTATGGTAGTACTCTGGAGACAGATTTATTTTGCGGTCTGATTGGAATAAGCCGCGAAATTTTCCAATACGACTGATGGAGTGACCAAATAGTGCAGGAACTAGAATACAACAATAATAACCCCACAATATAACCTCAATAATACTAATGTTTTCTGTCATAAAACTAAATCCAAACAGTATCTTTAAACAATCACACAATAATTCATTCTCAGTAATTGCAACATAATTTCAGTAAAGATGTATAATTGAAATTAAAGGACGCTACAACCATGCTGGGCTAGATAATCACGTGGAATATCCAATACTCCCGTATTTTGTTTATTTCTCGAGCTTTGGATTTTTAGCTGGCTTGTATTTTGGCATTATTGTGGTATTATTAATGTTTTATTCGTATTTTCTAAGGGAACAACGGACACGGTGTTATTGGAATATTCTATGGAATATTTCAATAGCACCACAGAATGGATTGAACAACACTCGGCATGAAATATTCACGTCGTATTTGATCCACTTTTCGATATTTATACTTACAGCTATGATATAAAAATTAGCAACAATGACAAAAACTTGATCCCGCACTGAATATATATATATATATATATATATATATATATATATATATATATATATATATATATATACGATGATTACGTTATGGAATTTATGATTTATATTGTGGATACTACGCAAGTATACGTATCGTTATCGAGTAATATAGAGTCTACAATGGAGTCCTAGATATCGATCCCATAAGGAAGTTAGAGAATTTCAAAGACAATTTAAAGTAGACTTACTAATCTAGTATACGAAAATTAAGAACAATCAGACTAAAATAAACTAATGCTTAAAGGTTAAAAATAAGATTTTAGAAAAGTATCTTTCTCCTTGTTTGAGAGAATTAAGTGAATGAAGAATTAAATGAGTTTTTAATTTGTATTGTGCCAAATAGGAGCATTCCTATTCTTTACCCTTTGGTCAGTGCAAGAACATTGACTAGTCTTATGTTTGATCATCGAATCTACGTACGGAGGATACTGATCGCCACCAGAAGCTCCACGTTCCCTCGCCTGAGGGCTAACATCTACACTTCAGCTCTCAAACAATAAGACCGAATTGAATATTTTAGTATGTCACACTAAAATATCCAATTCTACGCCTGATAGTAAATATTTCTCTATTTATTTGCACCCTCCTTCCAAGGCTTTTGACTTCCCTGAATCTTGGATGTAATATTTACTATAGTTGATAATTCAACATATGTTAACAAATCAATTGGCCAAATTGAAAGTAAATTAAGATTTAAGTAAAAGATTATCACAATTTCTATTTTCATATTTTTAGGCACAACTACTTTAATTCATCATTTCACGAAATCTCGATAACAAGGAAAAACACTAAGGAAACTACTCAGAACGCATGGGAAAAATAACACAAATCATGGATTTCATTAAAGTTAACAAACAAATAACAAATGTACTTATCTCGATTCTTCTCCCAAGCAGACTCTCTGAAGTTCCTTCGACTCTTCCTTCCAAGATCATGACACCAAAACTCTAAACACTTTATCTACTCACTAAAAAGACTCGAGGATGACACTTAAAATAACACTTAACTTCCACACAAATGACACAAAAATGACACACAACTGACTAGAATTCGTCTCTATTTATAGAAGGAGTCAAATCTCCAAAGGGTACTTAAGCACCTCTTCAAAAAGCGTCCAGATCTTGGCTCTTTTCAACTGTCTCGCCGTCGGTGGGGTCGATCTCGTCGTCAGCGGGCTTCTAGAAGATGGGCTAACAGGGCCGATCTCGCTGTCGGCGGGCTTGATCTCGCCGTCAGTGGGCTCTTCATAAAATATTCAAAACTTTCGGGAAAAACTCGTCATCGGCAGCCTTTTCCTCGCCGTCGGCGGGATAGTTCAATTTTCATCTAATTGAGTTCTTTTTGCTCCAAATCTGCTTCTTTTGTGCTTTTTACTTTCGGTACTTATAAATCTTCATTCATGCAATAAAATAAAGAAAATACCTTTCTTTAAAGTGCAATTCATATAAAATTGGTATAAATTTCTCAATACATTTTTCTGTGGTCAGTATTCCGCTATATTAAGGTAGTATTCAGGTCATATTCCTGGCTTGAGAAGGAATTACTCAACACCGCAAGAAATATAGTAATACTAGAATAAAACTATAATAACGCAAAAGTCAACATTAAGGGAAAGAAACAATTAAATAAATACACAGCATATCCAGAACATTCCCACATTCTCCTTCTTACAAAGCATGTTCCAAACATATCATCCTATATATCATCATCTAGGTCCATTAATAAGCTCGTATATGTCTATGTGTGTTATGATGTAGGCAGGTCTTGTTCATTTTGAGTAGTTACGAGTAAACGTCAGAAAATAAGTAAGAAATATTATTCAAATAAAAACATGTAGCGCATAAAGTTTCAAATTTTTATTTATGTACCTGATTAAATGGGACCGATATTGAAAAAATATTTTGTTCGCACGGGGAAACTCTGGGTTGACTTAAACCATGATCTTTCTCCTTTCCTGTATACAAACAATTTATCATGTCATGGACTAATAATGTAGTGTATGAAAAAATATGTTTAGCAATGATGGAGTTCGTCTACTTTTTATTCTCTTATTTTTTTCCCAGTAGTCTTCTAGCCTTGAATTCGATATTCCTATAAGGCGAACAATCGTTAAGTCATTCACTTTTATCCCTTTAGATGGTGTCCTCTTCTTATCTGATTTTCCCTTTTCTTGATGTTCTCTCCCAGTCAGTACAGCATAGACATCTAATGTAAGTTTCTTTAATGTCTCCAGCACAAATTTCTCAACCAGTTCATTACCTTGCATTCTAGCACTGATCCGGTATGCAAATTTGTGAACGTGCATGCGATATATGAGTCCACACGATGAACTTGGTGACATTTGTGACTCCTTAAGATGTCTATAATCATACGTGTTGTATATGTCCCGTTTTGTAGTAACAGTCCACCGCAGTAATATGTATTTATCAGATATTTTTGCGGTGTTGAGAAGCTTGAGGAGATGCCTTATCAAAAATTGGCTTCATTTGAATCAACCTAAAGGGGTAAACTTCAATTACATTTCTGAACTTATATATATGGATTAGTATTTTACTAAGTAGTGCTTTCATAAAATTCCTATCATCTGAATATCTGAAGTAATTCAGTATTAAAAAATATAGTCATTCTTGAAATAAATAGAAGACAAGAAATCTTAAACTTGAAAACTAAATAGCCTTACATTTATAGAATTAGTTTAATTATTTTAAATATTTCTAGAAAACTTTACTATAATACTTATTTTAATCAAATTCAAAGTATTACTGAATTAAAAC
Organism: Papilionanthe hookeriana x Papilionanthe teres; assembly: GCA_022702705.1. Classification (NCBI taxonomy): domain Eukaryota; kingdom Viridiplantae; phylum Streptophyta; class Magnoliopsida; order Asparagales; family Orchidaceae; genus Papilionanthe; species Papilionanthe hookeriana x Papilionanthe teres. The sequence continues at coordinate 71,274,411 of CM040423.1, forward strand.
TTTACTATAAAATAATCATTTACTTTTATGTAGTATCTAAATTACTTGAGGACAAGTAATAGTTAAGTTTGGGGGAATTTAATCACTAGAAAATATATTAAGAATTTCATACCAATTTTATATGAAATTGCACTTTAAATAAAGGTATTTTCTTTGTTTTATTGCAGGAATGAAGATCTATAAGTACTGAAAGCAAAAAACACAAAAGAAGTGGATTTGGACCAAAAAGGACTCAATTTGATAAAAATTGAACTGTCCCGCCGACGGCGAGATTTAGGCAGCCGACGGCGAGTTTTTCCCAAAAGATTTTTAATATATTATAAGGAGCCCGCTGACGGCGAGATCGAGCCTGCAGACAGTGAGATCGGCGCGGTTAGCCTATCTTCTAAAAGCCCGCCAACGGCGAGACAGTTGAAAAGAACCAAAATACATTGAACCTGGACGTTTTTTGAAGAGGTGCTTAAGCAACGTTTGGAGAATTGACTCCTATAAATAGAGACAAATTTTAGTCATTGGTGTGTCAGTTTTGTGTCATTTGTGTGGAAGTTAAGTGTAATTTAAGAGTCTTTGAGTGAGTAGATAAAGTGTTTAGTGTTTTGGTGTGTTGAACTGGAAAGAAGAGTCAAAGGAACTTCAAGAATGTGCTTGGGGAGAAGAATTGAGATAAGTATATTTGTTATTTGTTTGTTAACTTTAATGAAATCCATGCTTTGTGTTATTTTTCCCATGCATTCTGAGTAGTTTCCTTAATATTTCTCCTTGTTATCGAGATTTCGTGAAATGATGAATTAAAGTAATTGTGCCTAAAAATATGAAAATAGAAATTGTGTTAATCTTTAACTTAAATCTTAATTTACTTTCAATCTGGTCAATTGATTTGTTAACATATGAAGAAGTATCAACTATAGTAAAGATTACATCCAAGATTCAGGGAAGTCAAAAGCCTTGGAAGGAGGGTGCAAATTAATAGGAAAATATTTACTATCGGGCTTAGAATTAGACATTTTAGTGTGACAGACTAAAATACTCAATTCGATCTTATTGTTTGAGAGCTGAAGTGTAGATGTTAGCCCTCAGGCGAGGGGAACGTGGGAGCTCTGAAGTGACAGTTGGTATTCTCCAGACTCTAACCGCGATTCGGTAATCAAACATAAGGCTAGTCGATGTTCTTTGCACCCGGACGAAAGGGTAAAGAATAGGAATGCTCCTATTTGGCACAATACAATTAAAAACTTATTTAATTCTTCATTCACTTAATTCTCTAAAACAAGGAGAAATATACTTTTCTGAAATCTTATATTCAACCTTAAGCATTAGTTTATTTTAGTCTAAGTATTCTTAATTTCCATATATTAGATTAGTAAGTAAGTTTACATTAATTTGTCTTTGAAATTTTCTAACTTCCCTGTGAGATCGATATCTAGGACTCCATTAGAGCTCTATATTACTTGATAATGATACGTATACTTGCGTAGTATCCACAATATAAATCATAAAATCCATAACAGAATCATCAGTATATATTCAGTGCGGATCAAGTTTTTGGTGTCATTGCTAACTTTTTATATCACAATTGTAAGTATAAATATTGAAAAGTTGATCAAGGGTCTGCCTGTGTTTTTATTTTTAAATTTTCGAATGTAAAATTCTGACTCTCTGTTGGCAGCACACTCCACAGAAAGCCCACACAAACCATGTAAAAATTCTGCTTCGAACATTGCATATAACTTCTTCGTATAAATTAAAGCAACATACCTCAAAGCAGGGTTATTTTCACAACTGGAACAATTGCTGACTGTTCACATTTAAAATATTCATCATTCTTATTTCTTATCTAAGATTTCATGATATTTTCGAGAGTCAAAAAATATTGGGTGAGGGAGCTTGTTGCTTTGCATACACTATGACAGATGTTATTGGTGGACTCACTTCTTTGGGTTGACAGGATGTCCATTCCAAATATATCTTTATTGAAACCTGTTGACCACCTAAGCCTGATTCTATAAATTTCACCCAACCACAAATTCTCGTGTAGATTTCCTTTCTCAATCATTGTACCCCAAGTTTCCTCAAACTCCTCTTCGGTGTCACATTTGCTCATGCATTTATAAAAAAGATCATTGATTCTCTTGCTACCCACACCACAATGGACTTTAGAAGATAATTTCTTGTATATATGTCATTGGCATAATCTATGTCTAATATGTGGCAGAAACTCTTCAATGGCTCAAGACATTGCTTGATCCTGATCAGTGAATATTGTTATTAGGTGTTGTTATCCATTCTCCGGACAAAGGACTTGAATAGCCACTTAAATGACTCGATCGTTTCATCTAACAAAAATCTAACTCCAAATAGACATTCTGTCAGTGGTGATTCACACCGACAAATGGAGAACAAGATAAGTTGTATTTGTTCAGTCTATAGCTTGTATCAAATATTATCACTTCCCCAAAGAAGTCGTAGTTAAGCCTGGACATTTCATCACTCCAAAAGAAATTCACCAAACTCCTAGACTCATCAATTTGGAAGTCCCAAGCAAACATGGTATCTCAGCTTGCCTATTGGTGAACAATTGTAGCAGCGAACTAGCGTCACCAAGTTCAATTTGAACTCTTCTCTCCCTTTATATCAAATTATATGCATCTCTCTTTATGCAATCAAGATTCTCTACTCCCCCAGCTTCTGTAGCTAGGAATCTAAATGCATCACTGGTTCTAATCCCTGATTGTATCATCAATCTGAGCACATCTGCAATAAGCTTAATCATCTTTTTGCTGGAACGCAATAGATGTTTGTCACCGTACTCCGCCAAAGGATGGTTGTGACTTCTTATGAATTTCTTAACAGACCAGTTACCTTCGATATCAACGGTATATCATATCATGGCTAGACAACCAGTTCTTGTGTCTGCTCTTTTAAACTTCATGGAGATGTTATCATTCAACTCTTTCTTAAAACCATCCTTACCACAAACAAAGTCCTTTGTCTTAATACTCTTTGAATTCGGCCAAAAAGCACTGTGGTCCTTTCGCACAGTAAATCCAATATGGTGTGCATAGGCGCAATATTGTTCATAGGCTTCCTTCTCATTTTGGACAATTGCGCGAAGCAATTTCTCCGCAATTGGATCATTACAAACACTTCCTGACTCGGGTAACTACGAATTAAAACATAACAACATTAAAAGAGCAAAATAATTACATCAAATAACAATATTATAACACCATGAAAATATCTAGCACTATATCCCCAACCCAACTCAAAGAAATCGTTAAAAGCCAAAAATACAAAAATGATATCATAATAACGCCACAATAACACCAGGATATCACCATTTCAATCCCAATATAACACACGACTTAAACCGAGTAGTTAGATCCAACTGCAGTATAACACCTCAAGTAAAACCGTGTCATAAGATCAAAACCTAAACTAGTATAACACCATGATAATAAATAAATAAAACCCCACCCCAACTCCAACACATATGTAACGTTACAAGCCAGTGATACATGAAAAAAACACCAAAATAACACCGCAATATCACCCTAATAATACCTCAATAATACAGGATTAACACCACAATATCATCCTATTAATTCCCCAATAAAGCTTAAACCAAATAATCAAATCAAACCGAGTCATTAGATCCAATAATACGGGAATAACACCACAATATCACCCTAATATTACCTCAATAAACCCTAAACTGAAACCCTAAACCAAACCAACCCATTAGATCTAATAATACGAGAATAACACCACAATATCACCATAATAATACATCAATATACCCTAAACTAATACTCAAACTAAACCGAGTCATTAGATCCAATATTACCTTAATAACTCCACCATATTACCAAAATAACACCACATCACAAAACGTAAAGTTACAAACAAATAATACGACAATAACTTCTGACTAAGACGTAACACCATTGGGACGACAACAATAACACTTCTTTAAAACAGAGCAACACTATCTAAAAACCATCGTAAAACACTTTATTAACGACAAAAATGTTAACAAAATAAAAATTACACAGCATACATCTAAAGCCTAAACAAATGTAACATACCTCGCGAATATTTTTGGTACCAGCTAAACCCAGCTTATTGTCAAGGTTCACGAAAATATTTTACAATTCCAGCTCATTTGCATCTTAGTTAAAAGTATTTTGAGATTCTATCAATATTTCATGGTTAATAGATACTTCCACAGGAACCTAAGCCCTACCAGGCGACAACAAATGAAAAATATTACAAAACTCAAAAATTGGCGGGAACCAAAAATCTAAAAAATGCACTTTTTCGTACACCTGGGCGGGATTCGGTCGGACAAAAAAAAATAAATATTTTTAATCTCTTCCTCACGCGGGCCCATCATTCCACAAAAAAAATAAGTATTTTACAATTGACGTACGTTTGCATGCGATGTCTGAGCCGAATAATTTTTCGCATTTGAGAGGGCTGCATGGAGGACTATCTGTCCAGCTAAAGTAGGCTGTTTAATATCGAGAGACGCAGCAGAGCTTGCGAGGAAGTGGCGACTTCAGTGTCGGGCTTCACTGCAAGAGAGGCGCGGTACGTCTGACAGAGGAACGACGAGCGCTTCGAGAGGCTAAGGCACAGCGGCTCGCACAGCGGCTCGCACAGATTTGTAGGGATGAGTTCGGCGAGGGGAGGCTTCTGTTGCGGCTTACGGGAGCGACGGCTTCTGTGCAGGTAGGATTGGGCGGCTTTGTGCACAACGATCGAGTCAGCTGAATAGTTTGAACTCTGCTCAATTAATAACCATTCAAATTTATTAAACAAATTTAAATATTTTTTGGAAACTTGAAGATTAAAGTAACAAAATTAAATATAATTTAATTTATCCTTACTCGTAAATTAATTTATTTATTGTTCAACGAATAAATTATTAAAAATTTAATGTTTGTATATATTTAATTGAAAATAGGTATAATGTAACTTATTTAATTATTTATTGAATAATAAATTTTTATTATTAAAATCATAATTATTATGGCTAATTATAAATCAAGTTTATTTTATTAATGCATGTTTTTTTATTTAATAATTATACAAATACCAAAATTATTTTATTTAACTTAAACATGGGAAATTTACTTACGTACCACACAATTCTTATGCTTTTACAGGTCTAACACCCAATTTAATATTTACATTTACAACACTTTGTTACCATAAACCTATGCATGAAAGTGCCTATTTCACATATGAAAGTTTAGGTGTCAGATATGTAATTAAATGAGAATTTTGTGGTGTGAATGTAAATGTTCAAAATTTTTATTATTATCAAATTATACTTGGGCATTTTCAAATACAATATTAGCAATCAAAAATAAAAAATAAAGATATCAATAATTATTTTTAATATTTTTAATCAAATTAATTAGTTGTCAATTATTATTAGTAATCCATTATTAGTTAATCTTTGCATTCCTTCTTATGCAAATAATTATTTATATTTATTTTTATTTTTATTTTTTTTAGCGGCGAATCCCACATTGATATAATTCACCCTTCTTTTATCTATTTCAAAATTTCAATTCATTTATTTACGATAAAAACCCAAATTATTTAGTGTTCAGCTTATACCATATTAAAGACTTGATTTTAACCTAAACTAATTAATTGTTATCTTATTTAATTTATGTGAATTAGTTAAATGCTACTTTTAAATTTACTTAATTATTTCTTTATTTGGCTTTGTGAATTAGTCATTAACGTGATAAATAGTTTTTTTTCAAAATTTTATATTTTCTATTAACTCAATTATTATTAGAGAAATTTATATACATACCAAAATTTTTATGTATTTAAAGTTATAATAATAATAGTGGTGAATAATGATTTGTCTGTGAATCACACTAAAAGAATGGAGCGTAAGGAGAGAGGGAGGGAGGAAAGTGTTAATAGTAAAACATTATATCAATCGTATATTCTTCATAAAATGATCTCCGTATTTATAGGGTAAAGAGTACACTATGATGATGTTACATTTTTTCCCTTGCTTTAAAGGGATTCTATGAGATAATCTTAGTATTTTATATGTATGAGTCTACTGTTTGATTTCTTTCTGCCTTAGTTGGCTTTGTTTGGTCGATCGATCTAGTTTGGTTGTCGACCATCGATAAAATATGAGGAGACTTTTGGACATTACCGATACAATTGAAGATGTTGAGGGATTAGGTCTTCTCTCGGGTCGGCTTCTTCGTAGTGGTTAGTGTGGATGCCACTTGGTGTCATTGTTGACCAAACAGTTTGGACTCGAATCAATTGATCATCTTTTTGTCCTCCTTGTGCCTTGGTTGATTTTGGCCTTGCTAGATTTGGCTCAAACGGCTGCACTTAGTCGGATAAGTGGGCCTCTTCTATCAATGGAACCTTCCTCGTCATACTTTTCTCTTTTGGACCGTTAGATCTCTTCAACATCAGCGATGACACATTTTTTATGCATATATTTTAGTTCTTCATTTCGCTTCATGAATGTGAAACTGCGATAATAATAAGAGAATTTAATGAGAAATGTAAATCATATTATTAATCAATGATTCAATAAATGGACTCCTTTTATTTTTCATGCCCTTGATCCTTATAAATAAAGTGTGATAAGACTCTTCACAATCCATATTTGCTCTGCATCCTTTCTTGTTTGAATCAGTCGGCTTCTGAGTCTTGTAATAGTGACTGTGTCGAATCGTCAGAATGATATTCACAGTAATGATCTGCTCTGTGTTGCATTCAGGAGACCAAAAAAGTGATATCACCCTGAAGGCGAAAGAAAGAAGAAAATCATCATTAAGGAGGGAAAATCAGTTGCACTGCAGATCAAGTCGTCTAATTCGTTTCTTGTTACTCAAAAAGAAATGCTCATGAGACTGGCCCAACATCGATCTATCAGCTCGACATTATACTGAAGCACAAGACCTGTTGACTAAAGGAGCCACGCAAGAAGTTGTTTGGGCTCTGCAACTACTCTGGGTGCAAAAATCTGTTGGTGTTCTACGTCGCCCAGGGTGGAAGAAGTTGTTGGTGCTCTGCCATCACCCGGTGAGAGTGTCGTGTCACTTACATCATCTGAGTTAGATCGACATCTTGGTATGACGAGCAACGATCTTGGTTGTTATATTTTGATTTTTTTTTTTGTTTCCCTCTTCTGTGTGTCATCTCTTGGTGCAGCTGACTCGGTCCCGATAGTCTTGGGTCATGACTCGCCTTCGACAAACATTGGTGAGAACCAAACCGTTGTATCACCAGTAGGTGCCCAGACACTAGTCGAGAGCTGCCGCCACTCTAGTGAGGATGATGGAATTGATCACCCATAAAATCCACTTCAAACTTGTGAGGAAGCAATTAGCGGACATTAAATATCTTCGAGGTCATTGGCTCGCCCTGAGGGCAAGATCAAGAAATCCTTCACTAGGTCGATCGAGGTCTATCAAGGTGAGGAGATATATGAGTTGTTTGCTCATGTGGAGAAAGTAGAGAGGAAAGAGGAAGAGATGACCACTCTTCACCAAGAACTATCAAACGTCCATGAGAAATCCCTCTTACTGCAAATTCAAGCTGAGACAAATCAGGTGAACCAGTTTAAATTTAAGGGAGAAATTTTGTATAAGAGTGCTTTGGTAAGGGTATGTCATGCCTGAAGTGGTTGATTCCCTTGTAAAATATTTCTTCTTGGGCTAGTATACGAGCACTTTTTGTAATTTCTACCATCTAATTTTGGAATAAAATTTATTTTTCTATCTTTATTCATGCGTCAATGTGATCCTTCTGTTAGAGCTTTTTCAAAATTATTGTATAGTTCCATAGTTACCCCTAAATGATGGTTTTGGTTTCTCTATTTCTCTCTATATATAAGGGTGTGGTTTAATGATGCAATGCTTTTACTATATATTTTTCTCCTCATTGTTCTCCGTTCTCTTAGCATCGTTATATGCTCTGCTTAATGACTCCAAAGTATTCTCTGAAGGCCTTCTGATCGGTCTTCTCAAGCGATCAATCATCAATGACTTAGAGAGAAGTTGATCGATTGCAGGAGGTATGTGTCTTCAATCCCACCATGAAGCTTTGGATCGCTAGCGAGAACAACTGAGCGACCACTCCATATTGCATTGGCCTCGTCTTCTATAAGGATCGATTTTGCTTCAGTTTGAGATTGCTCTTTTTCTAGGAGTTGCGGGCCATCTTTAGTTATTACGGAGTCATTCCCACTCATATTAGCCCTAACTCCATAGTCTCAATCATGACATTCTTCATGTTCTATCATCAGTTGGAGATTTATTGATCAATGGAGCTTTTCACCTATCTGTTTCTGCTTCAGGTTGGTCCAGAAGGCTATGTTTATTTTTCCTCTATTGGCAAGTTTTATCTCTACGGCTAGGAAATAAAGTGAAGGACAATAAACTTCGCTTCTGCCTCATTTTTCTCTCTGGGAGTGGTACATTTAGACTGTTCTGTCTGCGGTGCCCCACAAAGGCAAAGAAAAAAGTGTCAAATCGAGTATTGGTTGAAGTTAAGGGCATCAAAGGGCGTCAACTTTTGGTCCACCAATACCTTGACCCGGTAACTGTCAACTGAGTGTTACAACCTGACGTTTTTGGATAGATGATGTAGGAGGATTGGGCGACCTTTGACACTCTGAATACGAAGGGGAGGCTTTGTTGGAGCTACAAGAATAAACATCTACCACCACTTGGTCAGTCGCTCCATCCTTCATCGATCTTCTTGTCAGAGATGAAGCGAGCCATCCTTCTCTATTTGGCCCAAGTGGACCTGAGTCTGAATCTAAGTCGCCGCCACCCCCCCCCCCCAAAGCCAAAAGGAAGCACGTTGCAAATTGAAGGTACCCACAATCAATCTGAGTGACTTTCCTCATCCCCCGCCTCAGAAGAAGCTTAAGGTATTAGCACTTAAGTGGGTTCCCCTACAAGATGAGGGGCAAGGATAGCACTAGCAGAGACGTTTAGTTTGCCTTAATTGATCTTAAGAAAAATTGGAATTCTGACTCCCCCATTATGGCTATTTACCCTTCAAGTTTTGCCTACATCTACTGGTCTCGCACCTATGAGGAGGACCTTATGGAGCACAACCTCTCAGAACTGTGCAAAATGATTGATAGGTATAAATTGATGGTCGTAAGGCTTCTCATTTTCAATCGATGATCATTCTCTGATAATGTGAAGACTGATTGGAGGTTTAGGAAAAGCTGGTAGAGGTTGAGGAGAGGGAAAAGGCAGTGGAAGAATGGAGGATGGCAGTTGAAGCTAAGGCACTCAGGCATTCAAAGTTGCTTTTGATCACATGAGAGGAAAATAAAGCCAAACAGGATAAGATGGATGAAGACATCCAATGAGTTTTCTTGTTGAGCTCTCCTCCCACCCGCTTCAGGTGAAACTTCTTGTCGTGAAGCTCAGGGAGAGAGTTGTCTATGGCATCGACCTAATGATGAAGGCGAAGTTGGTCTCCCCGTAGTGGACCAACATGGATAATTTTGTCACTCTAATGTCAAACTCATAGGAGATGGAGGAAGAAGAGAGTGGTGGGGACGATTGAGGGTCATCAAATGTATAATTTGCCCTTAGCATCACCCAGTACTTAGAAAATTTCCTTTTCTTTCTTGAACACATTATAAGAAGTTAGAGAATATGATAAATTTTTCAATCATGAATGAAAGCTAAGTTTTTGGTCAATTTCATCTTTATTTTTCTCACTTTACCTTTACCGTGTATTTATTTTTATTTGGATGTGCATACCTAAGCTAACTGACCTGAACTATATAAATAGATGTGCGGGCCTATTATTGTTTTCTATTTCCTCTCTTCCTCTCTTCTTTAGGTTTGAGCAGAATCTCTTCTATCTTTTTTGCATCATAGGTAAGGTGCGTAGCAAAAAACATTTCAAGATCTTTCCAATTCCAATTTTGGATTCTCTTCTATGTCGCAGTGTTTGAGTCCAATATCCCTTTTTATGCTCGCTTCGTATATTCCAATTTTTTGACAGGCCGATCTCCTTTTCGTTCTTTCCGGGAAAGATCCGCTCTCGAATCAATCTCGAGGTTTCCCATGAGCCTCAAACAATTGAGAATTTCATTTTTGTGGGAAAGGTGAGTGATGGCTTGAGCATGTAATGCAGCCTAATGCTTCGTGGGGGTCGACGCTTGCTATACGATGCTATCACTGGTGACTCAGAGACCTTTGGAGGATGAAGAGATCACGGTGTCGTCTGATCTGATCCCTATGAATAATCTATTGAAGGATGTCAGTGATCCGCGGTCATCGAAAGACCTTCTCCTATCCTCCCAATGACTCTCTCAGAGGTTATAGCTGATTTGTTATCTAATTTTCCACCGCTCATGGAGAGTTCGCAAAGAATAGAAAGGCCTTATTATTTATTGACAAAAGGTCAGAGTTATGTGACGCTTCAGCACGGACATAAGCTGAAGCTCCAAAGATGCTAAACTAGATCAAAGATTTGGAGGAAGATTTCGCGAAGAACAAAGATCATATTGTTGCAATGGAAGAGAAGGCAGAGTCTATTTTCGATGTGGCTCTCAAGATATGCCAAGACCTAGATGAAGTAGGAGTGGTCTATTCCAATTCCAACAATGACTAAAATAATTTGATGATGAGTCGTTCATTTATAGCGGGGGATTTGTGGACAAAATCCTCCAATCCAACTGAATCGCTCTAAAAAACAAGAAACAAGTATGATTATGTAGGGTTTATGCTACCGTCTAGCTCAAGTCTTATACCTCTCATGTCTCGGTCACTTAGTTTGGTCGTCGACTTGGACGGATCGCACCTTACGTCAGGTATATTAAGCAAATTTTATTGTAGACTTCACATGGGTAACCATCAAGACTTGCTACCAAGGTGATTTGTGCACTACCTACCACAGATCTTCTCGCTAATGGGTCAGATATCACCGACAGAGTTTGACCTACATCGGGATAGGAGACATGAGTTTTATTAATGCTTGAGCATTGTGGTTCAATTCTTATGTGATTTACCAATTGGAATTCCGTTCCTCATTTTCAACTATTTTATATCTTTATTACCGATTAGATGTACTTGTTGCTATCGGTTTGAGTTCCCCGAGTCTCAGACAGACAATCCCTTGCATGAAATTCACAAGTTCCTTGAGTTTTGATCAAGCCTAAAATCGTGTGTACAACTAGCAAAATCATAACCATTTTTATATTTATAAAAATAAAATATTAGGGTTGAAACGATAGCACATTTTCATCGTCAAGATTCAAAATATCTCTAAGAATAAAATGTCTTCAAGTCAACTCTGCTCCATGTCCGAGAGACTCCCTTCCCTGTATAGATTTTTAGCTTCTATACTCCTAGGGCAATCCATTTGTCGATGATGAATGGCATGATCCACATCTGCTCGGGCTTTCACATAGCTTATTCTCACGCGGTTGGGTTAGTTTATTTTTTAACAAGAGGTGCCCAACAACAAAAGTCTTCTCTCAGGCGTGCTTATTAAAGTATTGAGATGTTTACCTCTTCACCTCTTCTAGTCGAAGTGACTCGTTTCTCCTTTGGTAAGGTGGAGCATGAGCATTACAATAAATCTTCTTCATCAAACACTGATGTTGTCACCGCTCTTCGGTTATGATGAATATATTCAACCAACAATATTTCCTCCATCCCGTGTGACAACATGAATGGAGTTCGTCTGTAACCGTGGAAAGCGTCATTTGAACCGCCCAAAGAACAGACTGGAAGATCTTGACACAATTTCCCTTAGCTCGTTAAACCTTTTTCCTGAGCAGGTTCAGGATGATCTTGTTGACTGCTTCAGCCTACCTATTTGTTCAACGGTGATGAATGAATGGAAACTTCCTACTAATCCCCTGGCTTTGGCAAAAAATCTTTAACCCCTAGTTGGCAAACTATTTTTCATTATATGTGATGATTACAGGTGATAGCCCATACTGATATATCAAAATTAGTCAAGATGAAGTTCTAAATGAACTCTATGGTGATTCGAGCGAGAGTATTAGCTTTGATCCACTTAGAAAAGTAATCTACAACAACAAACACAAATTTATGTTGGCCTTGCAATAGTGGAAAGGGTTCGAAGATGTCAAGTCCCCAGATGGCGAAAGACCATGGGCTAGTGATGTGTTATGGTTTGTGAGTCGGTTAGTATTGCAGTTGTTCATATTTCTAATATTGCTTGCATCTTCTTGAGAATCCCTCTTCATCTTTTTTAATCATCGGCCAGAAATAACCTTGTTGATGCACTCAACGTGTCAGATTGTTTCCTTTAGAGTGGCTCCTGTATTCACCCAATAGCACCTCTCACTAGATACCCTATGTCTCATCTTATTTAATATACATTGGGTACAATGATGTGACTGGTCTTCCAAAAAGGTTTCCCTCAATCATAAGATATTAAGATGACTTGATTTTGAAGTGCTTCAGGTCGTTAACTTCTTCTAATACCTTCCTGGTCTAAAGATACATGATGTAAGAATCCACCCAACATTTTGGCCCTTTAGTTTCTAACTTCATTGCTTCAGCTTCCTCAATGGTCAGTCGGACAAAATTTTCAGGCATCCCATCCTTGAAATAGATGCACTTGGATAGAAAATCTGCCACTTATTTTTCCACTTGAGAGACATGCTTGATCTTAAAAACTTCAAATTTCCATATCTTCGTTTTGGCTTTGTTTTGACGATATTTAGTCATCATCTCGTCTTTGACTTTGAATTGTATGTTCACCTGATTCACCACCACCTGCGAGTCAGATTTCACCAGGAGGTGTCGAGGACCCATCTTGTAAGCAAACCGTGGCCCAACAATTAAAGCTTCATATTTAGTTTAATTGTCGAATCCAACTTCAATTGAGTGGTATACATGATCCCAGTTGGATTAGTTAGAGAGAGACTGAGTCCCTCCCCTGTTTGACTTAACGCTCCATCAATGTGTAGAACCCAATTATGGTTTTCAGTCGCCATTTCTTTACTTGGCTTGCTTGGTTCAAGAAAATCGACTAGAAAATCAGTTATGGCATGCTTTGATGAGTTCCACTGCCCATTTGAGAAACTGACCTGAGTGCTCCATCTTGGTGAGACAAACTTGAGCGGGTGGTCGATGATGATCCTGACTCTATGTGTTTGTAAATAAAGGCAAAGCCTATAGCAAAAATAACTAGAGCAAATGTCGACTTTTCCATAATCAAATATCTGACACCTTGGAGGGGTGGGGGCATATTAATTAGCACATGCACCTTATATTATCCATTATTCCCTCCATGGTAATGAGGTAGCCTATGATTTTGCATGTGGATGCATAGATGGTGTATTTCAACAGAGTAAACCTCAAATTAAATTTTTTAAGTGTTTAAAATGTTCTTTTAGAATTTTTATGTGTTGTTGGGGCGTTTTTCTTTTTAACAGAATATCAACCACAAGTATCTCAACATATTTTCATATTTGTTTTGAAAAGATTATATCTATCATTCGTTGGTAGCTAGCGTCGGTGGTTTTTAGCCCGAAAGGCATTACATTATAACAATGCACTCCCTCCATAATGATGAATATAGTTTACTCTGCATCAGTCAGACGCATTTTGTACTAGTGGTTGTCAGAGAAAGCGTCGAAAAAGCTCATCACAAAATGACCAACTACTACATTCATGAGGGCGTCGATCTGAAGTAGGGGGTAGTTGTCCTTCAAACAGACGGTGTTCGGGTTGGTGAAGTTCATCTGCATCCTCTATTTTTTATTTGACTTCTAAACCATAACAAAATTGGGCACCTACGTAGGGTACTAGACTTCTCGGACGTAGCCAACCTCCAATAGCTTTTGAACCTCATCTTGGATCAGCTCGACTAGAGAGAAAGCTGATGATCTCATCTTTTGCTTCATTTGTGAGGCCAGTGAATAGATGTTTAAGTGATGGCATGAGACATTGATCGATATACCTAATACCTTTGAAATGGACAAGACAAAAACATCTCAATGTTCCCGAAGGGTATCCATCAACACATCTTTTGACTCTGCATCAAAAGTTTCACTTATTAAAAAATATTTTACCAATCTTTCCCTTAGTCGTCGAGATCTGATTAGTGATTTCATTGGTCTCAAAGCCACCTTCGTACAGATTATGAAGCTCGAGCGACTCCTGCTCAACACTTCTGATCGCTAGGAGGTTAAATGTTCATGACTACTCAAGATTGCCTCAGACAACGATTACCACCCCTTCGCCCAAGAACTTCACTACTACAAGATAACTTTAGGTGACGACCTTGAAGGAGTTGATCACGGGATGGTCAAAGATAGCATTGTAGGTGGATAGCGAATCGATCTCTAGGAAGTCCTACAAGTTGTTAATTACTTATCCTTCTCTCCCCAAGTGACCAACAAAGCAATGGTTCATAGCGCTTCCTTTCTCTCGCCAAAAGAACCATAAAGCGAGTATGTCGTCATGGTCAGTCGGTCATTGTCGAGACCTATCTTATCAAACACTAACTTGAACACGATATTCACAGAGCTACCAGTGCCGATAAGGATGTTACTAAGATGGTAGTTGTCGATCAATGCAGTGATGACGGGGACGTCGTTCTATGGATTACATCTAGGGGCATATTTTTATTAATCAAGGCTATGGGGGGATGTGAGTTGCATTTAAGAGCGAGGGTGGATGCCCATAGTTCTCCCAACTAAACACTCTTCGGGCTTTCTCGGTGGGATGAGTCTTCACCTACAAAGATAGCAGGAACCAATGACATGGATTGTGTGGGCTCATACTAGCTCGTCTGATATTTCTACTACGTTTTTTCCCTGTCTTTGGACTATTGCTCCTGGTGGTATAAATTTCTTGCATTTCTAGGCCTTAATCAGCTCTTTGATCAAGCTTCAAAAGTGTTGGCATTCCACCGTGTCGTGCCAATGGTCCCAATGGTAGGCACAATATTTATTGGGGTCACAGAGGCAAGCTTCGATTTTCTTCAATGGCGCTCTGTTGAAATAATCTTTATTTTGGATAGCATCCACTATCTCGACTATCAAATCTCTCAATAGAGTTTCCTTGGGTACTACATGGTCAAGCAGCGGGCACTCATTGTACTGAGCCTGCCACTGATCAGGATACCATGCCTGACTCACCTGATAGTGTGTTTTGTGACTCACATTGTGGTCCTGGGGCAGCCAAATGTCTTCGTAGCGAGGCGATGGAAGGATGCAAATCATGCCTTCGTCTCCACCCTACACCTTAAGGGACCCTCTTCTGCGGATAACGGGTGGAAGACTCTATTAGGAAGGAAACGGGATTAGAGTTTCTCTTGGGCAGATATGTGGTAGTTGGCCAGCTACAACAACTTAGATAACATCTTTGGTCAATGCAAACCCAATGCGTACTAGAAAGGTCCTTACTTGGGCCCTTGAGCTAGGGTGGTATGAGCTACTGTAGGCTACCAATCCCGCACTTCAAAAATCTCCATATGGAAATGTATGATGAATGAGTGAAGGCTCTCACTCAATCCTTGATGAATCTATAGAATGACTTATAAGCTTTTAGGTGTTGGCAAATTGCGTCACAAACGTTCTCTTGAAATCATCGAACGATGTGATTACTCCTGACGGAAATGCATGAACCACCTAAAGGTCGACTCCCTTAGTGTGGTAAATAAGACATGGCAATTCAGCACGCCAGTGATCCTTAGCAAACACACATTTGACTCAAATGAGGCTATGTGGTCGTTCGGATCTGTCCTACCCTTGTAGGACTAGTGATGGGACTTTGAACCTCTTTAAAGGCTCGATCTAAGAGATTTTCCAAGAGAATGCATTCTCGGGTTGTTGGGACGCCTCAGTGCACTCATATTAATGTTGGTCGGTTGGTGTCAAACCAACACTTTTGAAGTATTAAGAGTCACTTTCTCTTTTCAGGGCCTGGGAGACGCTTTGGTCGTTAGATGTTGGCCCTATTTCTTAGGGGTGCTGCTCTCTTCCTCGAGTCAACGCATCTCAGATGGCATCCAACATTTGATCCTTCATCACCTAGATTTGCTATTTCCAAACTCTCTAGTGGACTCATGATGTTGGTGTTTCTATTGTGAGTTTCTTCTCTGTGGGTTGCTCATATTTTTCGTTTGTGGCATGATCCACACTTACCATACCTTTTAGGATGACGAATCATGACTTATCAATGAATCACTTCCAGAGAATAGTGTAAGAAGAGTTAGAGAGAGAATGAGAGAAGTAAGCAGTAAAATGTCCTATCAATCACGTTCTTCATTAAATGGTCTCTATATTTATAGAAGAGATAACACGATAATGTTACATTCTCCCCCTTATTTTCAAGGTTATAAAGGATATTCTTCGTATTTTAAATGTCTAAGCCTATCGCTCAGCTGCTCTTCAACTCGGTCGATTGAGCTTGTTTGGCTTTTGGTTGGCATGATTGGTTCGATCAACTGGTCTAATCTGGCTGTCGACCACCAATAAAAGATGGGGGGCATCTAGACATCCCCGGTATGATTGGAGATGTTGAGTGATGTGATCTTCCATTAAGTCAGCTTCCTCGTGATGGTTGGCTCAGATGCAACTTTGTCTCATTTCTAACATAATGGTTCAAACTCAGATCATTTGGTCATCTTTCTATCCTCTTGGCTCAGTCGGCTTTGTTTACTACTTTGGCTCGAACATCTACACTAAGTCAGATAAATAGGTCTCACCTTTTGTTAGTGGACCCTCCCTTCTCATACACTTCTCAGAATCAATGCTGGTATATTTTTGATGTACAAATACTTTTATTGTAATATTAAATATTAGTGTTGTACATACAAATATGAAAGCTTAGATATTAGATATTATGTAAATGCCTTTTCTATCAAGATCATGCTAAATTTGACAAGCCCAGGCCTAAATATAGGTGAAATGATAATAAATTGTGAGTACTCTTTATTGGTTAAGATGAACCTTTATATTTCCCACAATGTAATCCATATGATTGTTTTCAAATCATTTTAAAATGCTAAGATTGATGAGAGTTCATAAACAGGGAATAAGATTTTGGGCAGTAGGATTATATTTTAGTATAGCCAAGAAAATTATAAATTAGAGTTTTCTGTCTTGATGTATATTGTTCATATCTGATTTGTTTTAGTTTTACTCATAATTTACTGATTAAATTTATACCAAGGGGGTATACATAAGACATATCATTCCACCCAATTCATATGTATTTACATATCTAACCTCTAAATTTTAATTTTTATATTTATACCACCCAAATCTTTCCTATCAGATCAAACATAATATTATTTTAACTTCAAAGAAATTAAATACACTTTCTATGCATGAACAATAAAACTTAAGTTTAGGTGTTAGATAATAATTGAGTGGCATGCATGTTGATCTTCCTAATAAGAAGGAATTGTGCAGATATGGTCCCTCAGCTTAGTTTCAACTTTGTTTGGGTGCTGGTAAAGCTTTTCCTTTCTTTTTGGGGGTTTTATATGTATATGGAACACAACATAATTATTTACAATATTTAATATTTAGGACTTTGTTAACTCTCCGAGGTTGGCAGCTACATGCAGGTGGTGAGTGAATCAATTTGGGGCACCCGCTGCAGTTGTTAAAATAAATAGTTGTGAAAATATTGCAGACGAAGCTGGTTTTCAAAAAGCTACGTTGGCTATTACAAATTTATTTTATTTTCAAAAAGTCAACCCATAACTTTCTGGCAACCACCAAATTTTAACAGCTCAGATTGAAAAAAATAATTTTCTACCACTAGAATTTTTAGAAGCAACAAGAAAACAGTTCCTCAAATAAAACATTGGTTAAAGTCAGAATTACAAAGCAGACAGAAAGTTGTGCCAAATATACCCTTATAGATCTCAAAGGCAGCGACGTGGCGAAGACTTCTCAAGCTCTGACAATGCGTTATTTCGGGAGCAATGGCTGTGCCGACTTAAAAAGCGGGAAGGTAGAAAGGTGAGAGAGATCTCGAGGGCAGCAAAATATTTACTCCAAACAAATTTAGGGAAATGTCATGAAAAACTGGGAGAAAATTATGAAAGAGAATATCAATGATATTGGAAACAGGTTTGAATACCAACCCACAGAGAAAATGAAAGCAAAATTAAATCCCTAACATAAAAAGTCAAAATCCAGACATTAAATAACAGAAAAAACATCATGAAATCAAAGCAATGGGATCATTGTTCCTTCAATGGTGTAGTGCATGAGACAAACCAGGTCGTCAAGGAGATCGAAGAAGTTACTTGAAGGAGCATCGGTGATGGGAGAAGCAGACTCTCTACCTATCACAGGCGCTTAAAGGCAGTGAAGTCAAGATTGGACTTCCGCAATGATGTTAAACTCTTCGAGTGACAAAGGGGAGGATGAACTTTCGTTAAGCTTTAACAAGGCCTGCAACCTTGTTGAAGTTGGTGTTTGGATTTCACGAAAAAATTCACCAGCATTGACAGAAGGATACTGCAGGTTTTATCTTTCATTATGTTGCCATGATTTGAATGCTTTATGTGATAAAGTTTGGGCATGAAATATGTAAATTGCTATATTTTGTGTGCTATATATGTAAATGTCCCCTTATTTTCAATCATATATTTATAGATTTGCATTTCAAGCAACAACTTTTATTCAAATATCAAAAATAAAAATCTAAAAAAGAAAGGATAAACTATCCAACGTTTTACCCATCTACAAATGTCATGATACTTTCCTTTCTTACCCTCAGATTAAACTAAGCAATTTCAGTAAAAAATTTGACCCAAAAACCCCCAAGCATAGATATTTCATATATATGGGTACTAACTTGCACAAAGACTGGAAAAAATCTAGTCAACTTCCATTGCAGAGAGTGATTCCCTCAAAATTTCACTTAGCTCCTTCACTCTAAGCCTTGCAAGCGCAATGCAATCCTGCAACAAACAATGACGATAACCAGCGTTACAAAATTTTCAGTAAAGCACAAAATCCTTTGTCCTGTTGAACATGTGGAGAGGTAAATATTTCAGCTAAAACTCACACTAATAATATAGAATTTCATTCGCATTTTACTAGCCTTCCATTCTGAGAATTTTCATGAAACTTAATTTACAATATAAAATATGTTCTTATTTTGAAAGCTCGCCAACTTATCAGGCAATACTCCGTCTATCAAAACTTGAAGTGAGTCTATACTAATATAAATTATAACAATCAATATGCATCTCAGTGCAAAAGAAAAAACAATAACATAATTCGAATTAAACAATTATTCAGCATGTTAAAAATAGTGGATTATTTTCAAGGTTGTGAAAATCGGAACGAATATCAAACCTAAAGAAGAAAATGTTTAAAGTTCGATGGTTCAATCGAGGTTGAACTGAAAGATGAATTGAATGCTATAATAAATATTCAAATTATTTTAATATAAATTAAATAATAGTATATTAAATATTATTTTGATAGATTTAATAAAAAATATTTTAATTTAAGATAATACATTTAAATATTTTGAACAATTTTCTAAATGAAAAAATTTAAGGCATGGTATTTTCCAATTTTTAATTTAAATATTTTATTTATGACCATCTGAACAAAATTAAATTATTAAAATTGAAAAATATATGAACTGACCAATTCTTTAAAAATCGAATTGGTTCACCGATTTGTCAGTTTAACCCCAATTCTGACTGGTTCAATCATAATTTTATGCAGCAATAGTTCTAAGGTTGAATTGAAGTGATTGAATGGTCGGTTCATGGTTGAACCTGCCGGTCCGGTCCAATTTTTAAAACAATGATTGTTTCAATAAACTCCATAATGTACTTACAAGATGGAATAAGCTAATGAAATAGCATTCACCCAAGCTCCTTATTTTCCAAGGCAATAGCAATGATGATGTGACTCTAGCCCATCACGTCCCTAACTTTAACGATAAAAGAAGCATCACAAGACTCGCAACCTTATCCTATTATATCCTTCACTCGATGATGAGTTTGAGGCACCTCCCCAACTAAAGTTTGCACATTTATAACCTCGAAAGTGATGTTAAAGACTCTAACACACCTTAAATTTTGATAAAACTTAGTATAGCCTATAAAACTACATAATTCGTGAATGGACTCTAAAGCTCATAACAAAGACTTTCAGGTCCAAGTTAGAGCGGGTTTGACCAAAATCACTTTCTCATATAGACCCGTCTTCAAAACATTCCAAAATGAGATTCTTTTTCATAGTCTCAAGCAAGGTTTTAGCCATTAAAGCATTAGCCAGGTCCAAAGCCCGAAGTAAACTTCCTAATTAAATCAAGATGAAGACATTTTCACTAAGGCGCTAGCCCATGCAACATCAACCTAAGAACTTCTTAACTAATATCGGGCAAAGCTATGATCATCGAGGCAATATCGTAATTCCTAAGGAAAGGCCCTATCTAGACACCTTTAATACTAAGAAGAAACAAGAATAACAAGATGGTTATGGTCGCCAAGTTATAAACTCAGACATAGCACCAGTCCAACTCATTTACTCCTCCACAATTGGACCTCCTAAAAACAAAATCGCAAGTCAGATGCCTTGAAGTCCCATCAAAAAGTAGATAAAGAGAATTTGACCAGGAACGTCTTCCCTCAAAAACAACCAAGGATGGCCTAGCACCCTATTGAGAGTGGCTGAAGAGAGTTCAGAGTGCTTCCAAGGGCCACAAATGGGACAACCTAATATGACACTAAAAAGTGATTTAGAATTTTTTTCTAATTAAATGAATTCTTAACCATCAAACCCTTAGTGTTTGTACATCAAGGTACTTCACATAATGCTCCGTACATGTATCCATACATGTTCTCTAGATGTGCTCTAAGGCATAATCAAACACCATTCTTAGGCTCCTAGGTGAAAAGGTAGGTAGTGGAGGAATAGTAATGAAAGAAAAATATGGGCAATTAGCGATAGTTGGAGAGGGAAAGATGACATTTGGCGGCTGTCCCAGTTGAAAACAGCAAGGCAGACAACGAAACGATGCAGTACAGAGGTCAATGAGGCTCACCACATGATCCTGCACAAGCTACAGACACCACTTATTTAAGGAAAATAAAATATAACACTCCTTAGAATAGAAATAAGAGATACAGTCTCCAAAAAACATAAACAAAAAAAAAATCTGAAGAAAAAAAATAGTAATAATAAGATATATATAATTCCCCCTACAAAAGAATCTAATTAGAAATATGAAGATAGGAAAGAAATCAGAAAAGAAAAAAAAATATATACAAATAATTAAAAGTCGGCAATATTGTCTGGAACCGCGAAATCCCACGGAAATAGGATTACGAGATCACAGGAGTAAAGCTCTCGCCTCATTCTCCCAATTAGGAGAGGCTTCTTCTTCTCTAAAAGGACTTGTATCCCACCGTCGGATGTTCCTTTCCATAAAATATCTAAGAAGATTTTCAAAATTATGATTCATCATTCCTAGTTGGTCATTTATTTGGGACAACAATGTTGAACTAACTGGAATTTAAAATCCATTTTTATTTTACTCCATAGAGTCTTCTAGAAATAGCTCAAAAACATGCCATCTCTATCAGAAGTAAAGCTCATGAGTATACAATGAAGATGAACTACTTCCTCGAAGCATAAGCCTACAATATGTGGGTGTGCCCTTTATCCTGTGGCAGGGAACAAATCCTGTGGCAGGGAATAAAGTATGTTATTTTGGAGGAATGATCGACCACAACCATAAAAAAATCATTATCTTATTGTGTCCGAGGCAAATCTACTATAAAAAAATTTATGCTCGCGTCAATTCAAGACAACGTTGAAATACATTTCATTTTAAAGACTATTCTCATTTCTTGAAAAAATCAAAATTGGAGCTGCATTTGACTAGCACTCTCATGAAATAAGCCTCTAACCATCCAGTGTGTAGCATATTTTTGCAATTCTTCATACTTGGTTGGTCGCATTTGATCCACCTAAAAATTACATATTTTTAGTGTAGATTTTATGCTCGCTTTATGCACATTTTTAATGAATTACACTTTAAAGGAAGGTATTTTGCATATTTTTGTCTTCAAGTATAAAATATATGATTTTAGAGAAAATGAAGTAAACAATGCAATTTAGAGCCAAAATGAGCAAAGAAGAAAATTCTAACCTAGCGCATATCAATATGACTTTCTATGTTTAATCTCTTTTACATTTCTCACATGTTTTCGAATGAAATTACACTTTGAAGAAAGGTTGTTTTTATGTTTATTTTTTAGGTGAAGATGTTAGGAACGCAACACAACTGAAACGAGGCGAAACGGAGTTGAAACAGAGTCAAACGGAGCAAAACAGTGAAGCTGCCCACAAGGTGGCGCCTAGGCCCCAGTGACGATGAGATAACGGAGCCTAAACGGGCGCCTAGGCGCCAGACACAGCCAAAAACATTTTGGGGACGGTTATGGACGGTTATTGGACGGTTTTGGGTGGTTCCAAAGCACTCTAGAAGCCTCTGGATGAAATCATACATGTCATCAAGTAATACAATGAATCTAGACACATTGGAGCGGTTTTTAAATGAAGAGGTGCGCCTCTTAAGTGAAGAGGTGCGACCCTTCACACAAATGATCTGGCACCTAAGCGCCACAGTTAATTTCTAGAGTATTCATTGAATGTGGATGAATTTTGAAAAGATGTCTGAAACAACCTTTGGTCATTTTCGAAGTTCTATAAATAGGGATTAATTTTACAGTCTTGGGGATTCTTTTTGGAGTCCTTTTAGAGTCCTTTTGAGAGTCGTTTTGGGGTCGTTTTACATAAGGTTCATAGGGTGTGAGTGTGTATAGTTTAGCATGAGTATGGAGATGTAGATTTCTACATTTTCTGGAGAGATTGGTGAGGGATTTTAAGAGTTTTATGTAAGGAATGTACGAGCGGCATATGAATCGGCGGGAGACTTTGGTGCAGAGATTTTCTTCTTTCATTCAAAGGGAAAAAGCTAAGTATTCTATTTTTCATTTCTTTGTATTTGTTGTAAATATTTTCTAGTGGATTTCCTTTAATTCAAATAAAATTTTCTGTTGTGTTTTATCCATGCTAAGTACTTTCCTTTACTCTTTCTTTTAAAATGAAGCAGGGGCATGTGTAGGAAAATTATTTTTATAATAGAATTATCTGTTAGATGCTTCTAGGAGACAAATAGTTTTATAAATATTATAGAATACTTATGAAATAAGTTCCTTGTTGACACTTAATTTATTACATAATTCTATCAATCATTTTACTTATGTCATTATCTTCATTTTACTTTTTTTTGGCAATGAAATAGATGCATGTTTAGGAATCTAGATTTGCTTAGATATTTTCTTATTTCATTAATGTGATGGTATTTTCACCGGATCTTAATTTACTTTGCAAACTGATCACTTGTAATGTTAAAATCTGTGAAGAATTCTTAAGATCTGACCGTGGGCTAAGATTTCTTAACTAGTGAGTATCACATTTCTTTTGAAAAGGTAGAGTAAATCCTTCAAATGAGAGATGCAAATAGATAGGGAGATAATCTTTGATGGGCGTATGATTGAATATGTTTTTAAAGTGACAGACTAAATTCTATCAATTTGATTTAAGAAGAGATGACAGGTCACTAGTAGGCCCGACCATAGGCACCATTGGGAGAATCTAGAAGTGAGAGCCTAAAATTTATCCTTACTACTAATAATACATCATGATCCAATCTTTAAAAACTAACCAATATTCTTTATGCACTTGACCAAAAGGTAAATAATAGGTATGCTCCTATTTGTCACTACTACATTTCAATTCTAAGCATTTCGTTCCTACACATTATCAGGTCATTGCATAATAATGGTAGTCTTTAACATCTAAAAATTCTCCAAACCAATTTATCCAGTTAAGTTATCTTTTTATTTTAAATTTTCATTTAGGAATAGTTATTAAAAAAATCATTTTAATTGACATTCCAAATTAAGGCCTTATAAAATTACACTAGAATTAGCTTAAAGGATTTCTTACCTCGCTTCTCTCTGGGATCGAAACTATGGTTTTTAAAAGAAAGTCCTATATTACTTAAAAAGATATGTATACTTGCGTAGTACCCCTAGTGTGTAAAATGTTCTCTAATTTTTATCATTTAAAGATTTTATACACTAACCGCAATTTATAAATTAGGTCAATTTTTTTACCATATTTTGGAAGTTAATTTACTGCGTAATTGCGGGTTAGGTCAAATTTTTGGCGCCGCTGCCGGGGAAGCAACAGTAAGAACTTTTAGGAAAATTTTAGTTAAAGCTGTAATACTTAGATTTGGAATTTATAGTATTATAATATCGTGTGTTTAATTATTGTGTGTTTATTTTAAAATAAAATCCAAAATACCAAAAATATTTTTGAGATTTGTCCTATTAGTTAAGTCTATAAATTTTTATGCGTAGTTCAAGTACTGCAAACCTTGAATTTTACGACTCGAATTTAGAGAAAACTTTTAGGAGGATAATGTAGAAATGGCAGATCAACAATACAATGAATATTCATATTTGGATTATAATGCTAGGCAAGGAACCCCTATTATTCAGGAAAATTTATTTGGACAATGGATGGAAACTGACCATAAGATACATAATTATTATTTTTATTATTACAACCAAGTTTGGGAAAATTATTCAAATTTTAACTGGAATACTAATTTTGGAGAAGAAAACATATTTTGGGAAGATAATCAATTATGTGATTGGAAGAATCAGGACAACTTTAACGATGGATTTTCCTTTCCTTATAGATTTAACTCCAACCCACAAGATGAGGAGAATGAATTACTGTTAGAAAATGATGTTAATGAAATGGCGAGTCAATTGGAAAGTCAAGATGTCGCATTAAGGATTATAGAAAACTAACTGGGGTAGATTATTAATGATATTAACAATTATCCCACAGAGATTTTACCTTATGATCCTGAGATAAATCTTAAGCATATGAATGATGAGCAATATAAAGATATCGAACTAAGACTTAAAAGAGAATTTGAGGATATGAATCAAAAGAACTTTGAGTTGCGAAACGAGGATAAGGAGATTGATAGACCAATGGAAGAAATTCTTAAGGAATTAGAAAACATTATTTCCTCGACTAAGACAAATATAGAAAGACTACCTCCATCATTTACTCAGTATCAAGGGGCAGAAATAGAAGATAACTTGAATCAGAAGAGCAATCTAAAAGAATTTGATTCAGAATCTGAACAACCTAGAGAAAATTTGATCCAAAATTTTGGAGATCTTGAACTATCTTATAAGGATCTATTTCTTATGAATTTTAAAGAAGTTATTAATATGCAAATTATTAGAAGAATATTGAAGCTAGGAAGAAACTTGGGAAATAATGATATAAATCAATCTTAAATGGAAGAGCTGAAAGAAAAAATAAAATTTGAGGATTTCGTAGGAATTCCTGGATTTGAAAAAGATTCGGCAATTGATCAAGGATTACTTAAATGAAATTTTGATCCAGGAGCAATCATTTGTCAGGTTGACGACGTTAAACCAAGCGTTTTATGGGAGACAACCCATAGTTATCAGTGAGATTTGATTTAGTATGATTGTGAGTCATGATTATTAGTGTTGTATTGTGATTGTTTTAGTGTGGATTGATCAGTTTGATTAATGTTTGGATTGTTGTAGTTTAATTTGATCATTTTGAGTGTCATGAGGGAGGTGATTCCTTAACTTCTTATGGATCCATCTTAATTTCCATTACTTCTTTTCTCTGACCTTGTTTTCATTCGGTATGAGTCATGAACTTATTTAATGAGTAACCCATGGATGATCTTACACTATCCTTATAATTGTTAGAGGTGCTTACTTAAAGGGATAAGGTGATGTCTGATGTTGGTGCTCGAGAGCCAACATATTTGAGATAATTGTATCCTTGGGATTAGACTCTATTAAATCATTTAAAAGTACCCAATTTATTAGTGTAGTGATTTCGTTAGAAATCGAAAGTATGTTAGTGAGATGCGATGAGTTAAAGGAAGAGTTGACCTCATTTATCGTGTGTCTATGTTTGTGTTACAACAATTTAGAGATTTTAACTAAAATATATATTCCTATGCCGATGTTTGTCCTGCTTGTTAGATATTTCTTTAGTTTAATATTATTCTAGCAAGTATAGTTTAGATTTACTTTCTATTGCAAATTATTCTGTCTTGATGAATACTTATAGATGTTTTTCAAAGACATTTGAAGTAGATAGAATTTCTGAACTTTTTTTTTCTTGCTTACATGAATGTTATACATGTTAAAAATTAAATTTGGGGGTAAGAAGAAAAATATATTTAAAAGTTAGTATACTTCCTTTTTAGTTTAATATTATTATGAGACGTATTTTAAGTTTAAATTTCTTTCTCTTGTAGTCGTTCATCGAGATTATGCATGTATATAAATTTGATAGGATATTGTAGTAGTTGGTATATTCGAGTTTTTCTTCCTTTAATATTTTATGAAATTAATTGCAAAATATTGTAAAATTGACTTTGGGGGGGATGAAAAATAATTTTCAAAAACTTAAATTTTATTTGTTCTCAAAAATACTATAAATAAATTTGATTTTTTATTGAAAAATAATTATGTATATAAAGTTATATTAGGGAAATAAAATTTTGAATATAGAAATGCGTAAGAGAATTTAGTTAAAATCTATAGTGGTGATGAAAAATTTTAAGTTAAAATTTTCTGATTAAATAAATGATAAATAATGTGTAACTAGCTATAGTAGAAAAAGTTGTATTTTGGAAAAATAAGAGTAGACTTTTGTTTTCAATATTTAAATTTCTTCTATTGAAAAATAATTTTCAAAACTGTTATTATATTTCTAAGTAAAAGATATATATCTACCTTATGCTTTAAGAAAGGAATGGTGGAATTCAAAATCATTAAATGTCTATCCAGATATAGTAATCATTGCCTGAGAAAAGAAAATAAAATAAAAATAAAAGATAAAAAAAGTATAGTATGTGAAAAATGAAGGAGAAGCTTGAGGATTAAAAGGTCTGATCAAAAATTAGTTCCACACCAGAGCTTTTTAGAGTATAAGATTTGAGAAAATCTTAAACTTAAAAATATAATATAGTTAGTATAATTATTTTTAATAAAGATTTTTAAGTAAAGAAAATAAAATGCTTAGCACTATATTTTGAAAAATCACGAAGTATTTACGAATTAGATAAAAATACATATTTTCAATACTCTTTCATCTAAGAGATTTCTAAAGCTTTAAATTGTTAACATTTCTTAAAAGTTTTTTAAATTGAACTTCTTACGTTTAAGAACAAAATTTTACAAACACCTAAAAAAACTCGTACACATGATTTGTTTGTTTGGTTTTATATGTTATAGTACTACTTGAGGACAAGTAACGTTTAAATTTTGGAAAAATGATCCACATAAAAATTAACTATTTTTAGTGTATATTTTATGCTCACTTTATGCACATTTTTAATGATATACACTTTAAAAGAATGTATTTTGTATATTTTTGTCTTCAAGTATAAATATATGATTTTAGAGAAAAGACAAAAACAATACGATTTGGATCGAAAATGAAGCGAAAAAAATTCAACTTAGCACGTATCGATATGACTTTCTATGTTTAATCTCTTTTACATTTCTCACATGTTTTTGAATGAAATTACATTTTGAAGAAAGATTGATTTTATGTTTATTTTTTAGGTGAAGATGTTAGGAATGCAACGCAACTGAAACGGAGCAAAACGGAGTTGAAACAGAATCAAACGGAGCAAAATAGTGAAGCTGCCCACAGGGTGGCGCCTAGGAGCCCAAACTGACGCCAATTTGGGCGCCTAGGCGCCAATGACAACGAGAAAACGAGCACCTAGGCGCCAGACACAGTCAAAAAAATTTTGGGAACGGTTATGGACGGATATGGACGGTTATTGGACGGTTTTGGGTGGTTCTAAAGCATTTTAGAAGCCTCTGGACGAAATCCTACATGTCATCAAGTAATACAATGAATTTAGACACATTGGAGCGGTTTTTAAATGAAGAGGTGCGTCTCTTAAGTGAAGGGGTGCGACTTGTCACACAAATGATCTAGCGCCTAGGCGTCAGTTAATTTCTAGAATATTCATTGAATGTAGACGAATTTTGAAGAGATGTCTGAAGCAATCATTGGTCATTTTTGAAGCTCTATAAATAGAGATTAATTTTACAGTCTTGGGGAGTCTTTTTGGAGTCCTTTTGAGATTTGTTTTGGGTTCGTTTTAGATAAGTTCCATAGGGTGTGAGTGTATAGTTTAGCATGAGTATGGAGATGTAGATTTCTACATTTTCTAGAGAGTTTGGAAAGGGATTTTGAGAGTTTTATGTAATGAATGTACGAGCGGAATATGAAAAGGCGGGAGACTTTGGTGCAGAGATTTTCTTCTTTCATTCAAAGGAAAAAAGTTAAGTATTGTGTTCTTCATTTCTTTGTATTTGTTGTAAACATTTTCTAGTGGATTTACTTTAATTTAAATAAAGTTTTCTGTTGTGTTTTATCCATGCTTCCTAAGTAATTTCCTTTACTCTTTCTTTTAAAATGAAGTAGTAGCATGTGTAGAAAAATTATTTTTATGATAGAATTATCTATTAGATGTTTCTAGGTGACAGATAGTTGCATAAATATTATAGAATACTAATGAAATAAGTTCCTTGTTAGCACTTAATTTATTACATAATTATATCAATCCTTTTACTTCTTATGTCATTATCTTCATTTTACTTTTCTTTTGCAATGAAATAGATGTATTTTTAGGAATCTAAATTTGCTTAGATATTTTTTTATTTCATTAATGTGATGGTATTTTCACCAGAGCTTAATTTACTTTGCAAACTAATCAAATGTAATGTTAAAATCTGTGGAGAATTCTTAAGACCTGACCGTGGGCTAAGATTTTTTAACTAGTGAGTACCAGATTTCTTTTGGAAATGCAGAGAGTAAATCCTTAAAAGGGAAGGTGCAAATAGATAGGGAGATAATCTTTGATAGGAGTAGAATTGATTATATTTTTAGAGTAATAGCTAAATTCTATCAATTTGGTTTAAGAAGAGGTGACAGATCACTAGAAGGCCCGACCATAGGCACCCTTGGGGGAATCTAGAAGTGAGAGCCTAGAATTCGTCTTTATTACTAATAATACATCCTGATCCAATCTTTAAAAACTAGTCAATGTTCTTTATGCACTTGACCAAAGGGTAAAGAATAGGTATACTCTTATTTGTCACTACTACATTTAAATTCTAAGCATTTCATTCCTACACATTATCTAGGTCATTGCATAAGAATGGTAGTCTTTAACATCTAAAAAATTCTCCAAACTAATTTATCCAGATAAGCTATCTTTTTATTTTAAATTTTAATTTAGGAATAGTTATTAGAAAAACCAATTTAATTGACATTCCAAATTAAGGCCTTATAAAATTAGACTAGAATTAGCCTAAAAAATTTATTACATCGCTTCTCTGTGGGATTGATACTGAGGCTTTTAAAAGAAAATCCTATATTACTTAAAACGATACGTATACTTATGTAGTACCCCTAGTGTGTAAAATATTTTTTAATTTTTATCATTTAAAGATTTTGCATACTAGTCGCTATTTATAAATTGGGTCAAGTTTTTTGCCATCTTTTGGAAGTTAATTTATTGCGTAATTGCGAGTTGGGTCAACATTCCATGGGCAAATTAGTTCGGAAGAATAAAATCCTTGAATAAGATCTTATGATATGTTGAATCTCTTTCAGTAATGGTCACCTAGAAGACAAACTGTCAGTCAGGACATTCAACAAAAACTACACCTTTTATAGTATCGGCTCCTTAGACTCACTCCCTTCTAGAACAACTAATGTTAGTCCTGTTGGAGTCTTTCTAATAAGTTCAACTTGAATCACTAGCTTCTCAATACCATTGGCTAGAAGTTAATACTACTCTTTGACATCATCATTCTCCCACAAGTCACTACCCATTTCTTCAATTGTTGCATGCTCAGTGAATGAAATCATCTTTTTATTTGGGCAATCTGATGCAATGTGCCCAAAATCGTGGCACTTAAAGCTTTTCCTGAATAGAATGAATTGGGAGTGTTGGTGAGCTCCACATTTTCTCCACTCTGGATTGGACGCTACAATGGATATGCTATTTTTACTTGTCTTGGATTGAACTTTGTCTGTAAATTATAACAGTCACCTGGTGACGTTTCTCCACTTTTAAAGCTACAATTTGTACATCTAATGAGGACCAATACGAATGTTGCTACACCGCATTACTTAACAAAAACTTTAGCCCTCCAAGATACCTTGCTACTATGTGCTCCTCTGGTTCCACTAACTTATATTTCAACATGAGCTGATCAATTTTAGTGGTGCACTCCTCAACAGAAGAATCTCTCTAACGCAAGTGATATATTTTTATGAACATATCCTATTGATAATATGAGAAAAGATATTTATGTTGCATCCCTCTTATTATCATATAGATCATGTGGTGATTTTACTCTTCTTCTCGCTATCGGATATGTTTCAAACACTTCCATCATAAAGAAGCATTCTTATTAAGCTTGATGGTCGCCAATTTAATTTTCTTGTCCTAGGAAACGTCTTTGTATTTAACAATTTGTTTCATTATTTGGACCCACTCGAAAAACTCGTTCGGATCCATGTGGCCATCAAAATATGCTAAAGTTAATCTTCACTCCACCATTCTAGCTTCTATGTTGATATTCAATGTCACATTGATGCGACATTTTTTGTTCATCTTTTGAAGCATCTTGATGGAAGGGATTCACCTCTTCTTCATGGGACAATTCACTGTTGTGGTTATTAGCGACACCGGATTATCTCCTCTCAAACGTAGCAATTCTTTATTGCAATTAGAGGATTTCGAGCTGCATATTCTCCATAATAAGTTGTTAGACACCACGCTGAGTGTTCCTCCTTACAGTAAAATGACATTTTCTCCTAATTTGATTTTCAGCGAATGTAGGATTGCAAATCAAAGGTTGGTCGAGGGTTAAATTTTGGTGGTAGGTGTCGAGGTAGATTCATGGTAAATAAAGAAATGTTGGATTTTAAAAATTTAGGGTTAGAGATGGAAATTGTGATAGGAATGACATTGGTAAAGTGATATTTTCTTTTGGAATTTTGATTAGGACAAAAAAAAAACAAAACCCTAAAAAAATCAGGGCTTGTCAGACTCTAATACCAATGACACTATTTTAGGGCTCATAGGTGTTTTGGAAGTAGGTTTAATGGGGAGGTTGTGGTGGACGAATAGCAAGGGAATGAAAATATGAGTGATGGGCAATACTTGGAGTGTGCTAAATGATGTTTGGCGGCTGTCGCGACTGAAAACAGCAAGGCAGACAATGAAACGATGAGGTATGATGGTCAAGGAAGTTCACCATATGTTCCTGCAAAAGCTATATACACACCACTTGCAAAAGAATAATAATACAACACTCATTATGATAGAAATCAGAAATACAATCTCCAAATAACATAAAAAAGGCCAAAAAGTCCAGAAAAGCAAGAAATAATAAGTTAAATAGTTCCCCCATAGAAAATATCATAATTAGAAATAAAAAATAAAAAAATGAGAAAAGAAATAAAAGTGAATAATTGAAATTCGGTGCCCTACTCAGAAACCGTGATTACAGGGTTGTCTACGATCCCACGGAACCCGTAGACCCCAAAATCCTGTGGAAACGGGATCGCGAGATCCCAGTAATAATGTTCTTGCGCCATTAATGCTCCCACGACATGCTCCCATCTGAATCCAACATGCACGCTCATGCAAACTATTGTGCATTATTTAGCTATGCATGTTATATTGTCCTTATGCGCTTGCAAGCAAGGGCACATATCTCTCACTTTCATATGATTGTGTGTGCCACATATGGCTATCATTAAACATATTTGGGTGACAACGAACCGCCTCATTTTTCATCTTCAACCTTTGCTCTCCTTAATGAATGATATTTTTTTCTCGATTCTAAATAAGTTTCACTCATCTCCCCATTAGGGTTATCAAAGCACAAGGCCCAATGTGATGCACAAGACATTAGTTTTGCTTCAACAACAAAACGAGAACATAACGGTGCTTTTATTAAATAAACACTAACAGGTTATACAAATTTATTAATGTATAAAAACATCCATTAACAATTATAAAATATAAAGTATGATTTATAGTTGATATAAAATAGAAAAAAATATGATACAATACATAACTTAAAGGCAAATATTGAGGATAAATCTACAAATTAAAATTTTGAGCAATTTCTAATAATTTGTTGCAATAATTTAAAACTAAAAATTTAAAAAAAAAACCTGCAAATTACTTCAATGCATCGAAGAGCGCCTCAACAAAGTTAAATGAGTCGCTTTGCTCGTGAAATGCGCTTTTAAAGACATTGCTCTCCATTTATTATGGGTTGCTTTGTTGCTCTCAATTTCTACTCAGAGGTCTCCCTCCGTGGAGGTTACTTAAGTTTCAATGATTCCACTTTTGTGGCCCCTAAGTTTGCACTTTCCAATCATATTTGAAATGCCTTGGCCATTGGCTCCTAAAGTTTACGTGATCCTTTCTAATCCAACTTTGTCACCACTGCTCTAAATACTCCAACCATTTTCAAGTTTATTTAACCTTTTGTTTATAGCTCTCACTTATTTGCTAACGAGGTGGGTGGTTTGTTGAGAGCAATATCCATACAATCCACTCTACCCCATCATCAAGCTAAAGATTCTCATGCTCACAAGCCCATCTGCTCCTTTCATGACAAACCTTTGCTTCATTGTGCAAACATATCCAAACTTGCTCAACAATTAACTTTCACAATTGTCAAAATGTTCTATTTAGGTCGTCCTAACATGGATATCATTCACAAATTTAGGTCTAATTTGCAATTGATTAGTTAGATTTTAGTTGAAGTCTACATCGTTGTGCTATTATTAGATTTTTTTGGAGAAAAACTACATATTTTTTCTCGTCCAACAAAAATGTGGAAGTGGTTTTACCATTAAATGCCTCTGAGGAACTATCGATGAGCCCTCTTAGAGTGATTTTTTTCCTAGGTTATGTATTCATTATCTTAATCATTCAACTTTATATTTGTTATATAAGATGGGAAATCAATTAAGATTTCTGGAACAGTCTAGTGGTCGTCACTCACCATCATTAATCCTATCCCACTTATTTGGAATAAGCATTATGAATCCTCTTTTTTTCCATCAATCATGTTGAGTGTCATCTAAGGTATTAAATTTATTTCTTACAAATCATTTTGAAAACTTCTATCCATGAAATTTTAAGCCTCTCTCTTCTTTTTCCTAATCTTTTGACACCATTTTTAGTCTAGAAGTAGCTACAATAAACCAAAAATATTGGTAATGAAACCATGCACTTCGTTAAGTATAGTTCATATATTCTACAGCTAAAATCTAACTTTCTAGCAAAAAAAATGAAATCTCTTTGTTCTATTTATTATTACAAGATTCTACGGCTTCTTCATTTAAATATCTTCCTTGACCCGCTATTTATCATTAAGATTGAATCATGCTTTTTTTTCTGCTGGAGAAAACATTGTCAAATGAGCCTTTGAGTGATTTACATGCAATTATATTAATGAAACAGCCAATTGTACTTTCACAGAGATGAACAAACTTAAATTTAATATCGCTTAATACACTAACACTCAAATAATTTTTGAACTTCTCGTTGTGGAGTTTTCTTTCAAGTAAAGACATTTAAAACAAATTTGATGTTTCATTTAGGTAACCACATACATAGCACTAAAAACTTTGCCATTTAAAAAACTAGCACACTCTTTCTTCCGTTTCCAAGTTCACACTCAAATATCAAAATCCAAAATAAAACACCAACCCATATTTTTTAGTTTTATCAAATTCCCAATGATTTAATCGTGGCATAAGTAATTGCACCGGTTTGACAGTTCAAAAAATGACGTGGGTGCTAGTTTTGTAAAAAACAAATTTTCAAGTATCATGCATAAAACTTAAAAATTAATTGACTTGGAAAATACATGACAACAAACCTTCACAGCAGAAGCATGCAAAAGGATTGCTCCACCAGCTTTGTATAATGACACCAATCTCTCTTTTGAATCTAACACCACTGTAACGTGGGTGTCCATTATAGATTCTTCTTCCGAAGTGGGGTCCGCCAAAATATACTTACCATGAACTATGCATGTTAGTGAGAACGGGACAATTGCAATAGTGAGCTTTCTATTTTCTTTATTAACCGGCTCTACTGCTTTGATTTTCAGTTCTTCAGACAAAGCAATCACTTTTCCATCATCATTTAATGAAACTAAAGGAATCTGCACTGCAGGTTAAAAAAAAGATTCCAAGATGTTTAAAACAAAGAATTAAAAAGTTCTGAAGAGCTCAGATCAACAAAGAGATTACAGATTTTAGCAGCTTTGTGAGTAGAGTAGTAAAATAATAATAGCTCCATTAAAACAGATGCCCAATTTTTAAAAACATTAACAAAGTCTAATATTATAGATAAAGTTAAGCAAATTTGAATTGTCTGTGTGGAATGTGACTGCAATTCAACTGTATTGAGTCTTACTTTTTTCATTTTTGTTTCCTCCTTTGGTTTACTCATTTTAAGTGTATACATATGCTTACTCCTACATAAACTAAAAAATTTCTCTGATATTTTGAATAACCACCAGGTCTACCACATTACTGCATACTTTCAACTTAACTAAACGAATTCCAATCAGAAGTTTCAGAGTTCGGAACCACTGACACAAAGCTAATTAATGGTATCACGTCATTAACTAGTTAAATATTGAGTTAGATTTATGCCTATTCAATAATTATTAACTTGCAGCCATAATTGAAGCTTCCATTTTTGGGGCAATATTTAATTTTAAATATTTGATAAAATAAGAATACTTTTTTTTTATTCACGTGTATATTTTTTATAATTTCAAAATGATGTGGGAACTTATGGCAATGTAGCTGCTCTAGTAATTGTGGTCCCCCTTTCGAATTAAATTCATTTCCTTACATTTTCTGATGTTTTTCCATCATAATTCCTTTCCTTCTACTTCTTTCCTATTTCTCTCCTTGTCTATTACATCTCTTTCCTATTCTACTATTTATCTATTTTATCTATAAAGCCCCTCTTTATATAGGTGTGATTTTTTGAGGTTATAGAAGTAGATTTTTGGATGATTGTTGATTTCAGCTGCTACCTTTGAGGCGTTCTTCCCCTTCAGAGGTTGTATCCGACGACGAGAAGGTGTTCCGGCTGTAACTCATCCGAAGTGGTGACCGTCTCCAAGGATCTAGGTGGTGCTCCGTCTGTAGCTCGACCCCCGACGAGACATCTATCTTTCCAAAACCCCCTCTCCCACGTAGTCCAGCAGTCACCAGCTTGCTACCCTCCCTCTAGGACACCTTCAACAAGCCACCAGGCCTTCTCCTACCTTCCCACAAGCTGCCAGCTTGTTGTTCTTCTCCAACTCACCTCCAGCATCTCGCTAGTTGACCCCTACACCTTCCAGCAGTAGTGTACTTACTACTCCTCCTTACCTGCAGTCAAACATGCTATTTCTTCCCCTGTTTCCCTACCATCGGTCCTAGTTCCCTCTCCCTGCTGCCGCCAACATCCCGAGCTGCTACAGGCAATCTTATCAAAGTCTATGTGTTGTTTCTTTATGCTTGTGTTGTTGTTTGTTGTCGTGATTTCATGTCGCAACAATATCGTTTGTACCTACTTGAATTCAGTAATAATACTAGTGTTTTTTTCGTCGTGGATTGGGTCATTTTCCTCCGATATCATTTGGTATCAGAGTTGGCCCAACCATAGTCCTATTCTAGGGTTCTCTAGCATCTGCATCCACCCAAGCCACCTCCTATCAAAATTTTTTTGCCTTAAAAGCTTTGATGAATGAAATAGAAGCTCCCCAACCCTTGGAGATTGACACCAAAGCTTAACGCAGATGCGTTACTTTAGTTATCATAGTAATGGCGACTCCCCTTTCCTATTTAATTCATTTCCTTTCCATTCATGATGCTTTCTCATTATAATTTCTTTCCTATTATCTATTTCCTATTCTACTCTTTACCTATTTATCTACTAATCTCCTCTTTATAAAGGTGTTATTTTCTGAGGTTAGAGGAGGTATTTGGATGATTGATGATTTCACCTACTGCCTTTAAGGCGTTATTTCCCTTTGGGGTTGCATTCTACGACGAGAATGTGCTCCGGCTATAACTCGTCCGAGATTGTGACTCTCCACAAGGGTCTGGGGGTGTTCCGGCTGTAGCTCAACCTTGACGAGACATCTCTCTTTCGGCAGCTCCCTCTCCCATGAAGTTCAACAGTCGCCAGCTTGCTGTTCTCCCTCTAGGTCACCTTCAACAGGACACCAGCCCTTCTCCACACCTTCCCACAGGCCGCCAGCTTGTTGTCCCTCCGGCTCGCCTCCATCATCCAGTTAATTGACCCCTAAGCCTTTCAACAGTTGTCTACTTGCTGCTCCCCCTTCCCTACAATCAAACCTACTGTCCCTAACCCTGTTTCCCTGCCACTGGCCCAAGTTCCCTCTCCCAGTTGCCGCCAACATCCTGACCTGCTACCGTCACCATTATTAGAGTTTGCGTTGTGTCTTTATGTTTGTGTTATTGTTTGTTGTCGTGATTTCAAGTCGCAAGAGTCTCCTTGGTACGCATTTGATTTCAGTAATAATATTTATGTCTTTTCATGGTGGATTGGGTCTTTTTCCTTCGGTATCACCAATCTTCAAGTGGGATGAACAAGAATGAATATCCACCAACTTCGATCATTAAATTTCCGAATTGAAGCTATTAGATTCAGTCTAAAGACTTATTCAGCTTAATATTAAGCTTGATCCTTCAATCATAATGAATTATAAAATAATTTTAATTTATTTAGTGTTGATTCTAACCTATGTCATAATTCATTAGTTTTCTTTTTCGAAGTACTAATTAATGAGATTCAATTGAATATCAAGTCCTTTCGAAGATGGTTCATAAATAAATGATTTATTGATTCCCTTGTTTGAAAGATAAACCATTTTAAATTCATTTGAACTGAAATGTAAACTTTAGCAATGACTCATTCCATTAAATTTTCTAGATAAATAATCCTAAATTCAATTTAGCTAAGGAGCCACCCTACCTACCCTATCTTGTGGAAGGTAAATCCCTGTACCCCAAGCTTGGCCATCTAGCTTATTGAACTAAGAGAATCATCAACCCACTTGCAAAGATAGGGTTGATCGTGTCACAACTTAGCCCGGGGCATGGCATGGTATTTCCAAGGCAAGACCAAATGATTAAACGATGAAATTCAAATTTTCAATTTCTTATACTTCCACTAACTAATAGAATCATCAAAAATAATTGAAAGAATCACAAGTGAAATAAAATTCAACTCAACTTAAAAGTAAATAATCCCAAATAAAATTATTTTACCTTGAGTTGGCCATATTTTCTATAAACACTCATCATCCCTTCAGCCACTCATTCCTAACTCAAATTTTAAATAGGAAAATATTAGCCTAACTTCCCAAGGGTTACCCCCAGTGAATACTTATGCATCTAACTTGCGTTAAAATATTGAAATAAAGAAACAATATGCATTCTAATCGAACAGAGTAAATCAATACAAACTTTGTGTGACTGTTTATATGATCAAAATGATTATTCTGAATGTCCTAAAGTATACAACAAAAATAACAACAACATGAATACTTTAACTCCATTGCATCCTATTAAGTCTCATATTTTCATTTAATACTAATAAATTAAGATCATTTAATATACAATAAGCCCAAGTCTTCCTAGGTCTACCTCGTTCATTCTTAAAATAAGTCGAATCTAAAACATGTATTCTCCTAATCGGATCATCGGATGGTCAAGTATTAATGTAACCAAACTATCTAAGACGACTATCTCTAATTTTGTCTGTCACTGGAGCTACACCAACTCTATCACGGATATAGTTATATATTATATACTACAATAATATAGTTATATATTATATACTACAATAATTTATCTTGCTAATATTTTTTATATATACAGTCCTCTCAATAACACTTTCGAATGTTGTATCAACTAAGTTTAAGTCAATATTAATATCATTTTTCAATTTACATCCACGGGTACTTTAGTTTCCCCAGCTAATACTATAAAATGAAACATTCTCACCAGTCAATCAGCATGCAAGAAAGTATATAAATCGTTTTATTTCCATTCTATATATCATTCTAGACCTTTTTATAATTAAATTTATATACAATACATGATATGCAAGCAAATCATAACTAGCTATTCGTATCATTTGTTTCAATATAATTACTATATTTCGTAACAAAAAAATCACAAGAAAACTTGCAATATTGGTAACTAGATAACAATCATTAATGTGTTAGAATTAGAAAACCATAATATCACCACATTTAAAACATGAGTACTCATTGTTAATCTCATTTTTCGGTGAGGTCTTTACTTCTCTGCCAAGAACCAAGGATCTAGCCTTAGGTTTTCCTTCTTTGACCCTCCTAGAAGATTAGTACTGGGACCCACACAGCTTAGAAAATTTGAGCCACTTATTTACTCCTTCGAGTTTAATATGAGCGGTTTTGAATCCTCGGCATTTTACTAAGTCGATTAGAACTAGCATATTAAGATCAAGTCAAGTTCCTACATTAATAGGAGCAACCCTAGGGAAACCCTTAGTAACTCGAACACTCACGAACGCCGCAATTTACACACTCAGCGCACCATGCACGATTTTAACTTAGAATGAGCTAACCATCGACAAACTCGTCCGGACGATCCCGGATGACGAAACGGATCAAGCAAACGCGTCTGAAACGTCGACTCTAGAGAGAACACCCATATTGCTACGGTTCCGCGTGCGGACGAACAACACAAACATTGATGCACATTAATATTTAATTAAGGGGTGTGGGTTTCAGATTCGTCTCGGGCTTGAACCAGGCTAACACGAGTCAATTACCTTATCTCACATGATTTTGAATTTCAAATTTAAAATTTCAAATAACTCATTTAATCTCACTTTAATTGAATTCAATTAGATATTATTATTTGCCAAATTTTATTCCCCCATACATGGAAGTTAATAAATTCCACGCCCAATGCAACGTAATTGAACCTTTGGGATTCCCGGGATCCAAATCCCGCTCGGCTTGTCTCCTCTCTCTTTGGCCCGAAGATCTCCGGCGACTGACGCACTTCCTCGCCAGTGAACGACCAGTTCTCTACTTCATTTTGCTCAGTTTCTTGCTTGATTTTTTTGTTGCTCGCCCAATATTCTTGTTGCTTGCTCGATTTTTCTTCTGCAGCTTAGGTATTTGTGTTTTTGGAATGCTACTCTTCTGCTCAAGCATTTCAATGTCTCTGTCATTCTATTTGTGTTTAAACTCAAATAGTTAGATCAAACTGAATGTGTCTTGGAAAAATTGTTGTATCATTTAAACATTAATCAAATCTAGGAAAACTGTTGAAAAAATGAACAACTTTGAGATTTGGATTAAGATGATGTGAATTGTTTCTTCTAGCTTTGCTTGGAACAGTAAGAGGCTAAGATGGTTAAGTTGCTACTTTTTTTATGGTGACGTTTACATGCATATCACTTAATTCCTATGAATGTATCCATACTTTACTTTTTACACATATCACTCAAATCTTTCACGTCACATTAAGGTTATTAAATTGTGTGTATATGAATTCATAAGAATTATGTGATTATATGTAAATGTTCCCAATCAATTTCACTACTATATGTATTTTGTTGGAATGGATGCATATGGTGTCAAACTTTACTATCACAATTCGTTTCTGCATTACAAATTTGATTGAAAATGCATTGCATTTAACTTTATGAAAATCTGAAATTGTGCAAGTTGGTTTTATTTATATGAATGGGGAATCAATTGGTTCGACTTTATGCAAAACCTGAAAGTGTTTTAAAAGAAAAAGAAAAATCTGAAAGATTCGACGTTTGCAATACTTTAGAGATTCCACAAAAATGAGTATGAGGAATGAAATAAGAGAGAATTACATACATACCACTCGATTCATATATGTTTGCATATCTAGCACCTAAATTTTGGCTCTTTACGTTCATAACACCAACTTTTTATATATATTTATGTGTTTAACACGTAAATCACAATTTTTGTTGCATATATGCCACCTCTTTTGCTTTCAAGGAGGTGAATAAGGGCTTGGAAGCTTGTAATTGTGGAAAAGATTGAAAATTCTTATGATTCTTGAGCCATGAAAATTTGGAAACTTAGGAATCTTTGAAGCACTTATCATTATTATTCTCTTTTTGGTATAAATATGCAAAAGATTGAATGGAATATACTTAAATAGATGCACACTTACACCTTATATGGTTATTATATGTTTAACAATTCCACATCAAGATTTTGAGCTTTAAAGTGTTGAGATTTTGGGAAATTTACATGCATGTTCTATAACTCTTATATATTCACATTTCAGCCACCTAAACACCACCCAAACCTTTGGTCATACATAAGAGGAAGCTTCATTGCTTAGTGAGAAGGATATCTTCACAAACTTGGGGTTCCGATTTGGGCTGATTTATGCACTGTTTTTAAAGCAATTTTAGGTGTCGATTTGAGCTAATTTATGCACTGTTTATGGAGCCATTGCGGGTGCCGGTTTGGGTTGATTATGCAGTACTTTTTGAGCCATTTCGGGTGCCAATTTGGGTTCATTTATGCGTTGTTTTTAGAGTCATTTTAGTTGTCGATTTGGACTTATTTATGCATTGTTTTTGGAGCCATTTTTTATGTTGATTTGGACTAGTTTATGCATGATTTTTTGAGCCTGCCGATTAGGGCTGATTTATGCACTGATTTGAAATAATTTTTTGTGTCGATTTGGGCTGATTAATGCACTTTTTTGGAGCCATTTTATGTGCCAATTTAGGTTGATTTATGCGCTTTTTATGGAGTCATTTTAGATGCAAATTCGGAGTGTTTTGTAAGCTGATTTTGGAACAGCTAAGGCACTGTTTTGGGCATTTTTTAACACTGCTTTGCCTCCTTTTCCTTTCATTTTTAGAATCGAGTCAGTCTATTTTTCTTTCTAGTTATTTTATTTTAGTTTCTCTTTCTTGCTCGATGGATTGATTTACGCGCTTATACTCAGGTATAAGTGTGCGTAGTATAGCGATATAGGTGTCATCGAGCGGGTTGTAAGTTCGACGATTCAGAGTTTAAGGGCGGTGATGACAGAGCTTATGCGTGTTAAAGTAGGGGAATAGAATGGTACCTCGTGCATCGATGAACTTCAATGAGGGGAGAGCGGGATTGATAATACCATTCACCAACTCTTGGTGCGAAGTTGTTCTCTTGCTTTCTTAGGTTGTCGGTAGTTCTAACCAGATCAAAGTGAGCAACTTGTGGACTATCTTACTTCTCCAAACACTTACACAGAAACTACACTTACATAGATACAACAATCCTTCAAACATTTACACGGATACTATGAACAAATTCACTTTGCAAAAATACTGTTTTTGACTACTAAGTAAACTCTACATGCATGAAAAATTAAATAAACTTTTGATGAAATTCTGTAAAGATCCACTTGTTAATTGTTTCGATTGTAGTCAGAAGTTACCCTCCTTCGATAGTTTGGGTTGGTAGCTTCTATCCAAAGTTGGATTGTAAAGCACACAGACCAGCTCTAAGCCCACCCTGACTTGAATTCTCACGGTCTTCTTCGAGCTTTCACGCGTCACCTGTTCTTTTACATACATATGCTCGTGTTTGATGTGTCCATTAAAACCTTAATTATATCTGCTTACTTTCACATATGATACTAACCTTGCAGTAGTAGAAGAAGCTCAGGTACGCATTTACAGTTATTTACTACAGTATCTTACTATTTTACTTTGTTGTTCTGTTCTTATTTTACCATGTATATCTTATTTACATTACGTACCTACAAAACAACAAAAATGCATTTTTGAAAATCAATACACTTTTAAACCTAATGAACGCACTTAATTCACCTCTTTTAAATTTAGGAGAAATACTCGGATAAGGTAACATACGGTTGCTAACGGGAATTCTCCAGTTTAAATGGGTTTAACAACTCATTTAGACTAAGGGTCTATTTGGGGCAGTTGCTGATTATTTATAATCTGCTGATAAGCGGATTATTCTAATAAACTGATAATCTACAGATTATCAGGATAAGCTGACTTGTTGTTTTGGAAGCTTATTCGGAATCGGTTTATTAGCATGTTATTCTTAGATAAATGATCGTTCTATCTCGTTTAGTGAAGGCATGTTTGCAATAAACCATACGGGAAAAATAATAAAAAAACAGAAGCATTAAATAAGAAGGGTATCTAATAGATAAGGTATGTATATGTGTAAATAAGAAGGG
Organism: Papilionanthe hookeriana x Papilionanthe teres; assembly: GCA_022702705.1. Classification (NCBI taxonomy): domain Eukaryota; kingdom Viridiplantae; phylum Streptophyta; class Magnoliopsida; order Asparagales; family Orchidaceae; genus Papilionanthe; species Papilionanthe hookeriana x Papilionanthe teres. The sequence goes on from CM040423.1 coordinate 71,316,940, forward strand.
TATCTAATTTTGTTGTTTTGTTTAATACGATCATGTATTTTATGTGGTCGGTTTGGTTGAGATTCTTAGACATTCAAAACCTTCAAAACCAATTAGTTTCATAAATTTGTCATCCAAACTGTCCAAACCAACCAAAATGCACACCTACACTTGTGGCACTTTATGGCAGAGAAAAGTACAGGTATTATTAGAAAAAAAATAAAAAAGCAGAACAAGCATCAAATGGAGATTGTGGGAGAGTATGGAGAAGAATGTGCTACAATCACTGGCAATAAACAAGGAAAGGTCCTTCCAAAGCCCAATATTCACAGACACACTCCAAGAAGTTCAATAAACGAGACACAATTGGAACTCAAATAGACACCAATGTTAGAAATGGGAGAAATGAATGCCTTGTTACAGCCCTAAAAATATATGCCAACAAGAAAAGTGGGTTGAATTTGGAATAATAAAAAAAACCTGGTTTTGCCTTGACAAGCTATCCCACAGACGGAGACGACACCTACAGGGCCTTTTACAAGCTGAAGGGCAGCGACGGCCTCTCGTGTACCCTTTTCATTGCAGTACACGAGACAGAGGGGCCTTACCGACCCATAGGCAGTTGAGTTAGGGTTAGCGCTTTCGTTGGTTGTTCCCGGCGAGGGCGAGGGCGAGGGCGAGGGCGAGGGCGAGGGCGATGGCGAGGGCGAGGGCACGGGAGGAACTCTTCCCTAACGCAAGAAGCCAATGCAGGAAGTGGCCACATCCCACTTCGGCCTCTTTTAAAAAAAATCGCAAAGTGCGTTCGATGCGGCAATAAAAAGTTGGGGCGAACGTGTTTTTCAAATAACAAAGTGGCGTCTGCATACCACCACCGCACCCAATAAATTGCCCCAAACGGGCACTAAATAAATTCACGATAAAATAGTGATGTCGGAACGATAGAACTGTGGAATCATAACCGGTGTCGCTCAAATTAAAATAAAATTTCCCTCTGAACATTTCAACATTTGAACAACAACAACGAACAAACCAAACTGTGATATATAAATCACAAACCTCAAACCCTTAAACCTTGGAGCTACTACTACAGCAGGAGGCTAAGAGTCAACTTCGTGGGCAGCACGGAGAGATGTTTGGACCGAGCAGCAAGAGGATATTCTTCAGCAATCTCTCTTCTTAGATTAACAATAACAAATCATAAGACTTCGAGGTAGTTCGTCTAGCACGAAGTAAGTCATCACCTCATCTTTAGGCTTCTGCACAACTATGTTGTGCATCATAAGTCCTAATTTGCTTTAGGTTCTGAGGTTGTCGTTCTGTACGACGTAAACTCTATTATCCTTCTAGGCTATTTGTATGATCGGGATCATGCAAACGTAAGTCCTAATAATAAAATTGACAGGATCGAACATTTAAATAACACCATCTCTAAAACGCAGCCACACAATAGAATAGTTTGGGAAGTCACTGAGAGTTCTCAGGATCTATAATGTTCCCTTCTTCCTTCCTTTGGACTCCTAAAATACTTCTCTCACTTGATCCTTCTCCAGTTGATTTTCTGCGACCGATTGTGAAAACCTAGACCTTGAAATTCTTGAAGATTAGTACCTCTGATCATTATCGAGAGTTTTCTCAAGTGATCTCAGTCATTTGGGATGTAATTAAATATAAGGGCTTGTCATTATAGAGAACTTGAAACCCAGGTAAAATAGACCCTACCTAATCTTTATATTAAGTAGGGGAACTTGTCGGTCACACATAAAAGATTCACAGACCAAATAGATGTCACAAATCTCTTAGTTTGTATGCTTGGGTCCATCGCCGAGGTATACACTTATCTTTCGGGAAGGTGTATTCAAGGTATCGGGCACGATTATATAAACTATTAGACAAATGAGATTCATCCAGTATCACTTTTCAAAATTAAAACACACTATTTAAAAAAAAATTATATACACTACTAAAGTACAAGATTATTTTCAAAACGAAACTAAATGTTGACCGACATGATCTCACAACTCCGCTGGAAATTAGCATGTGTATTTTTAACTTGTTGCTGTGAATTGAGCTTTCAAATTTCAACTTTGATTTAATTTGATTTCGTGTTTAAAATTAAAATTTATGGTATAAGTGTGTATTTTTAACATGTGTATTTTTAAATTACGAGATTAGTTTGAAAATAATCTCGTAATTCAGTAGTGTATGTAAATTTTTTTTTTGAAAATTGTGTTTTAATTTTGAAAAACGAGACCGAATGGATCTCATTTGTCTAATAGTTTATATAATTATGTCTGATGCCTCGAATACTACACATTCACAAAAGATAAGAATATACCACGACGATAGACCCAATCATAGAACTAAGAGATTTGTGGCATACATTTGATCTATGAAACTTTTATGTGTGACCGACAAGTTACTCCTACCTAATATAAAGATTAGGCAGGACTTATTTACCTGGTTCTAAATTTCTTATAAGGGCAAACTCATATAGTTAATTACATCTCAAATGACTAATATCACTCAAGAAAAACTCTCGATGATGATCGGAGGTACTAGTCTTCATGAATTTAAAGTTTAGGTTTTCACGACAGGATGCAGAAAATCAAGTGGGAAAAGACCAAGTGAGAGTAGTTATTACAGGAGTCCAAAGGAAGGAAGAAGTAAAGGACGTCACAAATCCTGAAGAGAACTCTCAATGGCTTCCCAAACTATTCCGCTGTGTTGTTGCGTTTTGGAGACGATGTTATTTAAATGTTTGATCCTGTCAATTTTATTATTAGGACTTACATTTGCATGATCCTGATAATACAAATACCCTAGAAGGATAGGAGGGTTTATGTCTTATCGATCGACAACCTTAGAACCTAAGACGAATTAGAACTTATGATGCATAACACAGTTGCGCAGGAGCATAAATATGAGGTGAAGATTTACGAGCTAGACGAACTACTTGTTATTGCTAAACTAAGAAGAGAGATTGCTGAAGAAAATCCTCTTGCTGCTCGATCCAAACTCCTCATCGTATTGTCCCCGAAGTTGGCTCTTAGGCTCCTGTTGTATAGTAGCTACAGGGTTTAAGGGTTTAAGGTTTGTGGTTTATATGTCACATTTTGGTTTGTTCGATGTTGTTCAAATGTTAAAATGTTCACGGCACAATTTTAATTTAATTTGAGAGACACTGGTTAAGATCTCACGGTTCCATCATTCTAGCATCACTATTTTTTTTTAATTTACTTAGTCTAAATTAGTTGTTAAGCCCATTACTTGGTCCTATGACTTGTTATTGTTAAATTAAGGAGAGAGATTGCTGGAGAAGATCCTCTTGCTGCTCGATCCAAACTCCTCGTCATGTTGTCCATAAAGTTGTGGCTCCTAGCCTCCTGTTTTATAGTAGCTCCAGAGTTTAAGGGTTTAAGGTTGGCGGTTTCTATGTTACATTTTGGTTTGTTCGATGTTGTTCAAATGTTGAAATATTCATGGAAGAATTTTATTTAATTTGAGCGACACTGTTAAGATCTCACGGTTCCATCATTCCAGCATCACTATTTTTTTAAATTTACTTATTCTAAATGAGTTGTTAAGCCCATTTAGACAGGAGAATTCTCATTAGCAGTCATAGGTTACCTCGTCCGAGAGATTCTCGTAAATCCAAAAAAGGTGAATTAAGTGTGTTCACTAGGTTTAAATGTTAATATTTTAAAATGCATTTTTGTTGTTTTGTAAGTCTTTCATGTAAGTAAAATATAAATGGTAAAGTATGAATAGGACAGCAAAGTAAACTAGTAAGAGACTGCTAGTAAATAACTGTAAATTAGTACATGTTCTCTGTTACTTCTGCAATGTTAGTATCATATGTGAAAGTAAGCAAGTATAGCTAAGGATTTAATTGGCACATCAAACATGAGCATATGTATGTAAAAGAATAGGTGACACGTGAAAGCTCGAAGAGCGTAATAATTCAAGTCAGGGTGGGCTCAGAACTGGGTTGTGTGCTTTATAATCCAACTTTGGATACAAGCTACCAACCCAAACTATCAAAGGACAACTCCTGACCAAAATTGAAGCAATTAACAAGTAGATATTTATACAATTTCATCAATTTATTTAATTTTTCATGCATGCATAGTTTACTTAATAGTCAAAAGTAGTATTGATGCAAAGTTAATTTCTTTGTAGTATCCGTGCAAATGTTTGGAGAAGTAGGGTATCTGTGTTAGTGTAGTATTTGTGTAAATGTGGTATTTGTGTAAGTGTTCAGAGAAGTAAAATTGTCCACAAGTTCTTTCACTTTGATCGGGGCAGAAACTAGTGATAACCTAAGAATGCAAGGGGGCAAATTCGCAGCAAGAGTTGTTGAAAGGTATCACCCATCTTGCTCTTCTCTCATTGAATGTCATCGATGCAAGAGATACTATTCTATTCCCCAACTTTAGCACGCATCAGCACCATTATCACCGCCCTTAAACCCCCAATCGTCCAACTTACAGCCCACTTGATGGCACTTACATCGCTACACTATGCACACTTATACCTGAGTATAAATGCATAATTCAATCAATCGAGAAAGAAAGAGAAACTAAAATAAAACAACGAGAAAGGAAAAATGACCGACTTGATTCAAAAAATCAAAGCAAAAAGAGGCGAAACCCAAAGTCGTGTTAAAAAATAACCAAAACAGTGCCCTAGCTATTCTAAAATCAGCCCACAAAACACTCCAAATTAGCACCTAAAATGGCTCTAAAAAATAGTAAATAAATTAGCCCAAATTGGCAACCAAAATGGCTCCAAAAACAGTACAAAAATCAGCCCAAATCTGCACCCAAAATGGCTTCAAAACAGTGCATAAACTAGCCCGAATCAGTACCTAAAATGGCTCGAAAACAATGCAAAAACAAGCCCAAATCGGCACCCAAAATGACTACAAAAATAGTCAATAAATCACTCAAATCGGCACCTAAAATGGCTCAAAAAATAGTGCATAAACCAACCTAAATCGACAGTCGAAATGGCTCAAAAAATAGTGCATAAACCGGCCTAAATCGACACCCGAAATGATACCAAAAATAATGCATAAACCAACTCAAACCGGCACCTGAAATGGCTCCAAAAACAGTGCATAAACCAGCCCAAATTGGCACCAAAAATTACTCCAAAAACAGTATATAAACCAACCCAAATCAACACATGAAATGGCTCCAAAAAAAGTGCATAAACCCCAAGTATGCGAAAATATCCTTCTCACTACACAATTGGGCTACCTCTTATGTATAACCAAAAGTTTTGGTGGTGTTTTGGTGGTTGAAAATGTGAATACATAAGAATTATAAGACATGCATGTAAATTTCTCAAAATCTCAACCCTTTAAAGCTCACAAATGTGGAATTGTTAAGCACATAGTAACTATGTAAGGTATAGGTATACATCTATTTAAGTATATTTCATTCAATCATTTGACCATTTATATCAAAAAGAGTATAATAATGATAAGTGCTCCAAGGATTCTTAACTTTCCAAACTTTCATGGCTCAAGAACCACAATAATTTTCAATTATTCCTACAATTACAAGCTTCCAACCCCTTATTCACCTCCTTAAAAGTAAAAGAGGTGGCCTATATGCAATAAAAATTGAGATTTACGTGTCTAACGCGTAAATATATATAAGAAGTTGGTGGTATAAACGTAAAAAGCCAAAATTTAGATGCTAGATATGCAAACATATATGAATCGAGTGGTATGTATGTAATTCTCTTTTCATTTCATTACTCATACTCATTTTTGTGAAATCTTTAAAGTATTGCAAACCATCTTTTAAAACATTTTCAGGTTTTGCATGAAGCCGAACCAACTGGATTCCCCATTCACATAAAGCCAAGTCAAATGAAACTCCTAGATCGCATAAAACCAACTTGCACAGTTATAGATTTTCCATAAAGTCAAACCCAATGCATTTCCAATCAAATTTGTAATGCATAAACCGATTGTGAAAGCAAAGCATGACACCATAGGCATCCATTCCAACAAAATACATAAGAGTAGCAGTGAAATTGATTGGGAGCATTTACATACCCATCAAATAATTCTTATGAATTCATATACATAAAATTTAATAACGTTAATGTAACGTGAAAGATTTGAGTGATATATGTGTAAAAAGTAAAGTATGGATACATTCGTAGGAATTAAGTGGTATGCAAGTGTACGTCATCATAAAAAAAAAGTAGCAACTTAACCATCTTAGCCTTTTACTCTTCCACACAAAGCTAGAAAAAAAAATTCACATTGTGTTGATTTATTCAAACAATCTCCCTAGATTTTATTAGCATGTACAAATGATACAGCAACTTCTCTAAGGCACATTCAGCTGGATCTAACTATTTGGGTTTAAACACAAATAGAAAGACAAAGACATTGAAATACATGAGTAGAAGAATAATGTATCAAAAGCAAAAATACATAAGCCGCAGGAAAATCGAGCAAGCAACAAGAATATTGGGCAAGAAACCAAGCAAAACAAAGCAGAGGACTGGTTGTTCACCGACGAGTAGGGCTGTCAAAAAATCTCGTTGTTCGCAAACAGTTCGTGTTCGGTTAGCCAAGAAATCCGTGTTCGATTCGTTCGATAAGTAAACGAGACGAACACGAACAATTTTTTTCATTCGGTTTGTTAAACGACCCAAACACGAACAGTGATGTGTTCGTTCGTGTTCGATTCGTTATTGTTCGAAATATAAAATAATTTAAAATAATTATATATAAAAAATTTATGATATTTTAAAAATAATTATATATCATAAAAATTTATCATATTTTAAATAATCGAAACTTCTATAAATTATAATATATGATAAATTATTAATAACAATAATAATATTATAGTATTAATTATATTAATATAAATATTATAATATTATAATTAATATACTATACTTATATATTAAAATAAAACCCTAACAAAACCCTAAACGCTTTATTCGGTTTGCTTCATTTGAGGAAGTATGGATTACCTAATGTGTACGGAATACCTGATCAATTTGCTTCATTTTGAGGAAGTATCTTTATCAAAGCTAGGGTTATCAAAAAAACTCGTTGTTCGCGAACAGTTCGTGTTCGGTTTGTCAGTAAGTTCGTGTTCGATTTGTTCGATAAGCAAACGAGACGAACACGAATAATTTTTTTTCGTTCGGTTTGTTAAACGAACCAAACAAGAACAGTGATGTGTTTGAATATTTCGAACACTAACACTAGCTCTTTCGTTCGTGTTTGGTTCGTTTACACCCCTACCGGCGAGGAAGAGCGTCAGTCGCCGGAGATCTTCGGGCCGAAGAGAGAGGAAACGAGCCAAGCGAGATTTGTATCCCAGGAATTCCAAAAGTTCTGTTATGATGCATTGGGCGGGGAATTGATTAACTTCCATGTATGGAGGAGTAAAATTTGGCAAATAATAATATCAAATTGAATTCAATTAACGTGAGATTAAATGATTTATTTGAAATTTGAAATTTGAAATTCAAAATCATGTGAGCTAAGGTTATTGGCCCGTGTTAAGCCAGGATCAAACCCGGGACGAAACTGAAACTGCACACCCTAATTAAATGTTAATGTGCAGGGATTTTCGTGTCATTCGCCCGTGCACGAAATCATATCAATATGGGTGTCTTCTCTAGCTAAAGTCAACGTTCGTAATGCGTCTGCATGGTCTGTTTCGTCATCCGGGGTCGTCTGGAAATTTCGTCACGGTCGGCTCAATTTAAGTTAACATCATGCATGGTGCAGTGAGTGTGTAAATTGAGGCATTCGCAAGTGTTCAAATCACTAAGGGTTTCCCTAAGGACTGCTCCTATTCACGACTTGATCCTTCATATGTCAGTTCTAATCGACTCAGTAAAATGTCGAGGATTCAGAACCGCTCATATAAGAGTCGAATGAGTAAAGAAGCAGCTCGAATTTTCTAAGCGGTGTGGGTCCCAGCAATAGTCCTCTAGGAGGTTCAAATAAGGAAAACATAAGGCTAGAAACTAGGTTCTATAGATAGAAGTAAAGACTTCACCCGAAAATGAGGTCAAGACTCATCTCTGTCCTTATTAGGTAAACACCATGGCTCAATCTTGTGCTTATTTTTCACCCTATAAATTATAGATTTCTATAAATTAATTAAATCGAAGAATGAAAGCATTTATAATATATAACTATTTTAAATGTTCATTTTTCTATTTAACAAACTCTACTTGTAATTGTTCTTTTAAACTTAAAAGTTTCTTTAATTTTTATTTTATCTTGATTATTTTTATGCTTAATATTATAAACAATTTATTTTAATTTAATTCATAGGAAATGATTTTTTTTATTTATAACAAAATATCCCAATCTACAATCACAAATTATAACAAGTTCCTAATTAAATATCCATTTTACTTGCTTTATCCATTTATTATTATCTTTTATTTATTAAATAATATTCATTTAATAAAGTTCATAATTTTAAATTAAAATCCATCATAATAGAAGTCTCATTATCACATTCATGGTCTATCTTTCATAAAATCATAACATGACATACAAAGATAAATCAAATCAAGTACAGATTTAGCTTGCAAGCCCCATTTTGGTCTCATGCTCGACTACCTGATCGTACAACCTTGTCGTCTCGCATGTAAATCACACTAGATCGTTCAGTCTCCAACTCTCCTTCCCGTTATTGCCTCTCTCAAGTTGTCCCCTTATCCACACCCGCTCACATGCTAGATCTTGCTCTCCTTCTAAAAATGCCCTAGATCACACTTGACTGCTATCTTTCCCAATTGAGGCTCGCACGACACTTATCCTACTTGCTTGTGGTCACTCTTGTTCGCTAACTTCGCCACCCTTCTCCACTTGCATGTTTCTTAACACTTGGTTTCCCCTTTGTCTCCCTCACATGGTCTATCATTCACTCATCTCTACTTAATATCACATGTTCGATCTCCGTTCCACCCTCTCATCTTTCTCCTCGTCTCGCTTAAATACAGTGAACTGACTTCTCATCTTTGCCTTGATGCCACAAATTTGCTAGTGTCGATTCTACTTACGGCATTATATATCATGGATTGAAAAATTGATTACTCTAGCGTCATTTATTTTGCAATGAGTTATTCTGGAAAACAGTTCATTAAAAATCTAATCCATCAATAAGAGAGAGATCGTTCTAAACTTCTTAGCTCGGCCATGTGGCTTCTTGAGAATAGAGATTTGATTTCAATTGATTCTAGACTTAACACAAGAATCAAGAAGGCAACCCAACCATGCAAGTCATTACAATGTCTTTGAGATGCCCGAGAACCGACCAAACCTTCTTTTTTTTTTGTGCTTAAGTTAGGTCATTTCAGCTAACTCCGCCCTTGGACCAAGTGAAATGGTAAGAAAAAAGATCTAGTTCAGCCCTGTCGGAATGTCTGCTTGCAAGAACATGTTGAAATGGATTTGTTTTCGAAGACCGAGCCCTAGAAAGTACGACCCCCAAATTATGCTCTAAAGATCAGGATCTCGTAGTGTTTTTGCAAGGCCGTAGAAAAGAGTTGGTAATTGGGCGAGTCCTAAGACCCAACCAGACAAATTTTAAGAGAAAACTCTATCTTGAGGTGATCAATCCACAAGAGCGCGCAAACTGCAGCGGCAAGGGCTTAGCACCTCTTAACAAAGATTCATATGAAGAAGTAATAAAGTAAATTGAGTTTTTAAGTCTGAAGAGAGACAATCAGGTAATAGCATTTGATTTGAAGTTTAAGTTTTGGTCAACCACACCCAATCAAAGACTAAACCGGCAAGATTTGAATAGATTTGAAACACGAAACAAGAAATGCTTAAAACATATTTTAAATGATGTAAACAATGTTATTCAATAAAGGAGGACTACAACATATTCTGAGTAGTGTGCATTGAGTGTTCACGTGTGGAACAAAAAAAACACAATAGAAAACTTCCAGCATAATTAAAAAGAAAACTTACAGTGAGAAAAAGCTGCTGCAGCTGAGAGCAATGCAGCATCAAAAAGAGAGCCATCAGCATTGAGACAATAAATGTCCTGCAATTCACAGTAATCAATCAAAGGGTTGATAGTTAAAAAATGATTTATAACATTAGACTGCAAATAAATTAAAGAAACCATTAATCGATAGGATGAAGTGTCATGAAGTCATTCTCAAAAGAACAAAAAATAGAGGAGAGAGAGTACCAAGTAGGCCATCCAAGCCACTTTTCCGCTGATTAGAGAGAGCTCTTTCAAGTTTATCATGCCAGAACTGTAGTAGTATTAAAATATATATATACCATAAATTTTCATCATTGCGCAGTGTTTAGAACAGACAATACTTGCATGTGATGAAAAGATTGACATAATGTTAAATTGGCAATAAAACCAATGTAAAATGTTCTAATCTTTCAAAGAAGTGTACTAGGAAACCATGGATGATTATTACTTATTATCATGCTTCTAAACTAACAGTGAAATATATGAATATTAGATATGTCAAAGATGTTAATCCCCGACAGACACAAAATACAATTTTACGTACTAGGAAACCATGGATGATTATTACATATTAGCATGTTTCTAAACTAACAATGAAATATATGAATATTAGATATGTCAAAGATGTTAATCCCCGACAGAAACGAAATACAATTTTACGGTTTAGCAAATTGTTATGGATCTGCCCAAATAAATGCCTTTGAACATACAAACCATAATAATATTATAAAGCATAAATGATGTCCCATGTTTCTTGAAAAAATAAGTGAGAAACCATCCGTACCCTGGGATTTGGAGGCACCAATTGAGAAAAAAACTATTCTACTTTCATGCAACAAAAAAAGGGGACAAAGTTTACAGTAGTCAACCACAAAATTGGAAGATGGTCAATTATTACTACAGAACCTTTTGCAGTAAGAAAAGAAAACAAGAACAATATTAGCTTGAATCAGAAATAGCAAAAACATATTGACTGTAGCTCCATCTCTAATATTGGAGAAAGTGCTACAATCTGTTGACATTTCTACACTTCTCAGACTCGTTTTTTTCTAATTGGAGACATTGACAAATCAGCAAGGATTTCATAGAGCTTTGGGATGTAATTCTTCGTTGCTTTCCATAATATCATCTGGAAATGAAGGAATGCTAGCTACTTTTCAAGGAGGAAAGTTCATTTAATTTGACATCATCAATCTTGTTCTTTAATCAATAAAGCAAATGTGAAGTACTTTGTTTTTCAACAAGCTTCTAGAGGAGAATCACTTTACTACACTCACGAGTTCTATGCATGCTCTACTTTACTATTCTATTTATTTTGCCTTTTTTGAATGTTTCTCCTTTTCATCCTCTAGCTGTTTTGTAATACCTCCATAATTTAATGAGCAACGTTGAAAAGAAGTTTTTAGAGATCGAACTATAAGTACCGGTGAAAGAACCAATTGAGCAAGGTTTGGTTTAAAAGGAAAGGTGAATCAGCAAAAATATCATAATTGCCACTAATGCTGAATTTCATATGTCTAGATAGAAACTTTTCTTATTCATTTTAGAAAATCAAGTCGCAATAGCAAGGCATCAAGGCATCAAAATGTCTGGAAAGTTTTCAAGAATGTCTATGATTCAGTTTGTCATTTGCACATGATATGCATTCAATCTGCTTATTTGTACCTAATAGTTTCATAAAACCTTATTATATTGGTATTTAGCAAGGATCCTGTGTGTTTATAAAAACTTTGCCTTTTAATACTAGTAACGCACCAACGGTACAATTTTAATGATACAGCTCTGTTACTAAGACGAGGGAACTTCAAGCCTCTAGTACTTGTTTCTACGGGTGGAGTTTATATGGGTCAGAGTGTCCGTTTGTTTATACCACAGAAGTTTCTAATGACATCTCTCTCTCTCTCTCTCTCTCTCTCTCTCTCTCTCTCTCTCTCTCTCTATATATATATATATATATATATATAACCTTACGCATAGACTTCCAGAATTTTTATAATGGATCATAATATTACAAGTAAATAATGAAAAGAGAGCATATAAGATTTTCAAGGAATTAACAGATCAAAGTGTAAAAAATAAAAACGAATTCAATAAAACTCCATAAGCAAGTATAAAATATCCATCTAATAGGTGAATATATCCATCGAAGCTCTCGGCTGTGGCGTCTATCTTGTAACTTTGTGAATATTTGAGAATGATGATAATTTTTTTCTTATTCTATCCTCCTATAAAACAAGATATGCAATATCCATCCACTTGCGCATCAATAGATGGCAAACTAACAACTAACACAAAGAGTACTCAAAATCTGCGACAACACTATCCCTTTCAATAGAAGTGAAAAGAGAAACTAACTCAGCAGGACAATTTTTCATAATGCTCTTAGGATGTGGTTACGATATCCACTTGAGAGCTTGGCATAGCAAAGGGAGGTACTAAAGGCTCAGGTTGCCTGATTTCATCATGTATGAGTTCCAAATTTTATGTGTAAGTATGAATTGAAAAGCGTAGAATTGCATCCTTCATAAGTGACGATACATTTGGTTATCCGCACGCTTCCAATGAACATGAACATCAGGGTTAATAATAGATGATTTCCTCAGCTTTGGGTGAAATTTGAGCCATATAGTATATTTGTGCCCAAAATTTGGCAAAATTTGCAATATGACAGAAAAAAACCTTCAAATACAACCTTCTGCCAATATCAACAAGATGGAATTCAATCTAAAAATACCTATCAAATGGAATAATAACATTCATCTCAGCTAGAACCCTAGTCACAGAAAGCACATATAAGGATTTACAAAAATAGATCATTAAGAAAATGTCTGCGTTGTTTTGTGCGTGAAGTGCCCGTAAGAAGCTGTCGGTCGCCGGAATCGGAATCCCGTCGCCAGCCTGGAAGGATCGCTTGACGAAAAGAAAGGAAGTGATGGCATACTATTTTTACATAGTTTGAATGAAAGAATGCCTACTGCACTCAAGTCGTACGCTTATCCAGAAAGACAAACATGAAACTTAAGGTGAGAACTCGATCAAATAAACTAAGAAATATATGACGTCCGTTTGATACTGCGAAGCCGATTTATTGCTTGACAAATTCACTATTTAATATGAAGAATTAAATAGGGTTTATTTTAATTTGGGTTCGGAAAATGCTTCACTATAAAGGCGAGCACTATAGTTAATTACATCTTAAATGACCAGAAATCGTCCAGAATATTTCTTGATAAAAATCGGGAAATATTATCTTGAGGAGGTCGAAAGGATAGAACTTTGACGAAATAAGATGTGGAGGTGTCTGAGGTTGGCTCGAATTTGGAATGCGGAATCCGAAGGGAGAGGAGCTAGGGGATGTCGGAGGTCAGAAGCGAGCGCTCGATAAGCTTCAGGCTATCACATGGTTTCTTGGCGACGACGACAAGCTCATTTGTTGAAAACGGCCGTCTTTGCCATTATCTTAGCTCAGAGCTCCTTCTTGTGAAGAAGTTGAGTTTTAAGGTGGCGAGTCGAAATGTTGATCAGGTGGCACTATGGTCGAAGTCTCTTACAACATCACATGCGAATATGTTTAAGTGTTGTACGGTTTATAACGGGATATGTATATAGACGAGGAGAATATGATAGAAGCATACTGACGATATATAACGTAACGTCTTAAACGGGATAACGTACGATAGCGAGTATGAAAAGTGACGGTTAAACGGTATAGCGTACGATGGCGAGTACGAAGAGGTAACATCTGCGAATGTATAACGAACACGTATATCACAGGAGGCAGTTATTTTCTTTTATACAGCGAATGAGAGTGTGTGCACATGAAAGCCAATGACAAAGAAAAGGTCGTCGAAAAGCTCGAGAAAGCAAGTGGTCGACTACGCAGCAGAAAAGCTCGAGAAAAAAAAAGTCGCTAAAAACTCAGGAAATCCTAAAAAGGACCGCGAGTCTTCTATCGAAAATCGAATGAAGCCAGAAGAAAACGCAAGCACTCGGGTCGAGGCTAGACTCGCAAGCGTGAGATCTTGCTCGAAGGGTCGTCGAAAGCTACTTCGATCGCACGAGTGTATAAAGCCGCCACTCGCCAAGAAGGGTGTCCAGTAGCACGACTCAGGGAAGTGTTCACTCACAAGGCCCGATAATCGACGAGTGGAATGATATAGTTTTGAAATTTATATTTTAGCATGCACGTGGATTTCGAACGTACGAAAGAAAGTTTTATCGATTTTTAATTGTGGTGAAAATATAATTTTTTTTTGTTGCGAGATGTAGTATCGTATTTTTATCGGATTTTAAAAAATATAATTGTCGCGTAGTCGATCGTTTCGTAGGGTAAAGCATCGCTAACAATCACAGAAGGTACGGGTGCCGCTTGCGCTTCGCGGCGAATGATATCGTCATCCTACGGTTCATCGGGGCCCGGAGCGAGTCCGATGTCGTAGGATGGGATATCGTTCTATTCTATCATTGGCGTGCGCTTTTGCATCGTCGCCGTCATCGCTCGAAAACAAAGCAAAGCTAAAGCCGAGCTCGAGTGAAGCGGGGAAACGTGTCGAGCGACGAAAAGGGGAAAGGAAAATTAACCCACCCACGAACTTGGAGGAGTAGGACGACGAGTGAGTTAATTTAAAATTCACTAACACATGTAATAACGAGGCGTTTAAAAACGAAATCAGAGTTCGAGAATCGACACGAGGGTGTCATTTTCTCGCTCGAAGCACGATTATATCGAAAGGAAACTTAAAAGCAAAATTGTGGAAGAAAACGATCGAAAGCGCTTTTAAAATCGAGTAAAAGAGAAAAAAAAGGCTCGAGACAATAGCCGGTTGCGAACATTTCGAACACGTAAGAAAGTGAATGAACGAGCTTCAAGAACATCGATTTAACTCCGATTCATCGAATGAGGCACACAGAAGTGGCCGAGCACGATGCTCGATATCTCCATCTCGAACAAGCGAAGCAGCTATAGGTTCATCTTTATCGATTCCCGGTTCGGTCAGTAGCGATAAACGAGGCCGCCGACGCATTAATTACTAGCATAAGGCTCTCGGCGAGGCCGAAACAAAAGGGTAGTAAAGCCTCCGACTCAAAGTTCACGACTCGACGACAAAAGGCCGCCGCGTAGTAATCCCTGCATAAGGCTCTCGGCCGAGCCCCTGCAAATCGAGCAGGAGCCGACAGACGGACGAAGAAGCGTAGTTCGATCTCGAACCGAGAACGGCTCTCGAAGAAAGTCGAGCCGAGAACCGAGCCGAAGAGCAGAGAACCGGCCCGACCTCGAAGCCGCAACGATGAGTCTAAATTAACTCGAGGCCAGGAGCCGATCGAGCGGAGCCGGCCAGAGCCGACACGACGAGTCCCGAAGAAACAAGACCAGAAAAGACGACTGACATATAATCGAAAAAAATAATTCAATCATGAAAGCTAAAGAAGCTGCCATATTAAGCATTCGACCAAGCCAACAACATCGACCGAAAGTCGGGATACCACACACCACTCAAGCTAAAAGCGAAGAAGAGGCTTAAAGAGCAACAGAGCCATATAAAAGTTGAACAGAGCCAACCTCGATTCGAAAACAAGGATACAATAATGCAATTGGAAACCAGCACATAAGGCCAAATCCGGCTAGAATCGAAGCTTAAAACAAAAGTATAGCAAAACCTCGACGAAGCCGATATAAGAGTAAATCCAGAATACCGAAGTAGGCTCTCGAATCGAGAAATAAATCAAGCCGACGAAGCTCCGAAGCAGGGCAAAACAAGCCTCTTAAAGCATCGAAATAAGAGTAGCAAGTATCAAGTATGTTAGAATAGCCTTTCAAGTAAGAGTTAAGCAAGATCAATAGAACAGCAGATGAGTATAATAAAGTTAAAACCACACTATCATGAAGCTAAAACGAACGTTTCCATATATTAACGGATTAAAATGCGAGCCTCGATACATTTATCATGAAAGTGAACATAGGGCTCCTTGAGTTGAATCGAAACTTCACTTTAACATCTTATTTTTGTAAAGGAAAGCTACGAGAGCAAGAAATGAACCCCGCATGTATATAGAATTAAATAAATACTTCCATGCCTCGTATCGAGCTAAAGTACACGGGAGCCTATAACATTCATCTCGGCATACGATTAACACATTCGGGGGATATAAGCCTTCGGTAGAAACCATAAACGGGAAAGAACCGCGCCGATCAACGAGGGCTACGGTAGCACGGGGCCAAATCGAAGAGGAGAAAGGGGAGTCGGGAAGAGTTACCGAGTGCGTAAAACACGCGAGGAGCGAAGCGCAGCGCGGCACGATGACACCTCCCTCCTCTTCGCGAAATTCGGGCCGAGCACGATCCCGCCCCGAATGGGGTTTAAATGAGCGAGAGGAGGGAAGCGGAAGTCGAGATCGGCTCATAGGATCGAACGCGAGTTGAGCGGCGGCAAATTGCGCGGGAATAGGAGCGGAGAGATCGGTAAGGGGCGTACGCGAGAGCGGGTTGCTCGCACGGGGATAAGGATAGGATCGCGAGCGGCTCGAGGAGCGAAACGGCCGCGAGGAGCACGCTCGAGCGCGGGAGGGACGAAGCTTCCATGGAGCTCGCGCGGGAGAGACGAAGCCGGCCGGTCGAGCGTGAGGAGAGTTAGGGCGATTTAGTTTAATTAGGTTTTTTTTATTATTCTTTTAAAGAAGTTTTAAAATATATATTTTTTTATTTTAAAAAAAAACTTAAATTACGAGTTTTGCCCCAGACGGTATCGTCGCGAAGCTAACGTCGATTTTAAGTGAAATCGACGTTCGGACGCATCGGCGCGGTCCGTTTCGTCGTCCGAGGTCGTGCGGGCGACCTCGTCGACGAGCGCGTCAAAATTGCGTCGAAATTTGGTATCGTCGCAAAATTTTGAAGCGAGCGCGATCAGCGAGGTCGAGCAAGGGACACCGATAGGTGTGGTGTGCGGGACGTGCACACGCGCGTGTGGCGTTGACCGACAAGATCGACCGAGCCAGACACGGACATCACGAGTCGACACACTCGAACGAAACGAGGAAAGAGTGGCGAAGGTTTCGGCTAGGGAGTGACGGGCGAAATCTCAAAGCGAAGATTCCGGAACTCTAGGCGGGGAAACGAGGAAGCGGGTATCGGAAGCGGAATCGAAGACCGGGAACTCTCGGCGAGGATTGGAGAGTGGACTTTGAATCGCGAAATTTCAAAATATGCGAGGGAGAACGAGAAATCGGTATGTGAGTGCGGCCTCGGGAAATTAGGACTAGAATATCGGTACTGGCCCCGAGAAGGTGAGGGTCGGAAAATGAGAATCGGAATTTAGGTACCGATCTCGAAAAGGGTTGAGAATCGGGAATTTAGGTGCGATCTCGAGGATGAGAATCGGAATTTGGTACCGATCTCGAAAAGTGAGAATCGGGAATTTGGAGTGCGATCTCGGGGATGAGAATCGAATTTGGGTGCCGATCTCGAAAGGAGTGAGAATCGAGTGTAGGTGCGATCTCGAAGATGAGAATCGGAATTTGGGTACCGATCTCGAAAAGGAGTGAGAATCGGAATTTAGGTGCGATCTCGGGATGAGAATCGGAATTTGGTGCCGATCTCGGAAGGAGTGAGAACCGGAATTTAGGTGCGATCTCGAGGATGAGAATCGGAATTCAGATGCTCGATCTCGAAAGGAGTGAGAATCGGGGTTAGTCTCGATCTCGGGGATGAGAATCGAGATTTGGTCTCGATCTCGAAAAGGAGTGAGAATCGGAGATTTAGGTGCTCGATCTCGGGATGAGAATCGGAATTTCGTCTCGTCTCGAAGGAATGAGAACCGGAGTGTGGGTGCGATCTCGAGGAGTGAGAATCGGGATTTAGATGCGATCTCGAGGATGAGAATCGAATTTCGGTGCCGATCTCGAAAGAAGTGAGAATCCGAGATTTGATCTGCGATCTCGGGATGAGAATCGGAATTTGGGTCTCGATCTCGAAAGGAGTGAGAATCGGAATTTGAGTGCGATCTCGAGGATGAGAATCGGAATTTGAGTGCCGATCTCGAAAGGAAGTGAGAATCGAATTTAGGTGCGATCTCGGGATGAGAATCGGAATTTAGGTGCAGATCTCGAAAGGAGTGAGAATCGAGATTTGAGTGCGATCTCGAGGATGAGAATCGGAATTTAGGTACCGATCTCGAAAAGGAGTGAGAATCAGAATTTAGGTGTCGATCTCGGGGTGAGGACTAGAATATCGGTACTTAACCTCGAAGGGATGAGAATCGAATTTGGAGTGCAGATCTCGAAATGAATGAGAATCGGGTTAGGTGCTATCTCGAGGATGAGAATCGGAATTTAGGTGCGATCTCGAGGATGAGGATCGGAATTTGGGTACTCGATCTCGGAGTGAAATCGAGGTTGGAGTGCGATCTCGGGGTGAGGACTAGAATATCGATACTGGCGCCGAAGGGATGAGAATCGGAATATAGGTACCGATCTCGAAAGGGTTGAGAATCGGGGTTTCGGTGCTTGATCTCGAGGTGAGGAATCGAATTTAGCGTACTCGATCTCGAAAAGGAAGTGGCGAATCGGATTGAGTGCGATCTCGAGGATGAGAATCGGAATTGCGTCTCGATCTCGAAAGGGTGAGAATCGGAGTGGAGTGCGATCTCGGGGATGAGAATCGGAATTTAGGTGCAGATCTCGAAGTGAGTGAGAATCGGACTTCTAGAGTGCGATCTCGCGGATGAGAATCGGAATTTAGGTACGCGATCTCGAAAAGGAGTGAGAATCGAGAATTTAGGTGCGATCTCGAGGTGAGAATCGGAATTTAGGTACGGATCTCGAGGAAGTGAGAATCGAAATTTAGGTGCGATCTCGAGGTGAGAATCGGAATTTGGGTACCGATCTCGAAAGGAAGTGAGAATCGGAATTTGAGTTCGATCTCGAAGCATGAGAATCGGAATTTAGGAATGCCAGTCTCGAAAAGGAGTGAGAATCGGGGTGGAGGTGCGATCTCGGGGATGGGGAATCGGAATTTAGGTGCCTAGATCTCGAAAAGGAGTGAGAATCGGAGTTTGAGGTGCGGTCTCGAGGATGAGAATCGAATTTAGGTGCCGATCTCGAAAAGAGTGAGAATCGAATTTAGAGTGCGATCTCGGGGTGAGGAGCTAGAATATGTGTATTAAATTTGAAAGTGGAAAAGAAAAAAAAGCCGAAAACATGCACTCTCAAAATTTTCATTTTATTGATGTTAATTTTATTACGAAAATTTTAAACCGTAGCGGGCATTTGACCGAATACATGATCACGGAATAATCGAGATTTTGAAATTTCGACTCGAGCGACATCGAGTTGCGTAATATGTCTTCAAGTATCGTCCAGTTGATCGGCAATAACAGGTTTTCCGTGCAGAATCCATGGTTTAGTAGGCTTCCTCGGAGTAGGACTTTATCTATGATGAGTGGTCCCTCCAGAGTTGGCTCGAATTTTCTCGCTATCTTGTGACGTGCGAGAATAGGTCTCTTGAGATCGAGAACAAGGTCACCGATTTTGAACGTCCTCCGGGCGGACCGATTTGTCATGGGCTCGTGCCATCTTCGCTTGGTAAAGCTCTGAAATGCTGTCATGCGCTCAGATGTCGTCTCCTTCAAGACTTTCCGATTCTTGAAGTCCGGGATTTTCGCATTTTCTTCGCTATGGCGCCGATTGGCGACGACGCGGCTACGAGAGACGGCGTCTGAACTCCCAACGGTAGCACGGCCTCCGATCCGCAGACGAGTGCGTACGGTGTACATCGGGTGGGAGTGCCGAGATGTTGTCCGGTATGCCGCAAAGCTTCTAACGATTTGTTATGTCGATCTCTTTTATTCTCGTGAGTTTTCTTGAAAATCATGCTGAGTGTTTTGTTGAAAGCCTCTGTTATATTCTTGTGGGGTAGTAGATCGTCGAGTACATCGATCCCATCTCGTGTCGTGCGACGAAGTTATTGATTCTTAGTGCTTTTAAAGGTTGTTCCATTGTCGGAGATTATTCGACGCGGAATTCCAAAACGGTAGCTATACGACTCTTGAAAAAGAGAAGAACGTGGTGTGTTGTAACGTTTCGTAACGACCTTTGCTACTGCAGATTGGAGAAAGTCCGTAGGCTGCAGAGGAATGAACACAGTGATCACGCTAGAGGATGGAGGGTCTGTCGGACTATTATGTCACGTGCCGACACTCGAATGGCGCGGCAGCAGATTGGGTGTAGCACGTTCGGAGACCGGTGTAAGACACACCCCAATGCACTTGACCTTGATGATGTTTTACGGTTGTATCCAGTGCGATCGAACATCATTCTTGACGATAATATCCGAGTCTCAGTATCTTCGTTTTATCTGTCGATCTCTGTGGTGAACTCCATGCAATCCAGGCGTAGCTTCTTTAACGATAATCGCAACCGGTTCTGCTTAGGCATCGCGATGCATCATCCGATCGAACGATCATCATTGTAGAGGACATCACTCTACTAAGCGTAGGACATAGCCTCTTCGTAATATGATACTAGCTACACGACTGTCCATACAGTAATTTTCAGGTTGCGAATATTACATCGATGAGCTACGCCAACGTCTTCGTTGATATCGTACACAACATGTCGCTTCTTCTTCGAACTTTTGTAGATCTTCGAGGTTGATTCGGGACAAAACCCTGCCTTCCTTGTCTCAGTAACGTCGATAGAATCTGCGGGGAACACGCCGATTCTTTGCGAGTTCTGCAAAGCATCGGCATGGGCGTTATCCAACGGGAATGCTATAGAGCGTTACTGTGAAGATACGGCTTACAGCGACTTTATCGCGTATCTGGTGATATTCTGCTAATCTTGGTTTGCAAAATCTTATACTTGTCACGACAACTTACTTGAATTATAAGTTGGGAGTCACCATAGACGACGATGTACGTTATATCCGATTGAAATTGCTAATTCCGATTCCGGTGATTAAGGAGCCGTGATATCGCTCATTGTTTGTACGCGAGTTCTGTCAATGGTAGGAGAATGCGAGCGTACCCCATACGGTGTGATGAAAATCAAGCCGATTCTGCTTTACCAGCATAAACGTTCTCGATCCTTTATCTTCTCACGTGAAGAGCTTCCGTCGAAGTACATCCCCCGGCGTAGTGCATTCGGAGGATTCCATGCCGTAATATCCGTTCATCCCAGTAACTCGTCAGCTAAGAGATGGCCCAGAATTTGGAAGTGGGTCTTGTGACGGCAAGTACGCGTAAACTGACCCTCGATAAGCGCGAAGGGGAGCAAGAGTTATATCAGTTGCGATAGAAATCAGCCAACGCGTTGCTAAGCGTCCGGAAAGTGTTGGTCGGGTCATCGAATATTGCAACGGATTAAGCTTTCGAAATCGGGGTTACCTGCAGGAGAGAGCATGTAATGTCGGGAGCTTTCGGGCGGCGAAAATTAAAGCTGAGCACGTGGCACTCGTAGGCGGATGCCTTACCTCCCGAGTCGGGATTAGACACGCACCGCCGAGTAGTATAGTGCATTTTCTTTACCTACGTCATTGACTTGAGGCTAGTAGTGCTCGAGAGAGAGTCGTCCCCAAAAGCCGCGGTATAAAGTATCGAAGGTCTTCCGGGATAGGGGCCGCCAAAACAGGAGGTGTCATCAAGTATTTCTTAACGTCCTCGAAGGCCGTCGCATTTCTCTTCCCGAATAAATTTGGCGTCCTTGCTAATTAATGCGAGAAGAGTGACACCTACCGAGAGATTAGAAATAAAGCGTCTCGGATATGCCGAACTTCACTTGGAAGGAACGTAGTTGTTTCGATGTTTTGGGAGGTGGCATTTCTAAGATAAGCTTAATCTTCTCGCGATCGATTTCGATTCCAGATGACGGACGACGAATCACAGAAATTTCCGGAGGTAACGCGAAGGCCCGCTTTAAGGGATTCAATGTCGAGATTATATCGTCGTAATCGTTCGAACACTATCACTCGAAATCGTGCGAATGGTACATTTTCCGTTTATTTTTGATAACAGTCGTCACGTAGCATTCCGCTTGATTGTGAATGAGATTATCGAAAATCTTCGTCATTGCTCGTTGATAAGTTGCTCCAGCATTACTTCGATCAGAAGGCATCAACGTATATGCGAAGAATTCCGATAGGTGTTACGAAGGCACATGAAGGGCCGCATCTTACGGAGCGTTACGATCTGGTTTGTATCCAGACAATCCATCAGATCAAAGAGAAAGCTTCGTATGTTGAGACGATATCACTGATCATTTTACGGTATTGTGTAACGAAGCTCGTCATCTGGACATCGTTTGTTAAATCCACGAGTCGACACATACGCGGATCCATCCATTCTTCTTCTTAACGCCGCGTCAACGTTAGTAACCATGTAGAGTGCGCTCTTCTCTTACAAAGTTAGCGTTTATCGGTTCTCTTTACAGCGATCACTTTCTTGCTTTATTTCGGCGCGTGTCTTCTTGGAGCCTGCTTTACGGCCGTATATCTCTGTCGATTCAAGTTTATAGATTCCAACCTCTGTGGCTGATCCGGCATTTACGTCAGTAACTCCAATGCGAAGCAATCTTTAAACTACGATGATAAGCGTATTAGCTGCGGCGGATTCTTCTCTATCGAGTAGAGAACTTATGAAGGTTGGGCGAGGACTTGTTCTCGGGTCCCGAGGTTGATTTCCTTCGATTCATCGATTGTTGACTTAATTTCTTCTTGGAATCGGCGGAAGCGTCTTCAATAGCGTCGGTGAAAGTCATCCTCCACATCGAGGCAATCCTCTTTCGACTCATTGTAGCAACCATGCAAAATTTTGAATCATCCATCATTCGGTCGTACGCAATCAGAGACCCTCTTTAGATGTTAGGATGTCGATTCCTAACATTCCATAATTCTTGAAGAGTTGCAATTTATCTTTTGGCATATATCTTGGCAAATGTCACATTGAATTAATTTTTGTACGTAAGGCGAGAAATAGCAAAAGCGATTCTCGTTAATTCATTAGCATCCTCGTCCAATTTACATGATTTTCAAGAGTGGTAGAAGTAGAAGCACGGTAAAACTTGATCGGCTTATAACCTGGCACACGGGACGTCCACGACGCTTTAAGCTCTCGACCTTTTGGGGAGGACGGGAGTAAGGGTCATAGCGTTCACGTAGTGGTTTATACGATCATACATTGTCTCGTATTCGCTTTTCTCTGTATCTTCCGACGGTATCTCGTGCGAGGTTTCTTCGCTTTATCATTACTATTTCTTCTTCATAACTTTCTTCTTCGTCGATGTTGATCGTCGGCTGGTCCCGTCCAACAACCACATTGGCTCTTCTTCGTCCACGTCCCGGCCTCGATCTCGGGTGCATGAACTAAAAGAACCTTTATCATTTCGTTGTGAGGAAATGACGATGGAGTGTCGAAGCGAGGTTGAATGACCGCCTTTTGTAATTTTTACGAATCTTTCGTTGCAGTTTGCAATCACTTCACGAGAGAAAACGATCTTCTGCGGAGGCGAGTAGTAAGCTGCGTCTTCGCGAGATACTGCCAACTTCATGAGCAAGAAAATGGTTGTAGATCTCCTTTGATACGATATTCTTTGTAGTATTTGATGCATTGGTGTAGAGAAGACGGAACCATGTCGTGTTCATGAATCCACGGTCGACTAAGTAGAGCATTGAAAGAGGTCTCGGCGTCGATAATATGGAATTTAGCGGTTGTTACCGAGTCCTCCGACGCTTCATCAACAAAGTAATTGATCCGAGGGCTCTCTCTCCGCTTTTAGTTGAATCCTCTTGACATCGTTTTATCGGGCACTGAAGTTTATGAGCTTCGATATCCGAATATGCCACGATGTCAAGTAGACTCGTCGGGTTGAGGGATGCCCCGGGATCGACCGAAACTGCGGACAGACACAACTGCGCGATGCCGACGGAGATATAAAGCGGACGGTTGTGGTCGGCGGTACCGAAGCGAGCAAGTCTTCATTTGTAAAAGTAACCCGAGCACCATTCCTTCGACGAGCAAACTACATCCGAGGATGTCTTTGGCTAACCTGGGCTAAGCAAATATCCGGATCGCAGTAAATGAAACCAGGAGATTCCCTTATTTCTTTTGACGAGATTAGAGCGTCGTAGATGCTCGGTATAGCCGACGACTTCCTAAGATGAGCTAGCACGTTATAATCCACTTTGTTCGAATTTCGATTTCCTCACGAGGCACGCGTTTCTTCAGTTGCTCGGGGTGGTTCTTCTTGTGTAGCTGTTTGCTTTCCTTTATCGAGTCCGAGTCGTCCCAGAGGGTATCACTTTTCCTCTTCTTAAGTAGACCTCCGTTATCTCTTCGATACTTATAGTTGATTGTTACAGTGTCTGAATGCGAATCGGACAAATCCGAGTTGATGGCGATCGGTGTTCCTTTACATTCAGGACCGGTTCATCACTTTCCGAATCATCGTAGGCGGTAGCGTCGATGGTTTCTTCGTTCGATTGACGGGTTCATCGGACTTAAGCACGATTGAGGATAGGTTTGGGAATCGAAATCGAAACCTAGGGTGACGGGAATCGGTCACGCCTCTAATGAAACAGTGAAAACGTAGCCGAAATCATTATCATTACATTTAAAATACTCCGGAGGAGCAAAAGATAATCATACAAGCTCGGAGGTTCGAGGATTTTCTCCCGAATCCGAGAAAACAAGTCTAACAGAGGCAACCCCTATCCTACCCCCCGCGCTATCAGTCTTCGCGATGTCGTTCTTTCCTTTCCTTGAAGAAACTTCTATTTCTGGTTGAACGAGTTGTGGACCCTGAACGTCCTCCTGAACTGAAGCAGTCTGAATCTGATTCAACATCTTTCTGGATGACTTGTTCCAAACTGTAGTCCATTCGTCTTCTTTTGAGCACGAATCAATCGGAGTAATCGGTTCAGCTGAAATCATATTTATAGATCCTCTTTCAGGCTCTTTCAAGTATTCTTTCGGGATAGTTATAGTTCCTTCTTTAAGATTCCTCTCGAGCCAATCCTTGAAGATGAAACAATCTTCTAGGGTGTGTCCGAGCATCCTGTGATATGGGCAATAATTAGGCTGATCCTTCTTATCGACCTCTTCTGGTTTCCTCGGATCTGGTAATTTGAACTCAGATTTCTTCATCAAACTCCTGAACATCTTGGGTACTGCTTCATCTTTAAAAGAATACACCCTCCTTTTCCGTTCCTCAATAGACATCTGCCTACTTCTGGGTTGTATGATCCTGGTTGAGGTAGTTGTTGCTTAGGCTGAGCATATTGTTGTATCTGCTGCTGCTGGCTATGCTGCGACGGTGGTTGGAAATTCTGACGAGAATCCTCTGCATAAATCTTCATCGACTGTTTTCCTTTATCGACTATCACTCTTGTCCCGAGACTTCTTCTCGAACACCACGGTCGTCCCGGGTTTCTCGTTTTCTCGTGAGAATCCATATGCTCGATTTCTTCTTGCAAATTGCGGGACTTTATTGAGTAGTTTCTCAAAAGACTTGATAGTGAGTCCTCGAGCATGAAAGCTATCGGTCTGATGGATGCTTTTGAGTAAGATCTCGATCGCATGATGTTCACCTGTAGTCGAGGTTCGCATTTCATGCTGAGGTTTCTCCACCTCAAGATATAATCACTAGAGTCTCGTTAGGGCTACGTCTTCTATCACGAGATCTCCGATAGAAACATGGTCTTGCGCTCCGCGAATCTTTTCACGAACAATCGCTCTAACTCGGAGAATGTCTTCACCGATCCGTTAGGCGATCCGAGCATACCGGTCAAACGCTATTCGACAAGCTGTCGACAAGCCGACGGCAAAGCAATGCTTCGTTACCCTCCGTGTTGCCACAGCCGGCTCGGAAATGTGCTATGTGCTTGTCCAGGGTTTCGGTTCAGTTGAATATCTTGAAGTTCGGTGACACATAACCCTCAGGGTAAGGTACGGCATCGAATTCCTCCGGGTAAGGTCTACCTTTTAAAATCAATGCACCACTTTTAGGCGGCGTATGGCCTCCGAACTTGTTCGACCATTTGCTTGAACTCTTTTTACGGTATGATGCTTTGAGCAGAATCATTCTTTGGTTGATCATCTCCGTTAGCTGAGGTGACTTCTCTTCTTTCATCTATGATCTGTATAATTTCTGGTTGATTGACTTCTGGAGAAGCTACTTGTTGAGACTGAGACAATCCCTGAGCTGCAACAAGGCGGCCATGGCGATAGCTCATTTCTTCCATTCTTTTCTCCATTTGACTTATTTGCTCGTCCCTTATCGAGATGGTATTGCGCGGTTCATCTACGGCGTTCCCTTCGTAGAAGGTTGGGCTTCGCGCGCGAGATGAAGCGGCTGCGGTTTCAATAACATTGATATCCATGCCATCCTCTTCGAGGTAATCTCCGAAGTCTTCATTCTCATTATCAGTGGGAATTCCCCGTCCCTGAGCTAACTCTGAAATCTCGCTTTTGAGCCTTTCGATCTTATCTTCAATTATTGAACCTTGTATCACTTTAAGATCTGGAGATTGTTGCGGAACATTTTCTTCACTTGCGAATGTTGTGGTCTTATCAGACATTTCAGCTCTTTGTTTTATCTCATAGCTGTGTCTTCCAGGCTTGCTAGATTGTATTGAGTACGACGACCTTAGGTATCCACACCCCATTCTTTGACGGTGATGCTTTGTGACGAGGTGTCTCAACGAAGCATCGAAATGTCGAAGAGAGGTATGCTCCCGTGGTGAAGACCGGATACGACACTAAGCAATCCTTTCATCCTTTTCTTTGAAGCTTTAGAAACATTTGTATGGTTGGTAGCGGCGGAACTCTAGGACCCGGTCGTGACTTAACGCGGGTCGACGGCCCATCGATCCGGTAGCAAGAAGATCAATAGTAGCGGTAGCAATGTCGACTTTATCCCCCGAACGGAATCCGACGGGAATGCGAGCGAGTGGAGCTTCGACATCCTTTGCTTATTTCTTTCTTCATGCGAGGGATACGCACATCCCATTCGCTTGAGCAATTCATCGACCTGGACAACCTTCTTTGGCGGCTAGTCTGCGGAACCTTATCTTGACTCGGGTGACGGGAGCGGACTTCTTCTCCTCCCTACCACATCCATGAGGTGTTAGCGAGGCGGCGGCAATCTTTCGGATACTTTCATGTCCATCGGTGTACGTTAAGGGATGGAACCTACTCCGCTGCAGAAGCGGAGAGATATCCACCGACGCTAATTCTTCGGGACAAAGAGTTTCATTAACATTCACTTCTTCGAAATCGACCTTTAGTAGCCCTGCGAACCCTTCGGCTTGCGATTCCTCCTTTGTGACTAGGGTTAATGGCACAACTTTCGAACTTGATCCAATCTCAAATACTGACGGTGGGGCAACCAATCCTTCAGTCAAATTTTCAGCAATCATAACTTCCTTCCCTTTGGCAGAAACAGGTTCAGTAGATGCTATGGTAGCGGTAGTATTTTCCCTCTGGTAAGAAGGAAAATCCTGTAGGCAATTCAGGTTGAATTCGGTAGACGGTTCTTGAACTTCAGGAGCAGCGACTTTCACTACAACGTACGGAGCTTTCCCAAGTAAAATCTCAAATTCATCGAATCTCGTTCCAAACTTGATAACGGGAGCAACATTGCGAGCATTGCGGCTAGTCGGCGGGTCGCGGGGAAAAGTAAGCGTCGGGAATGCCATCGCGAAACTTCAAAACGGAAAATTCGGTATTAATTATTTGGCAAAGCACGTAGGCCAGATAAGTCTTTATTTAATTGATTAAAGATTTAAAAGTTTTTTTTTAGTGAAAATTGTGAATATTTAATTATGTGTTTGTAAGCAAGCATAGCGCGACACCACTTGATTTGATTCGCAACATAGCAAACAAAAATCAAAAAGACACAGATAGAAAAGTAAAGTCCAGGACCCAGTGAGGGACAAACTCTACGCATGACAACACCTAAGTGAAACTAGTCCACCAACACACCTATTGGGTCCGACCCGCAAGCAAATCGAAGAAAGTCCTAAGTGGTCTTCGAACTCTCCATTCGAGTAGAGTTGAGCAAGTGGTTCGAAGTCAAGAAAAGTTGATCGTGTCTTATCCGAGGAGAAATGGGTAAAGTACGTCAACGATAGAGTAACTTGTAGTCCAAAGGGATATGGACACATCATAGATATATGAAGATAAGATTTCCGATTTAAATGAAGAGAGAAGCACGTCCCACGTGAGTCGACGAAGGTCTATCGGCGTTGTTTTGTGCGTGAAGTGCCCGTAAGAAGGCGTCGGTCGCGGAATCGGAATCCGTCGCCGCTTCGGAAGGATCCTTCAACGAAAAGAAAGGAAGTCAGCCGACCTCATATTTTTCATAGTTTGAATGAAAGAACGTCTACACTCAGTCATAGCAACTTATCACGAAAGACAAACACAAGACTTAAAGTGAGAGCTCGATCAAATAAACTAAGAAATATATGACGTCCGTTTGATCACGAAACCAATTTATTCTGTCGATAAATTCTCTATTTAATATGAAGAATTAAATAGGGTTTATTTTAAAATGGGTTCGGAAAATGCTTCACTATAAGGACGAGCACTATAGTTAATTACATCTTAAATGGCCAAAATCATCTAAGAATACTCTTGATAAAAATCGGGAAATATTATCTTGAGGAGGTTAGAAGGATAGGACTTTCGACGAAATAAGATGTGGAGGTGTGCAGAGGTTGGCTCGAATTTGGAATGCGGAATCCGAAGGGAGAGGATCAGGGGATGTCGGAGGTCAGAAGCGAGCCTCGATAACTTCCGAGCTATCCTATGGTTTTGCTTGACGACGACAAGTTCCACTGTTGAAGACGAGCCGTCTTTGCCCACTATCTTAGCTCCGAGCTCCTTCTTGTGAAGAAATTTGAGTTTTTAAGGTAGCGAGTCAAAATGTTAATCAAGTGGCTCTATGGTCGAAGTCATTCTAAACATCTATCTGCAAATATGTTTAAGTGTTGTACGGTTTATAACGAGGATATGTATATAACGAGAGAGTAACGATAGAAGCATGCAACGATATATAATGTAACGTCTTAAACGGGATAACATACGATAGCGAGTATGAAAAGTGACAGTAAACGAGTATAGCATGCGATAGCAGGTACGAAGAAGGTAACACGCTGCGAATGTAAACAAACATGTATACGCAGGAGGCCGTTATTTTCTTTTGTCTAGCAGCGAAGTGTGCTACATGAAAGCAAGCAAGCAAAAGAAAAGGTCGTCGAAAAGCTCGAGAAAGCAAAGTGGCCGACTCACGACAGAAAAGCTCGGAAAAAAAAAGTCGCTAAAAACTCCGAGGAAATCCTAAAAGGACCACGAGTGCTCTATCGAAAATCGAATGAAAACCGAAGAAAACGCGAAGCACTCGGGTCAGGGGCTAGGCTCGGAAGCGTAGTAATCTGCTCGAAGGGTTGTCGAAGGCTACTCGGTCGCACGAGTGTATAAAGCCGTCACTCGACGAAGAAGGGTGTCCAGTTAAGCACGACTCGGGAGAGTGTTCCCTACCCAAGGCTCGATAATCGACGAGTGGACAATATAGTTTTGAAATTTATATTTTAAGCATGCACATGGATTTCGGACATGCAAAAGAAAGTTTTATCAATTTTTAATTGTGGTGAAAATATATTTTTTTTTTTGCGAATGTATGTATCGTATTTTTATCGGATTTTAAAAAATATAATTGTCCACTAGTCGATCATTTCGTAGGGTAAAGGATCACTAAAATCCTAGAAGGTACGGGTGCCGCTTGCGCTTGCAGCGGCGAATGATACCGTCATCCTACGGTTCATCGGGGCCACGGAGCGAGTCACGATGTCGTAGGATGGGATATCATTCTACTCTCATCATCGGCGTGCGCTTTTGCATCATCGCCGTCATCGCCGCAAAACAAAACAAAACTAAAACCGACTCCGAGTGAAGCGGGAAAAACGTGTCGAGCAACGAAAAGGGGAAAGGAAAATTAACCCACCCCCGAACTTGGAGGGTAGGACGACGAGTGAGTTAATTTAAAATTCCCTAACACATGTAATGACGAGGCGTTTAAAAACGAAATCCGAGTTCCGAGATCGACCCGAGGTGTCATTTTCTCGCTCAAGCACGATTATATCGAAGAAACTTAAAAACGAAATTGTGGAAGAAAACGATCGAAGCCTTTTAAAATCAAGTAAAAGAGAAAAAAAGGCTCGAGACAAACACGAGTTGCGAACATTTCCGAACCCATAAGAAAGTGAATGGACGAAGCTTCCCGAGAATATCGATTTAACTCCGATTACATCGAATGAGGCACCTAAGAAGTGGCACGAGCACAATGCTCGATATCTCCCTCTCAAACGAGCGGAGAACGTATAGGTTCATCTTTATCGATTCCCGATTCGGTCGTAGCGATAAACAAGGCCGCCGACACATTAATTACTTAGCATAAGGCTCTCGGCCGAGGCGAAAACAAAAGGTAGTAAAGCCTCCAACTCCAAGATTCACGACTCGACGACAAAGGCCACCACCATAGTAATCCTCGCATAAGGCTCTCGGCGAGCCCCTAAATCAAGCCGGAGCCAACAACGGGCCAAAGAAGGTAGTTCGATCTCGAACCGAACGGCTCTCAAAGAAAGTCAAGCCCGAGCCAAGACAAGGCCAGAGAACCGAGCCATGACCTCGAGCCACAACAGGCAAGTCCTAAATTAACTCGAGGCCAGGCCAATCAGCGAGCCAACCGAGCCGACACAACGAGTCCCGAAAAACAAAACCGAGAAAAGACGACCCGACATATAATCGAAAAAAAAAAATAATTCCATCACAAAGCTAAAAGGAAGCTGCCATATATAAGCATTCAACGAACCAACAACATCGACCGAAATTCGGGATACCACACACCCTGCTCAAAAGCTAGAAACGAAAGAGGCTAAAAGAGCCAACCCGAGCCCATATAAGGTCGAACACGAGCCAGCCTCGATTCGAAAACAAGGATACAATAATGCCAAGTAGGCAAGAGCCACATAAGGCCAAAATCCGGCTAGAATCGAGCTTAAAACAAAGAGTATAGCAAAACCTCGACCAAGCCCGATATAAGAGTAAATCCAGAATACCAAAGTAGGCTCTCGAATCGAAATAAATCAAGCCAACCAAGCTCCCGAAACGGGGCCAAAACAAGCCTCTTAAAGCATCGAAATAAGAGTAGCAAGTATCACGTATGTTAGAATAGCCTTTCAAGTAAGAGTTAAGCCGAGTCAACCGAGCTTCGAGATGAGCTATAATAAAGTTAAAACCACACCTATCATGAAGCTAAAACGAACGTTTCCATATACTTAACGATTAAAATGCGAGCCTCGATACATTTATCATGAAAGTGAACATAGGGCTCCTTCGAGTTGAATCGAAACTTCACTTTAACATGCTTATTTTTGTAAAGGAAAGCTACAAGGAGCAAGAAATGAACCCCGCATGTATATAGAATTAAATAAATACTTCCATGCCTCATGTCGAAGCTAAAGTACACGGGGAGCCCTATAACATTCATCTCGGCATGCAATTAACACATTCCGGGGGATATAAGCCTTCGGTCGAAACCATAAACGGGAAAGAACCGCGCCGATCAACGAGGCTACGGTAGCACGGGGCCAAATCGAAGAGGAGAAAGGGGAGTCGGGAAGAGTTACCGGAGTGCGTAAAACACACGGGAGCAAACCGCAACGCGGCACAACGACACCTCCCTCCTCTTCACGAAATTTCGGACCAAACACAATCCCACCCCAAATGGGGTTTAAATAGGCGAGAGGAGGGAAGCAGAAGTCAAGAGATCAACCTATAGGATCGAACGCAAGTTGAGCGGCGGCAAATTGCCGCGAGAATAGGAGCGAGAGAGATCGGTAAGGGGCGTACGCGAGGGCGAGTTGCTCGCACGGGGATAAGGATAGGATCGCGAGCGGCTCGAGGAGCAAACGGCCGCCGAGGGAGCACGCTCGAGCGCGGGAGGGACGAAGCTTCCATGGAGCTCGCGCGGGAGAGACGAAGCCAACCGGTCGAGCGTGAGGAGAGTTAGGGCGATTTAGTTTAATTGGGTTTTTTTTTTTTATTCTTTTAAAAGAAGTTTTAAAATATATATTTTTTTTATTTTTAAAAAAACTTAAATTACGAGTTTTACCCCAGACGGTCATCGTCGCAAGCTTAACGTCGATTTTAAGTGAAATCGACGTTCGGACTGCATCGGCGCAATCCGTTTCGTCGTCCGAGGTCGTCTGGGCAACCTCGTCGACGAGCGCGTCAAAATTGCGTCGAAATTTGGTATCGTCGCAAAATTTTGACGCGAGCGCGATCGAAAGCGAGGTCAACAGAAAACAAAACAGACATATTAAAGTAGTGTAACTGAAGCCAAAAGAATTCAAACCAAAGTGATAGGAAGTTGCATGAATACGTTAAAATGAGAAAACTAATTTAACATACAAATCAAAAAACCATACACATAATAGTTTATTGTCAAAATAGTTTAAAACAATGTGCTCTAAGTCTTCAACCGATCGTCTGATAATAATATGGCGAGGATTGAGATGTCCAATAGAATATTCACCAACAAACTGCAAGTCTGATAAAAATGATCACCTAGCCTCAAGGCTAGATCACTCTATCGAGAACTTACCCACAATAAAAAAGAGTAGCTAGCTCAAAAACCTCAAGATCAAAAAAAATAAGAGTTGTTTTACCTTAAATAAGGAGGAATGTTTTTGATGAGAGAAGCATGATACTTAACAAAAAATGCAATGGGAATCGAGTTGGTGAAGCCAATTCAGAATCAAAAGCCCTCAATCCCACCAAAAATATCGGCGGTGGATTGAGAAGCACCATAAGAAAAATAACAGTATACATAGGTGCCTGGAAAAAAATCCAGTAGAAACTTCTGGCACTATAATCAATGGAGAAGCCTTTAAAAACAAAGAGCCACTAAGGCAGGAGCTGGCCAACAAAATGATGGATCGGTCAAAACTCTTAAAGCAACCAATGTGAGAGAAAGATAAGATAGATTGAGAAGCCAGAGACAACGGAGGAGAAGGATTGAAACTGGAGTTTGAAATAGTAATTGTAGCACCATCATGAGTCAAAAGAAGAGAGCAAAAATAACACTGAAGGAAAAATGATTAGAAAAATCCATAAAGGTGGGGAACAATTGGAGAAGGCAACACTACTGTTCAAGCTATGGACGAAACCGAGAATGACATCCCTACCCAAGCACTAGCGAGATAAAAGCCAAATGTTGATGCAAGTTAGATACCAGCAAAAGGGAATGGGTAGAATAAATGAAAATAGCGTCCGAAACAACGAGGTTGCTTGCCCAATTACAGCTAAATACAACCAATGAGCTTGAGACATGTTTACCAACACAAACAGGGGACAAAGGCACACAGCATAGATGATTGTTAAAGCAAAGTGTTAGGCAATAACATGGAACAGAGGGGACGTATAAAAGGAAAGTGACCTAAGCATTGAGGGTGTGTATGGGGCAGCTTAATGCCTGCGGCGCGTTTTGAAAACGCGGCTCGTCTCGTTTGGTTGGTGCGTCACGGGGGATTATTTTATTAATTTGATAGATTTTCGAATTAAATGCGACCGCGGGATCGACCTCGCGGTCCGCGTTCATTTAAGGAACTATTACCCCGCTGCTCCTCAGATGCTCTCTCGACTCTCGCTTGCCCTAGGTGTGATTGATCTCGCGAAAGTTGTAACTTCTCTCACTCACCCTCGTCTCTCGCGATCTTAGCGTTGCCTTTCTCCTCTCCCATCTCACTCGGAGCTTTGGTTGTTGCGCTCTGTAAGTAAATTCATGTGGTTGTGGATGGGCTAGCTTTCCTTATGCGATTATTAGCTCTCTATTTTGAAATATGTTGTGAGATTTTCGTCATATTGGTGATGATTTCTCATTTGCGGTCATGTTGATTTTGAATTTGGATCTTGCAACATGAAATGTTTTGGATATCGGATAAAAGATTTTGTTTGATTTGTTGAATATCAATATCATAAATGGATACTAGATGTTGCTTCAATGGTATTTTGCAGCGTTTAGGGGGGCCCTTTTTAAAAAAGGGATGAACTCGGGTGCTTGATTTGTGCATGCCATTATTTTGGGTATCCTCTCTGAAAAATGGATGAAATCGAGTGGTTCATTTGTATCATGTTTGAAAAATCGATAAGCTTGCTACCTCTTTAGCTTGCTACTTCTAGTATGAATGATGATTTAGCATCGCGTAGTTTTGAGTGGCAAATGAATTTGGTGCTTCATTTGTATGTGAACGTTCAGCATTGAATAATTGGGACTTACTATTAGCCTCGTCTCAAAATTATAGGTGTTTTTATTTATGTTTCAACTATGGAACTGAAGTTTGGATGGAAGAGCATGCTTCACTTGTAAATAGCAATGCTTTGGGTGCCCCATATGTAACTGCTCCAAATGAAAGATATGGGCTGGCACTTCCTTTGATGTTTTGAGTGGTAATTTCAATAAATAGATGAGATGGGGTGCCTGTTCGCAGCTTTGTCTCAGCTGGCCTGTTTGTAATTGCATCATCTCAAAATTACATATAGTTTTTCTTTTTTTTCTTTTTTTTTCTTTTTTTTTTGTTTCGACTATGAATATGGGAAGTTTGTGGATATGTGGTGGGGGTTGGGTGTTGGCTGCGATGGGGGGTGGATGGTGGTTGTGCTAGGGGATGTTATGGTGGTTGTGATGGGGTTTGGGTGGTGGTTGTGGTGGGGGTAGATTGGTGGCTATGTTGGGTGTTGGATGGTGGTTGTGGTGGGAGTTGGATGTTGGCTGCGGTGGGGTGTTGATTGGTGGTTGTGTTGGGTGTTGAATGGTGTCTTTGGTGGGGGCTAGTTGGTGGTTGTGGTGGGGGGTTGGTTGGTGGGCGTTGGGTGGTGGATGTGCTGGGGGTTGGGTAGTTGTGTTGGGCATGGGGTGGTGGATTGTTGAGGGTTGGGTGGTGGTTATGCTGGAGATTGGTGGTTGAGTGTGGTTGTGTTGTGGGTTTGATGATTGTGGTGACTGTGTTGGCGGTCATGTAGTGGTTATGCTGGGGCGGGTGGTGGCTGTCCTAGGGTTTGAGTGGTGGCTAATTTATGTTCTCTAGTTTATTTGAATTTATTAATATTTCCATTTTCTTTGTTAGTAACGCAATGCTTGAGACTAAAGAAGTCGGTTCATCGGTCAAGTGGGATAGAGAAGTCGCACTCGTATTTTATGATCTATGTCTTATGGAGGTTGAGCTCGGAAATAGACCCACCACATATTTTAGCAAGGAAGGGTGGCAAAGTATTATGAAGAAGTTTAAGGAAATGACATGGACGGGTACGATAGGTTACAATTTAAGAACAAGTGGGATTAGTTGAAAAAGACTGAAAATTATGGAAGAAACTAAAACAGAGATCCACGGGCTTGGGTTAGGATCCAATCAAACGGAATATTGATATTTCAAAGGAATTGTGGACTGAGAAATTAGAGATACTAACCTATCCAATGATTACTTATTTTTTCATTCTTTATCCCACAAAGTTATTTTAAGTAATAAACTTGCTTGTACGTTGCAGGTAGTGTCAGGCCCCAAGAAATTCAAATTCAGTCGAATTGACCCTGATATGGAGAAGTTAGACTGTATGTTTAGTAGGGGTTGTGGCAACGGACACTCATGCGTTCACTCCAAATGAGCAAGGGTTTGCAAGCATACCAAGGACTTGGAGACCGATCAGGTAAGTGACTCCGGTGAAGGCCCAAGCCCAAACCAAAAGGAATTGGAGTCCACATGCAGGTCAAAGCGTCCTGAGGTAAAAGAAAAGGAAAAAATAATAAAACTTGTGGATGCGTGCACAATTCAGGTTGGTACTTCACATGACACCTCTATAAACAACCTTCTTCGAGTTCTGGAGACATATCCTGAAGTTTATGGGGATAAGTCGTTGTATCTGAGCTCATTTAAGTTGCTGAAGAACCCGACCCGCAGACAGATATTCATGAAGATGCTCCCCGACCGTAGGGTCAATAATTTATGTTTTTTTATGGCCAGCAAGGACAATTGATTTTTTGAAGCTATTGTTGTACGTCTTTGATTTTTTTCCGTTTGTTTCGTCGAATTTCTAATTGGATGATTTTTCTTTTCAAAGCACAAACAATCAATATGTTACTCTGTATTTATGTCTTCTCATTGTGCACCATATATAGATTTTTATATGTTTTTTTAACTTTGTTTGATTCACACATTACCTAAACAGAGCACTTATTTAGCATGATGGACTCACAAAAAGAAAACCAGAGAAGAAAAATTGTGGTGGCAGTATGTTTGTTGTAAGAATACTACAACACATGCGTCGATCGAACTCTCTGCATGGCATCCTTTTATATTGGTGATAAAAGGGTTGGGGAGCTACTATAAAGACACCCCGCAAGATTCAGTAATATGTTTCGTATGACAAAGTTGATATTTATGGATCTGCTCGACGAACTACACATCTATCATGGACTCCAAGACTCCTCAATAATGACAACAAGAGAAGCGTTAGGAATAACCCTCTATATTTTATCACAGAATGAATCAATGAGAAGAGGAATTGAGCGAATTCAACATTCATAGGAGACAATTAGTAGATATTTTTCAGTGGGTTTTAAAGCTCTTGTTAGTTTATCAGCAAAAATTATTAAGTCAGAGGATCCAATATTCGAGACGACTCCAATAAAGATTGCAAATGACCCGCGGTGTACGTCATTTTTTAAGGTGATCATTTTTAAAACATTACATTCATAAGTCAAAATAAGTTATGTGATTATCACATATTTATTTAATTTCACAGAACTATATTAAAGCGATTGATGGAACCCACATGGATGCACGTGTATCCAATACTGAGAAGATCGCATACATTGGACGGCGTGGATCACCCACACAAAATGTGAAGTTCGTATGTGACTACAACATATGTTTTACTTTTGTGATTGCTGCTTGGGAAGGCAGTGCACATGATAATCGTATTTTTTCTTTTGCGATAAGAAACTGAAAACAAGGCTACCCTCACCCACCTTCAGGTTCATTAAGCCATAAACCACTTTCATTTTTTTAAGCTTATTAATAATTATTGTATTTGGGACAGGTAAATATTACCTGGTCGATGTTATATATCTCCTACAAATTGGGTATCTAAAATCATTTCCAGATACGAAATATCACATTAATGATTTTGAAAGATCTAGCGGTGTTGCTCGTGGCAGGAAGGAAATGTTTAACAAAAGACACTCCTTACACGAAGTAATTGAAAAAACGTTTGAAGTGTGGAAGAATAAATGGGTCACACTGCGTGACATATCGACGTATTCATTTCCAACACAGGTGCAGATTGTAGTGGCTACTATGACGCTCCACAACTACATTCAACGGCATCATTCTCGAACGGAATCTAGACTTCAGCATGGCTGACGATGATTACATACAGGTCCCACCATAAGCATTTGAATTACATAGGTCAATCTATACCGCAGCTAGAGGCAGAGTCGCAGGAAGGTTACACCCAGGATGGCGTAGGTTGGACGTTAATTGGATGATTTTTACTTTTGTTCTAAAATCACAGTTTTTTTATGTTCCATGTATTATTAATATTTAGATATTGTAAGTTTTATGCCGTTTGTAATTATTTTTTCACCTTTTTTTATTGCTTCTCATTTTTTTGTGGGTTTGTGAGGTCCATGATGAGATTTCTACCATATGGATTTTTCTTCATGGCCTATTAGTTTCTATTAGTTGGTGTCACATGTGAAATCTTGATAAAAGCAATCAAGTTTCTAACAACAAGAGCAATAACAGAAACATGCTTTGTCAGCCTCCCTGGTCTAATAATGGAATAATCATCCAAAATTCTTCCAAAGTCGATTGAAGTGCAAAGCAATAAAATTTCAAGCAACAGTTGGAAGTTTCTAGTTCGAAACTAAGGATGAAGAATTATAAACACAAGCCAAAGCACAGTCATTCAGTATTTACCTCTTCAGATCTCTCAGACTTGGCATCCTTTGGTATGCTATGTGGTTATTGACATTTTTTTTAGATGAAAGTCAAGGATTACCACACAAGAACAAACTACTTTGTAAGTGCTACCAGTAAAAATGAAACAGTGAGGAAGTGTACCTACACTGTAGCAACATCTGTGTGCATTTCCAAAACAAGTATGTTCTTCACTAATTCATTTTCGTGGTTTCACTTTGTTATTGCCACCAATTCAGATATACTTAGCCATCAGAGGATAACAGTTCCTTCAAGGAATTGTTGGGTTTCGATTACATTTAAGCTCGAACAAATCACTATAATTACATTATTTTTATTTTGCAGCAATTTTGAAGAGGAAGTAGCCCGAAAACAAATTAAACGAACCAGAATAAGATTCCATTATCTGCAGTTCATTACTTAGGAAATCGACATGTGCAGCTTCATGAAGCATGAAATTGATCTAGTAGGAGTTCAAAAACTACAAAGAACAAAGTTGAACACATACAACTATGTCTTCCCAACAAAAAAATAGAGGTTAAATTGTAGCAGAGTAGTTAAGGAGCAATAAGAGAACCTCATTATGACATCTGAAAGCTGCTTGGCAATAATAGGAGCAAGCTCTGCCGGCCTTCCTGGTCTAACAACAGGAGAACAAATAGGCGGCATTTGAAAATCAACAGCTGGACAACACGCATGCATAACACAAAGTTAACCTTTCATGAAAAAACCTTCTATAAAAAAAACTATGTAAAAAAGGAATAGAAGCATAAGGCGATAAACAAACACCAACCTACGCTTCCCTCATCGGGAAAGTCAGTACAAGGAGTCATAACTTCCAGTTTAATAGCTGCCAGCATGGTCTGCATTTTAGAAGCATTTCATCAAACGCCCGTCGAGCATGAAATTGCACAAATAAATTCAAGCCTTAAGCAAAAGGGCAAAACTCACAGTATCTCCGATTTTTACTAAAGCAGATCCATCGGCAGAAGTTACGGGTCCTGATGGAGAAAAATATCTCGCGAATGAAATGATTTAGATGGAGAGAGTTGGTTGAAGATGGAGAACTTAAGGGGTTGGCGGGAAATCGAACCGAGGGCGATGGTGGTATCTCTAGCGCGGCCAAGAGCTCGGCTATCTGGGCGTACGGACTCTGCAAGATGGCGCTCGTAATACTGGAGGGGAAAGAGGAGGCGGTAGGCCTCCACATCTATCTCGGCCGCGAGCCCAGATTCCGGCTTGTGGCCTTCGGTTGGCGTCATCTCGTCGCCGGAAGTTTTCCACTGGTTATCGGAAGGTGGGATTGAACATTTGAACTGTGAACGGCGCTAGGGATTAGCCAAAGCCGGATAAAATGTAAGGTTTATTTCGTTGATCGCATTTTACATGCTCGTTCAAATTTTCTTAAATTTCGCTCCAAAAGTTCATATTTAGGGTATTTCAAGCTTTTTAAGGGTTGTTATGACAAGTTTAACATTCAAGCCCTTCTTATTTCTATAATTTAACTGGTCAAGACCCGAAAAACATGAGGTAATTCCGAGATTGTGTATCAAATTTTAAAAAAATAGTAGTTAAAAGACGATTGAAAAAGTTCTTGGTTGCCATCACCAGTGTTGCAATGAATTATATTTAAAATATTTTAGTTGTTTGTTTCGATGTAAAATAAATGAACAATTTTATTTGTTTTGTTTGGCTTACTTAAAATATGTATATTGGCGGCAGGGGCGGTAATCGGTAGGATTAAGTAACAGTGGGGGCTGTCAGAGGCAACAGACGGCCGGTGGCCGGCAGTTGTGGTGGCCGGTGGTGATTTGCGATGGTGATGACCGATGGGCGGGCGGTGCTGGCGTTGGTCGGTGGTGGTGGCTATGGCTATGAAAATTCAAAATGGCTTGTTGTTCGCAGACAACTCGTGCTCAGCTCATTTAAATAGCTCATATTTTATTCATTCACTAAATAAATGAGTCGAACATGAATAATTTTTAGTGCTTGATATATAAATGAGTCGAGCACACTAAGATTTGTTTGATCTTGCTTGACTCATTTTGGCTTGAAATAATTAAATTATATAATTTAATTGACTATGAGTCTACAAATATTTATAATCAATTAAGATTATTAATTAAAAATTGAATAAAATATATTAAATTATATTTACATGAATATTTTAATATAAGGGGTAATTTGGGGCTTTTGGTCAAAATGGGTTAATTTGGTAAAATTGGGTCAAGTAAAGTGGTTTAAATGTTTTGGAGACATTTGGAAGGATTTTGGAATATTTGAAATTTTTGGAATTTTGGGGTTTGGAAGGGTATTTTGGGAATTTTGGTGGATTTGGGTAATTTTGATGGTGGGGAACATTTTGAAATGATTTTGAAAGGAGCTCGAGAATTTTGGGTATTTTTTTGGAATTTTGGGGAAATTCAGGATTTAGGGGCAATTTGGTAATTTAGTGGAGTTTAGGGATAATGAGTCAAAAGTTAGAATTTTTGGTAAAGTTGGGGTTAAATGAGAATGGTAACTCATTTGAGTCATAGATCAAGGGAAATCCCACTTTAGATCCTCCATGTGTTGGTTCTAACTCAAACCCTAGCCTAGGGCTAAGGGTTTAGGGAACCACCCACATGAGTTTCCAAAAGAGCGGGGGACCAAGTGCGGGGAAAATTTGGTATGTCTGGTTTAGGGTTGTGAGGTAGTAAGTGTAAATGTCACGTGCAAGTGTGTGTGTGAGCCTCACCCAGACCACCCAGGGTGAGTTCTAAGGCTTGACCATCATATAGGGACTCCACTTGAGCTTCCTTATGCTTAGTCTCATCCTCCTAAGTACTTAGAGGTTAGGCTTTGAGTATTTGCAAACTCCAAGTGAAGCAAAGAAGTGTTTTGAATTTCTATGAGGAGAGGGTTCCATTGTTAGTCCTCTAAGATAGTCACCATAAAAGTCATATGGCTAGACCCTAGGTTATTCTAAAGAAATACTATACCTCAACAAAAGTGAGGTCAACACTCATGCCAAAGCTCCCTCCAAGACTACCCAATGGCTTCTTTAAATAGAGCTCTTCAAATCACCAAGAGTCACTTCAAGCATTTCTTCAAAAATTCGTCTAAATTCAATGCATAAAAGTCATAACCAATTATGGCGCCTAGGCGTTGCAGCGCCTAAGCGCCAACCTTCTAGACTCCTTTTAACTACCTGGTGCCTATGCGTCAAGTCAATTTTTGCTCCTTTGATCCATTTGCTCTATTTGACCCCTATCTTACTCTATTTTTGCTCCTTTTGCACTTAAACTCAATTCCTTGCACCTGTAAAAAAAACACAAAAAATATCTTGCATTAAAGCATTATATCCATAAAAATGAGCATAAATATTTATATAAAAGTAACACATTTTAAGGCACGTCAATCACTAATTCATTTTTATAGGTGCCATGAAGCTCCTCCCGTGAGGTATATCTCATATGTGTTGCATATATGTGTATTTTTTCTGTAAAATTTCTTTTTATGCAGGTTGAGTCATTTATTTTCATTGTTCATACATATTTTTTAGAGTCCTAGAAGAGTCTTGTATTAGAAATGATTTTGGGCGTGGGTTAAGAGGCACCAAGCGGACAAAACCATGTGATGGGACTAGGAGCTGCTTGTTTGTGTCTCGTACCTTACTTCTAAATTCCATTAATGTATAAAATTAGGAGTGGGTATGTACTTATGTGATGCCCGACCACCTTTTTTAGTTTTTAGGATATGTTGCTGACCCAGCGACACCGACCTTTTATTTTTTTTATATGGCTTCATTTGCATGTATTTCTTGCATGTTTGTGTTCTTGAAATTGGTTTCTCTTTTAACCTTATGATTATTTATGGAAATTGTGTGGATCACTTGGACTTTTTAAAGATTTAAAATTCTAAACTTTCTATAAAAGTTCAATAATAAAAGTTTTAGATTAATTAAAATTTAGGTTTAAAATACTCAGGATTTTCAAAATATGGTTTTACTTTACTGCATGGCCTTCGGGCCGGATTTTAAATAGGTTGCATAACATGAATATTACCCAATTCATTTTAATCGGGCCTCCATGCTTAGGAATTGAATAGATAAATGCATTATTCTGCATGTCCCAAGGAGAAAACACCGTGCTTCTTCAACCCAACTTGCCAAGCATAAGTTTTA
Source organism: Papilionanthe hookeriana x Papilionanthe teres (assembly GCA_022702705.1). Taxonomy (NCBI): domain Eukaryota; kingdom Viridiplantae; phylum Streptophyta; class Magnoliopsida; order Asparagales; family Orchidaceae; genus Papilionanthe; species Papilionanthe hookeriana x Papilionanthe teres. Next base: position 71,359,115 of record CM040423.1, read on the forward strand.
TATTTAGGTGGTTGTCAGCTTAATTAGCTTGTTAGAGGCTTCCCCAACCCAAACGAAGAGTAAGTTCCTTATTGAGAGTGTTCTTAGCTTTGTAGCTGGATCTCTCTTTTCATTTTCACTCCACCAGTATCCACGCCACTTTGGCAGGTATAAGTCTCACCTCTGCTCTTCCTACCTACATAGGGTCATAGGATTAGAGGCTTTTTTCCTTGACTTTAGGGCTACCAATTTCTCCTTTGACAAATGTAATTCATGAATTACTGATAAGGGGGTCTCCGATAGTGCTGGGTCGATTACCTTCACAATTGGGTAGACTTGAGGTCTCAATAGCTTGGGATGACAGATCTGTGGTATCCTGACCCGATTACTCAATTATGATTACTCTTCATTTCCTTTGTTATCCCCTTTGAGCCTTGTCGCTCCTTTTCCCTCTTCGTTGATGTCATCTAGAGAGTCTCACTTAACTGGGATGTCACACCTTGTTTGGGATACAATAATTTGTCATCTGCCCTTACAGTTAGTTTGAGTTCGAAGCGATGAGATGATTCCTACTAGACCGCTTGGTATTTCATTAGCTCTGGTTGCTAATGAATGGATACCCATTTAGGACCGTGAGAGATGCACTCTTTACTCTATGGTTTATCGAGAGCTTAGAAGGCATCAGGATGCTCTTGTGAGATAACCATCTCTTTTGATAGCTCTTGCTAGTCATTACTTTAAATGCAACACAACGCCTTTGATCAAAAGTATTCTTGGGCATCCCTAAGATGTAATTAACCAAGTGGGATATGTTCCCTTAAGAGTGCTATTGACCCCAGAGCAAACAAACACACTTGAATCTCCAGTTGTAAATATTCTACACAGGCATTCTTTCATAGAAATTTTGTTCAAGGTGTCTCTGCCCGATCTTGTTCGTACGAACTCACTTGATCTATCACACAAAGTTTATTGTATGTCCCTGTCCAATATTTTTCTTTATCTTATTTGTCTTCTTCATTGCATGTCCCTGCTTTTCTTGATTCATCTCTCCATCAAATAATTCATATCTTCTAAAAGAGATTTACTCGAAAAAGGGAAGATACGATGATAGACAAGTTGACGACTCCTTCAAAAATAAAAAATAAAAAAAATAGAAATACTAGGAGAATACACCAATATGTTTTAAGTAGAAAAAACCTTAAGAAAAAACTACTAGACATGACTTAGGCAAAGTGATCCACTTATGATCGTAAGCACATAGGCCACTCTATTCCTGAATTAAAGAACATGAAATTACAATGTTGATAATGACAAACATATAATAGTCATCTAACTTTAATAGTCGTAATTAAACTATAACAAATATAGTTCTTAGTGATAAGAGTGATAGTGGATCGTAAAGGTCGTACTTGATTGTTACGAAGGAAGTATTTCATCATTAAGATTATAGTGGTGACAACAATAATGTCAGTTGGTCATGGAGGTTATAGTTAGAAGTTCTTGTTGAAGTTAGTTACATTGGTTGAGGTTTGTCACATGGACTATAGTCGGAAGCTATAGTTGCATTTGTTGGCTACAAAGGTTATAGTTAAAAGTTGTAGTAGAAGTTGGCTACATATTTAATAGTTGATCACACATGCCATGGTTGGAGTGTAATAGTAGTTAGCTACATAAAACGTATTTGTAAGCTACAATAATAGTTAGTTACATATGTCATAATTAGTCGCATAGTTCATGGTTGTGGTTGCAGTAGCAATTAGTCTCATAGATCATGATTGAAAGCAATGGTAGCAGTTAGTTTGTATGTCATTCTTAGTCACATAGTCCGTTGTTGATAAATGAAGTACCACCAGTTGGTCATAAAGATTGTAGATAAAAGCCATAATAGGCAGTTATCCACATATGTCATAGTTGACATATAGGTTGTAGTTGATAGTTGTTGTATCATTAGTTAGCTATATAAGCCATAATTAGTAGCTACAATGGTATTGTCAGCGCATTTTATGTTATTTTTTAAATTTAATTTGAGCATATATATAGTTTTAAATAGTTTGGAAAATATTATTTGATTTTGAAAAATACGAGACCAAACCGATCTCATACTCTTAGTAGTTCAAATAATTGAACGCCACATCATAAACTATGTGTTTATCCCAAGGAATAGACACGCTGTTTAATAATGGGGTTCAATTAGATAAACTAGTGAATTTATAACATCTGTTTGGTCTGCGAACCATTTTTATTTGCCGACAAATTCCCCTATTTAATACAAAAGAATTAAATAGGGTTTATATTAAGCTGGGTTCTAAAATTCCCTATAAGGGCAAGCCCCTATAGTTAATTACATCCTAAGTGACAGGAATCACTTAAGAAAACTCTCGATAAAGATCAGTGATTTTGCCTTCAATAATTTTAAAGTTTAAGCATTTAAAGGATTCGATTTTGGAATTTCAATAGGGAATGGATCAAATTTGGAACATTTTATTTTAGGAATCCAACGGACAAGAAGTAGGGGATGCCACGGATTTGAAGTGAACTTCGGTGACTTCCCAACTATCCTATTGTTTGGTTTGGATTTAGAGAGATATTATTTGATGTTTAAATCTTGTTAATTTTAATTAATTAGGACTAATATTCGTATGACATAATCATACAAAATAGCCTGTAAAATAGGATGGTTTATGTCGTAACAAACGACGACCTCGAAGTCTTAAGACAAGTTTAGGGCTTTAAATTGTATAACATAATTATGCAAATTCCTAAAAAGAAGTTAAGGATTTGTGTTGCACTAAGCAAACTACCTCGAAATCCTATGGCTTAGTTATTTAATTACTAAAGAAATGAAAGCTGATGAAGTCGACCGTGCTGCCCATCGCGCTTGCTCCGAGATCCTTGTTTTTGCAGTGGGTTTAGTTCAAGAAAGTGACAATCAAGAGATGAGAGAAGTGTCATGGTTTAGAGGTTGATTTTCCACTTCAATGTCTTAAGTTTTATTAGGGGAAATCTTAAAGTTGGTTAAGCAGAACCGGATAAGATCTCCCGATTCCATCATCCTGACACCACTATTTCATCAGATTAACTTATTCCAAATGAATTTGCTAAACTCAATTGAATGAGTTCCACACTTTCATTTAGACCGTGGGAAATCTCGTTAGGAACACATGGGTTACATCATCTGAGGTATTCCCGATCATCCAACGAGACGGTTTAAGTTGTAATTGTAGTTTTGTTGTTTTGTTTGTGCTTAAATTTTGAGTTATTTTATATTTTGAATGTTGTGGCGGTGAGTTTTATCTTGTTTTGATTTTTATTTTAGTTTTGGTTCCAGTTTTGCGTCTATCCTATGGGTTTCAGTTTTCATGCAGGGTTAAATTGTTGTTTAACATGCAAGCTTGTAAGAAAAGAAAGTACAACGCATGTAAGTAAATTGCAATAAAATAAAAGCGTACCTGGCGGGTCTTCTCGTCATTTTCAACTGCACTTGAAACAATATCAGAGCATTTAAGTATTTAAAGAAAAACACCTAGGTAAAGCTAAGGGATGGTTCTGGTTGTCTACCAAATCTTAGTCCTATCACTAGTCAATTCCTAAGGTTTGTTTAAGGATGACTTTCTTCATCAAAGAACAATGAAGTTCCATTGTTCTTCTAAGACATCCCATCAGGTTGAGAAAGTGCTTAGGATGGGTCTGGAACATCTTTTCAACGCTTTTGGGATTGTTTTTTGAGTCCAAATGAATTTCATTGTACCAATGAATTAATCATCCGGAGTTTAGTTGAGTTTTGACTCTTGCATAGTGAACTAGGATGTTTGATTATCTTATGAGTAAAGTGATATTTAATTTGATACTTTATTTAAGAGTTATAAAGGTGAAAACCATTAGGGACAAATTAGTTTATTAAAAGACTTAACAATTTCAATTAAGGTTAAATTGATGATTTAAAAATGATTCAATTTAGTTATAATTTTTTTTTAGATTAACTTCCAAAATTTTTAAATCATTTAGGTTAAAAGGTGTTTTAAATTATTTGATTCAGTTAAGTTTTAATGATTTAAGTTTGTTTTAACTTAATTATAATGTTTTAGATTAATTTTAATTGGTTTAATTTTAATTGGTTTAATTTTAATGTTTTGATTATGAATTGTTTTGAATTAACCTAGATATTTCAAATTTGTTTTAATTTTAGTTTTAAGTGATTTCAAATTAGTTTTAATATTTTAAGTTATTTTAATTTTATTTTAAATCATCTCACATTAACTTAAATATTATAAGTTTTTAATTTAATTATAAGATTTCAAGATTGTTCCCCCTTTTTAATTATTAGTTCCAATCATCATTTTTTATTCTATTAATAAAATTAAATGATGTTTGATCAATTCATTAATTAGGGGTTCAATTTTAAAGAATTGGAATTTTCCTATATTAAAATCCCATAACCTTAATAATTCATGCCTTAATCAATCTTCCAAAGTTTAAATGATTTACTTAATTAAGATTTCTTCTTTAATGTTTAAGGTGATTATTGGGTTTCTAACCCTTGACTCCCTAAGTATCAATCATCCAAAAGGAAAATTAAGATCAAATGTTTACCCTTCCCTTTGGTTAAGCTTAAATATTAATTAAGGTTAAAGTCCCTTAATTACCTTTATGTCCTCTTAGAGTTATTCTTCTCATAATTCATTAAATCAAGCTCAAATGAATTTGAAATTTTTATGTCACCTTACTCACATGTAAATTAAGACATTAGAGGAGAAAATGTGAATTTTCTAATTTTAATTTAATTTATATAATTATTTTAGTAGAAAATAGGGATTTTCAATGAAATTTCAACAACATGACCAAGATGAAGTTTCTGTCCTTAGAAAAATTATGGGACATTCATACTGACCAGATGACCATTTGAACAACTTTTGGTAATTTTTTGAATTTTTTTTATTTATTATAATTATTTTAAGTTTTGGAGTGTTAATTAATTATAAAATAAAATTGAGGTGGAAAATTAAGTTTTATATTTTTATTAAATCTCTCTAAGGTCAGAGAACTCAGAGAAATAAATTTTATATTTTTTTTATTTTTTTCTTAATTTTTAGAATTATTTTAATGAAAGAGTTAAAAAATCTATTTTTAATATTAAAAATTACCCTAAGCCTTTAAAATTCAATATTTTTACTTAGAGACTTGGGAAAAATATTTGGTTGGTTTTTAAGTGATTAGGGGACTAAATATGATATTTTTATCAATTTTAATATTTTCATGATTTTGTAATTTTTTAATTATTAAAATACCCAAAAATATGTTAAAATTAAAAATTTTGAAAAATTTCAATTTTAATTTTCTTAGACTCCTCTAATACCAGAGAGGTCTCAAAATTGATTTTGTGAATTTTTTAGTTAGAATTTGGATTTTATGAATTTTTTAATTTTAAAAATAGTCATATAACTTAAATAATTCATTTAATGGGTTAAATCATTTCCAATTAACTTGAAATTTTTATGTGGGTTTCCCTCATCCTAAAGGACAGTGGAGAATTGATTTCATGCCATTTTGATGTGTGGTCATTCCAAATTAATTTAATTTCATTTTTGAATATTTGGCCAAATTAAGGTTATTTTTAATGAATTAGATCAAGCCATAATTTTCCTAGGGTCCTCTAGTCCAGAGAAACTTTCCCTAATTTTTCTAGATTTTTATAAACAACATGCTAATTTTTATAATTAATTTTCAAGAAAATGACTCTGAATTTAGCAAATAGATAACTTCTCATAGACATAGTCTCTGGCCTTGAAAAATTTAGGGAATGTTCCCAAGATCAGAGGCTACAAAAGCCCTATGGTCTCATGCCATGGTGAATTATGCATGCTAATGGAGAATTAAAATACTCACAAAATGTTTAATTAATTAAAAATTGTAGACTTAACAAAATAACTTGATTCCTTTTTCCACATTATTCTCCTCTGTTCACTGAGAAAGAGGGCATTTTTCTTTTAATTTTTAGATTTTTCTATGCAAATATATGCATTTTTAAAGTTTCAGGTATTTAAATAAATAAAAAATACCCTAATTTCCTACTTATCTGACGCGACGCCACCTCAACCTGGACGGCTCCGAAGCCACACGTGTCGTCTCACCATTCGGTGCCACCATCTGAGTCAGCGCGCTCTTTTCGTTCCATGGTTATGTCTGGCTTGATCTCCGCCGTCCATTCGATACACGCGCCATCCAACAGTGGCTGGTCATCATCCCGATCTTGTTCAACCCGAGAGCCGTCCACACTAAAACCTTAAGATCTCGAGCTATGCTCAACCAAATCGAGTGCGGTTTGTTTCTACATGATTGTCTAAGCTAAACGAACACATCCATACGGCTAACATGCATTGAAATCAAGTCAAATTAAATGGAGAATTGCTGGAAGCTCGGGAGGAAGGAAAGTTCAATACCTTTGCTCTGAAAGGTGAGGCCTCGATCAGAGATACACGGTACGTTCTTTGGAGTTCCAGAAGCCTATGGATTGAGCCCCTGGTTGTAGTGAATGCCTAGACCCGAATTCGTCCAAACCCGATTTGGAGTTCTGGCTGATAGAACAACTGGGTGACCTGGTGAGGGGGCTTTCACTGGGGAACTTCTTCTCTTGGTGTTGGGATAGTGTGGGTGAAGTTAATTTGATTTTGGTCGAGTTTATGGGGATTTCCTGTTTCTGGCCTAAATTTCAGCTGAGAAATTGAGCTCGGCTGGTGGGATTCAAGGCAGGAGGACAGTGGGAATCTTCTTCTTTTGGCTAGGAAGAGGTCTGGGAGAAATTTGAGGGAGTTTTGTGAGGCAAAATTTAGCACCTTAAACTTGGCCGAGAGGGGGCATTTTATAGCCATGGTCGGAGAGGGGAGCTCAGGGCTAGGCAATGAGTGCCCTGGGCCGCTTAGGGTGAGGGCTGAGCAGGCCAGGTGGCTGGTGAGGGGATTACTCACTGCCAAGGCTCAATTTTGAGTATTAAGCCTAATGGGGTCGCTCGGGCGTGCCTGTTCCAGCGGCTGGGGCGGCTAACAAGGACTAGCAGGCCTGAGGAAGTGTGGAGTCGGAGTGGAGGAGGAGTTTAGTCTAATTAATTTTGGCAGGGGGTTGCTTAAGGTGAGTTAGAGGATGGGACTTAGCCTTAGCAAAGTGGCTAAACCCATTGCTCCCAAGTGGTGGACCATTGGTACATGGCTCATGAGGCATGGGTTGGGTCAGGTCAAACCCACCCTTGGAGGTCTAGGGTTGGCTTCCATGGGATTAGCTTGATCAAATTTTGTTTGGTTGGGTTCAATTTGGATAATGTGTTCACATGGGTTTGTTTGAGTTTGAATTGGGCTAGGTTGGGTTTGGTTTTGATTTATACCAAATTGATTGGTAAAAATGGCTTAAATGATTGTATCAAAGTTTATGGAAAAGGTTTAGAGTGAATTGGAATGGATTTGGGATGTGAATTTGATAGGTTTTGGTGATTTTTAATTTGAGTCACCATGGGTTAAGTTGGATTTAGGTTTGGCTAGAGCTTGGTTAGAGCTCAAGTAATGGTTCAAAATGATGTAGATTATTGTTATGAAAGGTTTAGGATAGAAATTGGGTGGAAATTTTTGGTTTAGGGGATTCAATTTGGGGAATTTAGGTCATGTGGCCACCTTAGGGTAAATTTGGGGATTTTGGTTTGAAATGATTTTGCATGCAATTTCAATCAAACTTTTAGCCAAATGAATGTTGTATTTGGTATAGAAATGTGTTAGGAAGAGTTTGGGATTTGGTTTAGGGACAATTGAGTGGGTTTGGGTCATTTTATGGTTAATTGGGTCATTTAGGTAAAATTGGGGGTTTTGGGTTTAAGTTGAAATTGAATTCAAATGTGAACCGGATTGGGCTTAGTTTTGATTTAAATTGGTATTGAGGATGTTGAATTGAATTTTAGAATTGAAATTGGGCAAAATTAGGGTCAATTGGGTCAAGATTGGGTTTAACATCGGCACTTTTTGGTTAAAGGGGTCGAATTGGGGATTTTGATAATTGGGCTAAATTGATAAAATTAGAGTATGGTGTAGTTGAAGAGAATAAAATTGGGAATATTTGGGAGATTTTAGAAATTTTTTTGAATTTTTGAAATTTTTAGAATTTTGGGCAAAAATGGTATTTAGGGTTGTCGGCATTATTTTTAGGTTGTGTGTTTTATTTTGAAAAGGGGGTCGCCTAACAGAAATTGTCGGCGAATTTTTAATTTAATTTAAATAAATAATTTGAAAAGTAGTATTTGATTTTGAAAGTAATTTTAAGATATGAAATCAAACCAACCTCACATCCCAGATAGTTTATATAAACGAGCACCGCATCACAAACCGTGTATCTATCCCGAAGAATAGACACACTGTTTGATGATGGGGCTCGATTAAATAAACTAGAAGATTTGTGACATCCGTTTGGTCTGCGAACCAATTTTATAAGCCGACAAGTTCCCCTGCTTAATATAAATGAATTAAGCAGGGTTTATATTACTTGGGTTCTTAAAATTCCCTATAAGGGCAAGCCCCTATAGTTAATTACATCTTAAGTGACGGGAATCACCTAAGAAAACTCTCGATAATAATCAGTAGTTCTGCTCTCAAGAATCTCAAATTTTAAGTTTTCAAAGGATTGGATTTTGGAATTTCAATAGGGAATTGATCAAATTTTGAACATTTTGTTTTGAGAATTCAAAGGAAGAAAGGTAGGAGAAATCACAGATTCGAAGCGAGCTTCGGTAATTTCTCAACTATCCTATTGTTTGGCTTGGATTTAGGAAAGTCCTAATGTTTGTTTAATGTTTTGATCTTGCCAATTTTAATTAATTTGGACTTATATTTGTATGATAAAATCATACAAATAGCCTGGAAAATGTGAGGGTTTATGTCGTATCGGACGACTACCTCGGAATCCTAAGGCCGGTTAGGGCTTAATTTACATGACATGATCATGCAAATTCCTAACGAAGAGTTGAGGATTTATGTTGCACTAGGCAAACTACCTCGAAATCCTATGACTTAGTTATTCAATTCTAGGAATTGTTTAGCTGATGTAGATTCAAGTTTTGCTGATGACGATGGCCGTGCTGCCCACCATGCTCCGAGTTCCTTGTTGTTGCAGAGGATTAGTTATAGAAGTCATAAATTAGGAGATGAGAAAAGTGTTTTGATTTAGAGAAAGTCTTAATTTCCAAGTATTTTTTATGTTTTAATTAAAACAAATCTTAAAGTTGATTATAACAACACCGGTTAAGATCCCACGGTTCCATCCTTCCGGCATCGTTATTTTTATCGGATTCACTTAGTCCAGATGAATTTGCTAAACTCAACTAAATGAGTTCCACACTTTCATTTAGACCATGGAAAATCTCGTTAGCAACACGTAGGTTACATCATCCGAGGTATTCCCGATCATCCAACAAGACGTTTTAATTTAGTTGTAATTGTAGTTTTGTTGTTCTGTTTGTGATTAAATTTTGAGTTGTTTTATATTTTGAAATGTTGTGGTGGTGAATTTTATCTTGCAATGACTTTTAATTTAGTTTTGGTTTCAGTTTTAGGGACTATCCTAAAGGTGTGGGTTTACATGCAACAGTTGTTTATCATGCAAGAAAAGTAAGTGCGATACGATTAAATAAATTGCAACAAAATAAAAGCGTACCTGGAGGATCTTTCCGTCATCCCAAGCTGCACTTAAACACAATTTAGAATATTTAAGCAAGTTCCTAGGTAAAGCTAAGGGAAGGGTTATGGTTTTCTACCAAGTTCCTAATCCTATAGCTAGTCATTTCCTATGACGTCTAGTGTTCTTGTGTTTTAGTTTGAGGACGATTTTCTTCATCAAAGAACAATTAAGTTCAATTGTTCTTATAAATATCCTATCATATTGAGGAAGTGCTTAAGAAGAATCTTAAACATCTTTTCAATATTGCTAGAATTGTTTTAAGTCCAAATGAATTTAATCAATCAGGTGAAGTAATCGTCCGAGGTTTAGTTAAGTTTTGTTGTTATCTTACTCAGTGAACTAGGACATTTGAATATCCTATGAGTGAAGTATCACTTCATTTAACGTTCTGTTTAGGAGTTATGATAACAAAAGCTTTCGAGGGCAAATTGATGTTCAAATGGTTTGTGATTTAAATTAATTTCAGTTAACGGATTTCAATTTGGAATAGTGTTCAAGTTGCTTCATATTTATTTTTGAATTTCTTTATGTCTTAGGTGATGTTATTTTTAATTCAATTTAATTTAACTATAATTTAATTTAATTTGGTTTAGTTTTAATTTTAATTTAATTTAATTTGATTTTAATTTTGACTTGGTTCTATTATTTAATTTAATTTAATTCAATTTAATTTGATTTGATATGCTTTAGTTTAATTTAATTTAATTTGATTTAATTTAATTTAATTTAATTTAATTTAATTTAATTTAAATTTTAATTTAATTTAAATTTTAATTTAATTTAATTTAATTTAATTTAATTTAATTTAAATTTTAATTTAATTTTATTTAATTTTAATTTAATATTTTATTTTTTATGTTTTAAAGATGATTTAATTGTAATTGTTAAAGTATTAATTTAATTGAAATTTTAAAAGGGTTTAATTTAAATAATTTAACTTTAATTTAATTTAATGATTAAGTCTTTTAGCATTTCAAATCTTAAATTTGGATTATCATTTTAATTAGGAATTAAATATTATTGAGATGATTAATTTAGGGATTCTTAAATTAAAGAACAAATCTCTTCATAATAATATCCCTATTTTAATAATTCCAATTTTATTATTCTTCCAAATTTAATCAATTATTTAATTAAGGTTTATTTCAATTATTTTCAAATTGTTTGGTAGGTTTCTACTCTTTAATTATTTAAATTTCAATCATCTAAATCATATTAAGATCAGATATTTTACTCTTTAATTTTATTAAGCCTAAAGTTTTAATTAAAGGTTAAATTTTTAATTATCATTTTGCCCTTCAAGCTTAATAATTTCATAACTCACTAAATTGAGCTTAAATGAACTTGAAATTTTTATGTGACTTCACTCATATGTCAATAAAGACATGAAAGGAGAAAATGTGATTTTTCTGTATTTAATTTATTTATGTAATTATTTTTGGTGGAAAATAGGGATTTCCAAGGAAAATTTAACAATATGACCAAGGGAAAGTTTCTGTCCTTAAGAAAATTATGAGACATTCCTAATGACAAGAGGACCACTTGGACCAATTTTGGTAATTTTTTGAATTATATTCTTTTTATTATAATTATTTTGAGTTTTGGAGTATTAATTAATTTTAAAATAAAATAAAGGTTGAAAAATGAATTTTAAATTTTTCAAAAATCTCTCTGATATCAAGGAAATCAGAGAACTAATTTTTACAATTTTTTGATTTTTCTTTGATTTATTAGAATTATTTTAGTAGGAATGCTAAAAAATACATTTTTTTTTAATTTTAAAATTACCTTAAGGCTTTAAAATTTAATATCTCATCAAATAGACCTAATAAAAATATGAGGTTTGTTCCTAAGTAATTAAAATTCAAAATGTGACATTTTGGAGAATTTTATTATTTTTGTGATTTTTATTATTTTTTAATTATTAAAATATTAAAATAATACAAAAAATCAACTTTTTTAGAAAATTACAATTTTATTTTTCTTAAATTCCCCTGATATCAGAGAGGCTCCAAAAGCAATTTGGTGAATTTTTGAAAAGTATTTTGAAAGTTATGAATTTTTAAAGTTTAAATTGGCTAAATGGCTTAATCAACCCATTTAAGTAGGCTAACCAAGTCCAATCGACTTCAAATTTTTATGGTGGGTTCCTCCGATCCTAAAGGTTAGTGGAGAATTGATTTCAAGTCAATTTGATTTATGATTAATTCTAATTAATTAAGGACCTATTTTGGGTGTTTAAGCCAATTAGGGTTATTCCAAGTGAATTAATTCAAAACCTATTTTTCCTAGGGTCCTCTGGTCATAAGAAACATCACCAAATCTTTCTAGAATTTATTTTATAACATGCTAATTATTGAAATTAAAATACTCAAAACAGCAACATGAATTTGAAAAATCAATAACTTCTCATAGGATGGCCTCTCGACTTTGGAAAATTCGGGAATGTTCCCAAATTCGGAGGCTTCAAAAGCCCTATGGTCTCATGCAATGGTGAATTTCCTATATGCATAGAGAATTAAAACAATGCAGACAGTAAATAAATTATTAAAAATAAAATACTTGATGCAATTAAATGATTTCTTTTCCACATTATTCTCCTCTGTTCACTGAGCAAGAGGGTATTTTTATTTTATTTTTCTGATTTTTCTAAACAAAGTTATGCATTTTTGAAGTTTAGGGAATTAAATAAATAGAAAAATACCCTAATTTTATATTTAAAACGGCGGCGCTGACTCATCCTAGGCAGCTCCGAACGCACACGCGTCGTCTTCTGATTCGGCGCCGCCATCCAACTCAGTGCTCCTGGGGCCCGCTGTATCGTTCAGTCTCCTCATCCGGCGCGATCCTGGCCGTCCGTCCGCGCATGTATGGAATGAACGGCATCCGTTCATCGTCCCCAAGCGTTCTCACTCGAGAGCCGTCCACACTAAAACCCTAAGAACTCACTCATTTCTCAACGGATTTTCGTGTTCTTGTGCTCTATGGATTCGTCTTAAAGAGACGAATACATCTATATGGTGATCATGCTTTGAAATTAAGGCATTCGAAATGGAGAATCACCGTAAGCTTCGGGATAAAGAGTTGCTCATACCTTCGCTCGCAGAAGTGCGGCTTCAATCCGAGGGTTGTGTCACCTTCGATCGGATCCCAAGCAAGCTCCGCATGAAGTCTCCGGGTCTCGTGAATCATCTAGGTATGATTTCGACCAAGCCCGATCACAAGCTCGAGTCCGGAGCGGATGGGTGGCCCGGAGAGGGGCTTTTGCTGGCGGACTCCTTCCCTCGGTCCGGTGAAGGTGTAGGACCAATCAATTTGAGGATTGATCCACCGTGGAGAAGTGTCCCGGTTTTGGGTGGAATTTTGGCCGAGAAATCGGGCTCGTTGGTGGGGATTAGGGCAAATTGTCACCGGGGATCAACTCGCTCTAAGTATGGAGAGTGTTCTGGAGCAATTTTGGCGGTGGTTTCAAGTAAGGTTCGGTTCAAGCACCTCTCATGGTCGAGAGGAGGCGAGGTTTAAATAGGAGAGGGTGGAGGGCCTCCCGTGGGGGTTTAAGGCTCGGGATCACCGCTTATGTCAAGGGAAGAACAGCCCATGATGGCTATCGGGCATGGGGCAGCTCAGCGAAGTGGGAATTCCAAACTTTGGCTCACATGGGTTCTCTCGGCTCGGTGGTTTCCGCGTGGCCGTGGTGGTCGGCCGGCCAGTGGTCAAGTCACCGTTGTCATCGGGAGGGTCGTGGGTTGGCAATGGTGCAAGCAATGGAGAGTGGCCATGTGTAGAAAGCTCCATTCAAAATGGAATGGGGAAGGGGCTCTTTTAGGCTCAATTTGGTCATCCTATGGGTTTGGGTTGGGTGCACCTTTCCAAGCTCTAATTGGGCTGAGGGAGGTCAGGTGAGTCAGCCTAGATTAGCAGGGAGAAGTCACTATCCAAGCATGTTTAAGTTTAAACATAGTTTAGGGGAAGCATGAAAAGGTTTAATCACCTTTAAGAGAATCCTTAAAGAGGCTCCTCCTCTTGCCATTTATGGGATGGTCACATGTCAAACTTCTCATGGCTTTACATGGGGCTTAAGGATGGCTTCATGGCTTTATTTGGGCTTGGGTATGGCTTAGTCAATTTCATTGGAATGGATTTTAGGAATTTTGGCATTTTGATTGGAATTTGGATAAAGCCTAATTTGGAATTATTTAATCATAGGTTTCAAACTTTAGGGAATGATTTTATCAAGTGGATGATGAGAAGGAATTGTCTTGTGGGCTTTGGAGGAATTTTTGGGCTTTTGGGTTTGGTGGAAGTGGGTTTTTTAAAAGGCTTCAATAGGTGGGTCTTTATATTTCAAAATGGACTTTTGGATGAAGAATTTTGTGAAAAACCATGCTAAATAAAGTTTGGGTTTAGTTTAGGGATGTTTCATGAATGGTTTGGAATCAATTTGGTGTGATTTAGAGTAGAATTGGTTTGAATTTGGGTTTTTTTGGTAAAGGGGCCAAAGTGGGCCAAATTGGGCTAACTTGGGCCAATGTTGGGATAGGGTTGAAATTAATGTAAAATTAATGTTGAAAAGTGTTTATGGGAGTGTTTGAAAGAGGTTTTGGCTTTGGTTGGGTTTTGATTTTGGGTTTTGGGCTTATTTGGGTTAGGTTTGGGTTTAGGTCAAAATTGAGCCTTTTAGCTTTGGGTTGAATTTGAGTGGGGTTTGGGTCCAAATTTATGGCAAATCATGTTAGTGTTTTGTTTGTGGGGATGTTAGGGAAGGTTTAGAAAAGATTTGGGGTTAATTGGAGTTGAATTGGTTTGGTTTGGGCTAGGTTTGGGTCATGGGCCCAAATTGGGCTTTAAGGCCAAAAGTGAAATTGGGTTCAAATGTCAATCAAATTGGACTTAGATTTGGTCTATATTGGTGTTGGGAATGTTGAATTGAAGTTTAGAATTGAATTGGACCAGAATTTGGGTCAATTGGGTAGGTTTGGCTTGACATTGGGTTCACTTAGGGTTAAAATGGGTCAAGTTGGGGGTTTTGACAAAAGTGGGGTAAATTGACAAAATTGGCCCATGGTGTAGTTGAACAAAATGAAATTGGGAATATTTTGGATTTCCTAGAATTTTCTGGGAATTTTCTGAATTTTTGGATTTTTGGGTCAAGAGGGGTATTTTGGGTATTTGGAGGGTATTGGGAGGTATTTTTGGAATTTTTGATATTTTTGGCTATGGATGGTCAATTTGAGTGATGTGGAAATTTTCAAGGTTAATTTTGGGTGATCTGGGATTTTTGAAAAATTTGGGTGATTTCAAGGGCTTTGGGTATGCTTAGCAGTGTAGAGTCCTGGAGTCAAAATCGAAAATTTGGAAAATCGAAGATCGGGTGAATGTAAGTGGAATGAAATCATTTTGGTTGATCCATGAAGCCATATCAAGCCCACATGAGCCATGAAGGGACTCATTTGAGGCATCCACTATGTTGTTCCTAACCCTCTTAGCCAAGGGCTTAGGGGTTAAGAACCATCCATGTGAATCACCTACATGAGTCAGGAGGTCAAGTTGGGCATGGGTGTGGTTTCAAGAGGTGTGTGAAAGTGTAGTGTATAAGTGTAGTGTGTGTGTAAGTCATCCCTTCACCAGACCAGGCCACCTGGGTAGTCCTAAGGCCAAAGAGTCCTATAGGAACTCATCCTTTAAACTTCCACATTTGATTTCAACCCTCTAGGTGATTAGGGGTCTATAGTCAAGTTTGTGGAGTTTGCAGGGAGTTAAGAAGGGGTTTGAATTTCTAAGTGGTGGGTCCCAATTCTAATCCTCTAAGATAGTCAAAGGAAAAGCCTAAGGCTAGATCCTAAGTACTATAGAGAGAAGAGAAGACCTCATCAAAAATGAGGTCAACAAATGGACCCCCAATAGGTGTGGTGTGCTAACCAAGCACACCGCGCGTATTGGCGTTGACCGAAGAGATCAACAAAACCAACACAGATGTCCAAGTGACAAACTTAGGACGAAGTAGAAGAATTTCCACTGGGGAGTGTCAATTATATCTCTGAGACTGGAGATTCATGAACTCTCGCTGGGGAAAGGAAAAGGAGGTGAATCCCAAATCACATGACCAGGGGAATTTCAATTTAGATTTTATTTTGTTTCAATTTAAGTTTTGATGTGTGAGCTTAGATTTTAGTTTGAGTTTCAATTTAGATTGAAGTTTTGTCAAGATTAATTTGAAGGGATTTGATTTGAGATGAAAAAAATGGAATTTTGTGGTTTTAGATGTAACATCTTCAACCTCAAAAGAAAATTGAATTGATCGGATTGAATCATTGCAATGAGGAGAGATCTCAGAGCAATGCGGTATTGGATGTAAAATCCTTAACCTCAAGATTTTGATTTTGATGTATTTCATTGCGATAGGGAAAGAATTCTAAAGCAATGCAGTCTCGGATGTAAAATCCTCAACCCCAAAAGTTTGATTTTGATGTATTTCATTGCGATAGGGAAAGAATCCTAAAGCAATGCAGTCTCGACGTAAAATCCTCAACCCCAAGAATTTGATTTTGATGTATTTCATTGCGATAGGGAAAGAATCCTAAAGCAATGCAGTCTCGGACGTAAAATCCTCAACCCCAAGAGTTTGATTTTGATGTATTTCATTGCGATAGGGAAAGAATCCTAAAGCAATGCAGTCTCGGATGTAAAATCCTCAACCCCAAGAATTTGATTTTTGATGTATTTCATTGCGATAGGGAAAGAATCCTAAAGCAATGCAGTCTCGGATGTAAAATCCTCAACCCCAAGAATTTGATTTTTGATGTATTTCATTGCGATAGGGAAAGAATCCTAAAGCAATGCAGTATTGGATGTAAAATCCTCAACCCCAAGAATTTGATTTTGATGTATTTCATTGCGATTTGATTTTGATGTATTTCATTGCGATAGGGAAAGAATCCTAAAGCAATGCAGTCTCGGATGTAAAATCCTCAACCCCAAGAATTTGATTTTTGATGTATTTCATTGCGATAGGGAAAGAATCCTAAAGCAATGCAGTCTCGGATGTACAATCCTCAACCCCAAGAATTTGATTTTTTGATGTAATTGATATTGCAAAGATTTGTAGTGTTGATTTGAAAAGTGTGGAATTTTGGTGTTTTGAGAATTTCATGAAAGTTGTAAAAGATTTTCATGGAAGGAAATAGATTAGGAGGGAATATGTAGATGCTACATATCCCATTCAAAAGAGTTGATCAGAAGTTGCTGGTTTGGATTGGATACAATTCCTCGCCATCAGATTCGATCCGTGTCAATGGAATCAACCGCTTCCATCCCAGACAAGGGAGAGAGTAGAACAGATTGGATTTCAGATTTGGAAGGTTGAGTTTGAATTCGATTAAGATTTGATTTGAGATCTGGAAAAAAATGAATTTGAAATTTGATTGAGATTTGATTTGAAATTTGGAAGGTTGAGTTTGAATTCGATTGAGATTTGATTTGAGATCTGGAAAAAATTGAATTTGAAATTTGATTGAGATTTGATTTGAGATCTGGAAAAAATTGAATTTGAAATTTGATCGAGATTTGATTTGAAATTTGTGTTTATTTTGTTTGTCCTTTAACGATTTAAATTTTATTTTATCGTGAATTTGGAGTTCATAATTTTTTATTTAGATTTTTAAGGAAAGTTTTCTTTCATTCTTTTTGTTTCTGTTCTGTTCTTTGTTCGAAGTTCATTTAACTTTAATGGCGTTTCCTAGTCAACTTGCACAAAAGAGGTGAAGGCCAAAAATGTGACATGGTCACTTTCATTCCAATCATGCTGAAGATACATCATACAACTCGATCTGGAATATATCTCATACAATCCATATAGACTCAAAACGGACTATGTATGATCTTTGTCGATCCATCCAAAAAGGTATCTGTCAGAAATCCATGTCTGAATAGTGAGGTACATGGTGAATAACATCACCTTCCAAGCCATCCTTGGCAAGGATGCCGTATGGATGTACGTTGGAGGTGTGATATTTTCTATGTAACTCATAGCTCGTAAGGCCGGAGGCTCTCTAGCTCCGGGTCTGGCTGGAAGTGGTAAGGTGCTTTCCTGTCATCCATCCTTCTAAAAGTAACTGAGATCCGCTTCATTGGTACTCCCGGTATGCAATGTTTAGCGACATCTGCTCCGTTGCCCTTCGCATCATGACGGAACCTACCGGTAATGGTATCTTCACTGGCCCTCGGAACTCACCTGGGCCTGCTATCCGAAGGTCAGATCCGAACATGATGTTACACTCGTTCAGAAAAGAAACTGTGCAAAAAGGTCTTACAAAGTCGTGGTGATCGATGTGCGGGGGTATGCAGTCACCCTGCTTGTAAATGTTAATGATGCAACTCGTTGGGTATGCAATCCGCTGCGTACCCTCCATGTTATCATTCTTTTTACCATCTTTTTGATGACTAATGGCATCGGATCCACCTGGCCATGACGGAGTATTCCCGGTGGGTTTCCCTTCCTGTCTTCTGCGAAGTTGTAGCAACATCCACATTGTATGGTAATTCTCCCTTTCCCTGGCATCCATCTCCGGGTTTCAAGTAAGTGTTTTCTCTTAGGCGGCCCGCTCGGCCCATTCTTTTCAAATCCCGGATGCAGTCCACGATTTGTTGTTGTTCGTATTCTGAGAACACGTCTGTATGTAGCTCAAGGCCTTCTAGTATATTGATCCTCCTGCCTTTGATTCTCTCGAAGTATTCAAAAGTCTTCTTCTCGACATTCCGCATTCTTTCTAGCTCGTATTCGGAATAATCCGCAAATGGCGAGGCCTCGGTGACGTATCGTGGGATATATGGCTCAATCCCTTCACGTTCTCCTGCATACCTCGGCTCCTCGGGGATGGTGTCCGTCGGGACATCCTCCGGGGTTGCTTCTGCAACAAGGTTATGCATTACTGGTGACTTTATCTGGTGGCGTTGTAGCCTTCCTTCTTCTGAACTTCTTGAGATTTCCCTAATCTCTTCTGTTATCCTAGGAGCTGGCCTCCTTCCTTCAGGTACCAGGTGAACTGGCGTCCTTGAAGTATATGCACTGGCAGTAGCAACTGCCTCTTCGCGCTGGTCCGCTGCTAGTTTAGTTAACATCTTGCGGATACGACGATTTTTATTTCTTCGCTGAGTTGTCGTGAGAGTAGCTCTTCGTACTTCCCGAGTTTCGCGGGCGCAGGACCGACAAGCCTCGCCCTCTCGCCGTAGCGACTACAAACTTGATTCTTTTGTCTTCTTCGGTGTTTGTTTTCCTTTTCTTGCCGTTGGATTGGTGGCTTGGGCCACCCACTTTCATTATCGTCCGATCGAGCGGTTCCTCTCGATCAACTCGGGACCCGATCACTTTCCTCGTATTGCAGAGCTCCGCTCGGTGCGAAGTCCGAGTCAATCTCTATTATCGCTCCATCTTTCACCCTCTTTTCGTCGAGTGCAAGGCTTACGCCATTTCTAAAGTTCAGGACCAACCGCCCGTTCGACATTTCCTGCGAAAAGACAAGGAAAAGGATCGTGGGTTGTACTAAGAACAAGAACATTAAGAAAATGTTTATTAAAGACTTTTTTTTTACTTTTTGTATTTTTAAATTTAACAGGAATGAAGTAGGATAAGATCAGGAAGAGATTTTGATATGGAAGGGAAAACAAGGAAAACTTTATTATCATGATTTTATTTATTTTAGCACATTTTTATTATTTTTGGGTTCGGACCCGACCATAAGTAACTACTTCACCCGTGCTTCTAGGGATGAAGAATTCATTCCTTTGAAACATCGAGTAGCGTAATACTTCTTCAAGTATCGTCCGTTGATAGGAAGCATATGTCGTTCTCCTTGGCAATTCACTAGCTGGTAGGAGCCTCCTGAGTATACTGCTTCAACCACAAACGACTCTTCCCAAGTGGGTTCAAATTTTCCTCCTATCTTGCGGTGTGCAAGGATAGGTCTCTTGAGAACAAGAACTAAGTCACCAACTTTCAAGGTTCTTGGGCGACCAATTTGTCATGGGCTTGAACCATCTTGGCTTGGTATTGTTCTAAATCTCTAGCTGCGCTGCAAGTCTTTTCCCTTCCGTGCTTTCCAATTCTTCTAGCCGTAATTTGGCATTCTCTTCGTCGTGATTTTGTTTGCGATCGCAATTTCGAGTGAAGGAAGCCGGACCTCTAAGGGTAACACTCGCCTCGGACCCATACACCGGAGCGTAAGGTGTAGCTTCGAGTAGGAGTTCGAAGGTTGTCCGGTAGGCCCATAAGGCTTCTAATAACTTCTCGTGCCAATTTCTCTTATTATCGTCCAAAGTTTTCTTTAAAATTTGAACAAGAGTTTTATTAAAAGCCTCAGCCAGGCCGTTTGCTCTTGGGTAGTAAATTGTTGAATACCGCCTGTCGATTTCGTGTCTCATGAAAAAATTGTTGATTTGCATGCTTCTGAATGCTGACCCATTATCTGAGATGATTCTGCGCGGCACTCCGAAACGGTAGACAACTTCGTTCTTGAAAAACTGTAGCACGTGGTGTGCTTTCACTCCTCTAAGTGGACTGCCTCTGCCCACTTGGAAAAGTAATCTGTAGCCGCAAGAATGAAGCGATGTCCTTTTGAAGACGGCGGTTCTATTGGTCCCACTATATCTGTGCCCCAACATTCAAATGGCCACGACGCAATTGTCGGATGTAGCACATTTGGAGGTTGGTTTAGAACCACTCCGTGCACTTGACATTGGTGACAGCTCTTGGCGATTTTCATGCAGTTGGTCATCATCGAGGGCCAGTAGTACCCTAGTCTTTTAATTTTCATTTTCATCTTCGGACCCGACTGGTGAGCGCCATAGAGTCCTGAATGCAGCTCTTTAACAATTTCACGGTTCTCGGACCCGCTTAGGCACCTTAGCCACATTTGATCGAAAGACCTTCTGTATAACGTGTTGTTTATTAATGTGTAGGACAGAGTTCTTTTCTTGATCCGATGGGCTAGCGACCTATCGTCACAGTAGTTTTCCCGTTTGCGGAGTGGTACATTAATGGCTGTCGCTAATCTTCTCGTGTTTTCCGTCACTCGTTGTAACCGATTCTTCTTCTTTTTATGATTTGTGTATTGTGTCTATGTCGAGCTATGATAGGACCCGACGTCCGTGAACCGACACTTCCACCGATTCATCTTGCAAGCGAGCAAATTCTTTTGCGAGGCGAGCTAACGCATCTCGCTAAAGCATTTTCTTTTACGGGAATTTTGTAGATTGTCACATTCGGAATCTGTTCCAACAACTCGTATGACATACCTGGATGTATTACTCGAGTCTTGGCTTTAAATTCTGCATCGTCCGACGATCCGTTGAATGATTAACCGTGAATCCCGAGTAGATGTTGATGTTTGTTATCCCCATTTGAATAGTTAATTCCGGTCCCGTTATGAGGGCTTCGTATTCCGCTTCGTTGTTTGTACACGGCTCGTCAAGTGGTAGGAGTATCTTATCATCCCCCGCTCCGGTGTTATAAAGATTAATCCAATTCCCGCCTTACGGGCACTATCACTTGCGATTCTTCGTCTTTGTGTGCTGAAGATGCTCCGTCGAAATATAATTCCTAACGTCGATCATCGGGGTCTTCTAGGCTCATTATTTGTTCATCCGGCAAATCGTCATCGAGAGGAGATTCCGCCCGCAAAGGGTGTCGTCGCGAGGAAGTCCGCTAAGACTTGTCCCTTTACGGCACGAAGAGGCACGAAAGTTATATCGAATTGCAATAATATCATTGACCATCCGGCAAGTCTGCGTGAAAGCGTTGGACGAGTCATCAAGTATTGCAATGGATTAAATTTCGAGATCGAGTTGACCTTATGAGAAAGCATATAGTGCTCGAGCTTTTGAGCGGCGAAGATCGTGGCCAAACAATGCTTTTCAATTGCGGGATACCTTATTTCCGTCGGAAGTAAACGACGGCTTAGGTAGTAAAGAGCATTTTCTTTACCCTCATCATTGACTCGAGCTAACGAGGCTCCGAGAGAGTCGTCTAAAGCCGCGGTATAAAGTATCAATGGTCTACGTGAGACTGGGGCTGCTAAGACAGGAGGTGTCATTAAATATTGCTTAATGTCCTCAAAGGCCTTCTGGCATTTCTCTTCCCAAATAAATTTGGCGTCCTTTTTAACTAATGCGAGAAAGGCCGACACCTACTCGACAAGTTTGAGATAAAGCGTTGAAGATATGTCAGCTTCCCTTGAAAAGATCGTAATTGCTTTAAGGTTTTGGGAGGCGACATTTCTAAGATAGCTTTAATCTTTTCCGGATCGATTTCAATTCCAAGATGTCGGACAAAGAATCCTAAGAATTTCCCGGAGGTGACGCCGAAGGCGCATTTTAAGGGATTCATCTTAAGGTTAAATTGTCTTAATCGTTCGAAAACAATTCTCAAATCATATAGGTGGTTGTCCTTTACTTTGCTTTTGATGACCACATCATCCACGTAGCATTCGACTTGATTGTGTGTGAGATCATAAAAAATTCTTGTCATCGCTCTCTGGTATGTTGCTCCTGCGTTCTTTAGTCCGAATGACATTACTGTGTAGCAATATACTCTGATCGGTGTTCTGAATGCTGTAAGTTTTTCATCTTCTGGAGCCATTTTTATCTTGTTTTATCCCGAAGATCCATCCATGAATGATAATATTTCATGTGTTGAAGCAATGTCGATCATTAATTCTGGGATCGGTAGAGGGAATTCATCTTTTGGACATGCCTTGTTTAAATCACTGAAATCCACACAAATTCTGATCTGACCATTCTTCTTCCTGACAGGTACCACATTGGCTAACCAAGTCGGGTATTGTTCTTCGCGGACAAATTTAGCGTCTATTAGCTTTTTAACTTCAGCTATGACTTGTTGTTCGATTTCTAGACGCATTCTTCTCGGGACCTTGTCCGACCGGGACGAAGTAGGATCCACTCCTAGCTTATGGATCGTGACCTCCGGAGCTAAACTCGGCATCCGATCGTAGCTCTAAGCAAAACGATCTTTAAACTCCATTAATAACTTGATTATTCCTTCGGAGTCTTCTTTATCGAGTAAGGAGCTAACAAAGGTAGGTCTAGGCTCTTCGCTAGTACCTAAGTTAACTTCGGTTAACTCATCTATCGTAGATTTAATCTCTTCTTCAAATTCGGTGGAGCGTCTCTAATTTGTAAATCTTCAAGTTCTTCCGTAGTTTCCATGCGGTTTTCATTAGACTCGCAAGTGACAACCAAGCAAAATTCAGTATCGTCGAACCGATCCTACCGTGCCGAATCCGAGACCATGCTTTGAATTGGGTGGATGACCGGAGTTATTCCATAGTTTTTCAAAATGTTGTGATTGACCTTTTGTCCATTGTCGAGGTAGGAAACCACGCTGAATTAAATTTTGAACACAGGGAGAGTAACACTCAAAAGGTAATTCCATTAATTCTGATGAAGTGACATCTTCAAATTGTACATTATTTTCAGTTTTGGAGGGAGGAGCACCACGGTAGAATTTGATTGGCTTTGCACCACCGCTATATACCTCTTTGACCACCATACCCTCGATCTTATTAGAATGGATCGGGGTCAGGGTCATAGTATGTACATAGTGGTTAATCTTCTCGTACATCGATTTATATTTTTCATTCTTTTCATGTTCGAGCGGGATCCTGAATTGCGGCTTCTTCCGACTTATTGTCGCTGCTTCTTGCTTGATTTCTTTTTCTTCTTCGAACTCGTCTTCCCAATCAACATTGATGGTTGGTTTCTCTCGTTCAACTGTCCTAACGTCTCTGCTAGGACCTCGTCGCCGGCCTCGACCTCGAATGCGAGTTGTGGAGAAACCTTCACCATCTCGCTGTAAGGGAGTGGTGAGTGACTGTTGGACTAGAACTTCAGGTTCTTCGTCATCCCGAATTTCCTTTGCTTCATTCGTTACGGTATCTCTGGAGAAAATTGTTTTCTTCGGAGGTGCATAATAAGCTGCATCTTCATGGATTCCAATTTCATGTACGGAGAATGGTTGTAAGTCACCTTTGATGCATGGTTCCCCTCCATCATAGTATTTGATGCACTGGTGTAGGGATGATGGTACCATCCTATTTTCATGTATCCATGGTCGGCCCAGTAGAGCGTTGAATGACGTTTCGAATCAATTATGTGAAATTTTGCGGTTGTCTTTGCTAAGTCACCTGGTTTTCATTAGCGATGTTATTGATCCGAGGGCTCTTTCTCCTTTCCGGTCGAATCCTCTTAATAACATTTTGTCCGCTTCGAGCTCGCGAGCATCAATTTCCAAGTATGCTAGCGTTCGAAGGTTCATTATATTGATTGATGCTCCCGAATCCACCAATACTCGGAGAGTGTAAACTTCCCAATTGTAATCGAAATGTACAACGGTCGGTTGTGGTCTCGCCGTCCCAAGTAGTAGGTCATTGTCCGTGAAGGTAACACCTCGTCTGTTCCTTTAACGAGCAAACCTAATCTAAGGAATCTCCGGTCATTTGAGCTAAGCAAATTTCCGGATCAAGTATGGCCTTGATCAGAGCTTCTCTCATCTCCTTTGATAAGATGAGATCGTCGTAGATGCTTAGTTTGGCCGGTAGTTTCCTAAGATGGGCTAGCACGTTGTAGTCCACTTTATTTCTATGTGTCGACTTCTTCTGGTCTTTTAGGTTCTAGTAGTTGGAAATTTGGAGTCTTCATCAGACTGCGGAACATTTTCGGCACTGCCTCATTCTTGAACGGGTACTCCTCGCTCGAAGCTCCCTTAACGTATGTTGCGGACGAGGCGGTTGTTCATACTCGTAGAGATGATCGATAGCCGGGTCGGGGTTGCCGTAATTCGTTGAGGTTGCTTGCGGCCGTTCGACGATATTTTTATCGGCTTGCTTGCCTTTATCGACAATTTCGTGACGATCCCGGACTTCTTTTCAAAAGTTTTCACGGGCTTCGTTTGTCCGTTTTGTTGGTGAAACTTAATTGCTTCGCCTCCTCTTGCAAGCTTCCGGCCTTGCTTAACAACTTCTCGAAAGTCTTAATAGTAAATCCCTCGAGGAGAAGTGCTTATCGTGCCATGAATGCTCTTAAGTAAAATGCCGATCGCATGTCGTTCTTGTAGTTGTGGCTCACACTTCATACTTAGATTTCTCCATCGAAGTATGTAATCCACCAAGGTTTCGTTCGGCTCGCTTCTCTACCACTAAATCACCTATAGTGATGTGGTGCCGAGCTCGAGCAAATCGCTCGATGAAGAGGTTCTCTAGTTCCGAAAATGTCTTCACCGAACCGTTCGGTAATTCCGCATACCAATCAAAGGTTATCCTCGACGAAGTCGCCGACAAATTGTCCGAAGAGTAAGGCATCACTTCCGCCGGCATTGCAACAATCGGCACGAAAGTGTGCAACATGTTGCCGAGGGTTTCCGGTCCCATCAAAGGTCTTGAACGGAGGTGGTACGAAGCCCTTCGGATATTGGACGGCGTCGAATTCTTCGGGGTAAGGTCTACCCGTCCGAATGGATGTCCCGCTCTTTGATTGTGCCAAGGCTTCTCGCACTCGCTGTTCCACCAAGTTCTTGATATCTTTTCCGGAATCATGCTTTGTGTTGCATCCTTTTTTAACTGATCATCCCCGTTGACGGACGTAATCTCCTTTCCTCCATCTACAATGTGAATGACTTCTGGGGGTGTTTCTCTTTGGGGTTGAACTTGACTCTGGAGAGTGGCTAGGGCTACAACCATCTCTTCCATCCTTTTTGCCATTTGGGCGATCGTATCATCTTTCTCTTGAAGCTGCCTCCTCATTACTTCCGGCTCCTCTCTTTCTGCGGCTGTAGGAGCACCTTGTGAAGCTGACGAAGCTCGCGTTTCAACCATGTTAATTTATGCATACTCATCATCAATGAACTCTGACGAATCAATCTCATCTCCGAATTTCTCTTCTCTTTCCCTTGCTAATCGCCGAATATCAGTTCTTAGCTTTTCCATAGCGTCTTCTAGTGGTCTTTTCTGTACATCCTTGCAGTTGTCATGTGATAACTGTCGGGTTTCCTTCTCATGAGTCCCCTTTACTGCGGTAGCACTTTCTTCGGACTCAAGTCTCCTGACGAGACTTTCCTTTTCAGGTTGTTGTTTTAATCTTAATTTGTCCAGTAGTGGGACGCCATACCATCCTCCTAGCAGCAGAAGGTCTAGGACCAGATGGTCTGTCAGCCAAATGCTGGAAGGTGGTATCCTCCCTAATTTGTAGTCCTGAAACAACGACAGGTGGACTAGCTTTCATTCTCTTATGTGGCTTCTCCGCAGCGATAATAGGTTCTACTCGCGGCCCAAGATGAGACTTGGCTGGCACCCGCCCTATCCTTCTTAAAATTTCCGACACAGGGCATTTTTCTTTCTTTGCCAATTTTTCTATCAAGGTTTGCAGTCGAGCAAATGGCGTAACTCTAGCCCTTTTCTTGCGGCTATCGTTGTAATATGCGGGCTGAGGCATTGCGGCAGCAATTTTGCGAACATTTTCCTCATCCTCTGCAGCGGAGAGGGGATGGAATCTACTTCCTCCCAAAAGTGGTATGTATTCAGGCAGCGGCGTATACTCGGGCAGTTCTGGGATTTCCTCCAGGAAAGCAACTTCAGCAGCTCTGGCTTCTCTAGCAATCCTTCTACTCGTTCCTTCTGCGAGTCCGTGTCGGCGATGGAATTCTCGAGCTGGACCCGATTTCAAAACGAAGGTTTCACAGAAGGTCCGTACCCTCCATGGTAACGAGTTCACCATAGTTCTGAATTTCCTTCCCCTTTAGTTTGGCAGGAGCCGGGGTAGGTGCAGAGACAACTAGACCAGTGGGGGTAGCAACAACAGTCCTTCTGTGGATAGCAATACACCTCTCAGTTGGAATCTTTTGCAGAGGAGGGAATTCGTGAGTTGACTTGAGGTTAAACTCAATCAACGGCTTCTCAGTTTCTGGTACTTTGCTTGTGAGTGAAAATAGAGTGACGTCAGGGATTTTGATGTCGGTGTCCCCGAATCCTTGTCCGAATCGAATGATTCCATTATCAGGCAGTTTGTCCTTGAACACGACCAGGTCAAGTCTGTTGACGAAGGAGAAGATCAGTTTTGGGGCTTCCATTTCTGCAGGGCAGATCCCAAGTGTTAGTCCCTGAATCGTGCTTCTTCTTGTCGCACAACTTATGACGAAAAAGAAAGAGTCCGAACACATTTCTGTTTATCTTAGTGTATTTATGGTATTAAAGGAAAATTGTCTCTCTTTTTTTTGAAAAGATTTGTTCGTTAGGAAGGAGAATTATTAAAAGAAGGAGAGTTGTAGGAAGAGTAAAAGGAATTGATTAGGAACTGGAAAAGGAAGATAAAGTCTTGCAGAAACTTCTCGACCCGCAAGACCGCTCCTAAACTAATACCTATCGGGGTCCACCCCACCTCGAAATGAGGTAAAAGGATCTCGGAACCTCTCCGTTTAGGGGTGTCTAAACAGTTGTTCCTAAATCTGAGAGAATGTTGGCTATACTTGTTCAAGGTAAAAATGAACATAGTATTCCAACGGAAAGAAGGGTAGTTTGATCCACTAGGAACATGGATACACTACCGATTTTTGAAAGCAGAATTGTCTGATTAAAATGGAGAGAAGAATTTTCCCCAGCGGAGTCGCCAGAAGTTGTCGGCATTATTTTTAGGTTGTGTGTTTTATTTTGAAAAGGGGGTCGCCTAACAGAAATTGTCGGTGAATTTTTAATTTAATTTAAATAAATAATTTGAAAAGTAGTATTTGATTTTGAAAATAATTTTAAGATATGAAATCAAACCGACCTCACATCCCAGATAGTTTATATAAACGAGCACCGCATCACAAACCGTGTATCTATCCCGAAGAATAGACACACTCGTTTGGTGATGGGGCTCGATTAAATAAACTAGAAGATTTGTGACATCCATTTGGTCCGCGAACCAATTTTATAAGCCGACAAGTTCCCCGCTTAATATAAGTGAATTAAGCGAGGTTTATATTACTCAGGTTCTTAAAATTCCTATAAGGGCAAGCCCCTATAGTTAATTACATCTTAAGTGACGGGAATCACCTAAGAAAACTCTCGATAATAATCAGTAGTTCTGCTCTCAAGAATCTCAAACTTTAAGTTTTCAAAGGATTGAATTTTGGAATTTCAATAGGGAATGGATTAAATTTGGAACATTTTGTATTGAGAATTCAAAGGAAGAAAGGTAGGAGAAATCACAGATTCGAAGCGAGCTTCGGTAATTTCTCAACTATCCTATTGTTTGGCTTGGATTTAGGAAAGTCCTAATGTTTGTTTAATGTTTTGATCTTGCCAATTTTAATTAATTTGGACTTATATTTGTATGATAAAATCATACAAATAGCCTGGAAAATGTGAGGGTTTATGTCGTATCGGACGACTACCTCAGAATCCTAAGACCGGTTAGGGCTTAATTTACATGACATGATCATGCAAATGCCTAACGAAGAGTTGAGGATTTATGTTGCACTAGGAAAACTACCTCGAAATCCTATGGCTTAGTTATTTAATTCTAGGAATTGTTTAGCTGATGTAGATTCAAGTTTTGCTGATGACGATGGCCGTGCTGCCCACCATGCTCCGAGCTCCTTGTTGTTGCAGAGGTTTAGTTATAGAAGTCATAAATCAGGAGATGAGAAAAGTGTTTTGGTTTAGAGAAAGTCTTAATTTCCAAGTGTTTTTTATGTTTTAATTAAAATAAATCTTAAAGTTGATTATAACAATACCGGTTAAGATCCCACGGTTCCATCCTTCCGCATCGTTATTTTTATCGGATTCACTTAGTCCGGATGAATTTGCTAAACTCAACTAAATGAGTTCCACACTTTCATTTAGACCATGGGAAATCCCGTTAGCAACACGTAGGTTACATCATCCGAGGTATTCCCGATCATCCAATAAGACGTTTTAATTTAGTTGTAATTATAGTTTTGTTGTTCTCGTTTGTGATTAAATTTCGAGTTGTTTTATATTTTGAAATGTTGTGGCGGTGAATTTTATCTTGCAATGACTTTTAATTTAGTTTTGGTTTCAGTTTTAGGGACTATCCTAAAGGTGTGGGTTTTCATGCAATGATTGTTTATCATGCAAGAAAAGTAAGTGCGATACGATTAAATAAATTGCAACAAAATAAAAGCGTACCTGGAGGATCTTCCCGTCATCCCAAGCTGCACTTAAACACAATTTATAATATTTAAACAAGTTCCTAGGTAAAGCTAAGGGAAGGGTTATGATTTTCTACCAAGTTCCTAATCCTATAGCTAGTCATTTTCTATGACGTCTAGGTTCTTGTGTTTTGGTTTGAGGACGATTTTCTTCATCAAAGAACAATTAAGTTCAATTGTCCTTATAAATATCCTATCATATTGAGGAAGTGCTTAAGAAGAATCTTAAACATCTTTTCAATATTGCTAGAATTGTTTTAAGTCCAAATGAATTTAATCAATCGAGTGAAGTAATCGTCCGAGGTTTGAGTTAAGTTTTGTTGTTATCTTACTCACTGAACTAGGACATTTGAATATCCTATGAGTGAAGTATCACTTCATTTAACGTTCTGTTTAGGAGTTATGATAACAAAAGCTTTCGAGGGCAAATTGATGTTCAAATGGTTTGTGATTTAAATTAATTTCAGTTAACGGATTTAAATTTGGAATAGTGTTCAAGTTTCTTGATATTTATTTTTGAATTTCTTTATGTCTTAGGTGATGTTATTTTTAATTCAATTTAATTTAACTTTAATTTAATTTAATTTGGTATAATTTTAATTTTAATTTAATTTAATTTGATTTTAATTTTGACTTGGTTCTATTATTTAATTTAATTTAATTCAATTTAATTTGATTTGATATGCTTTAGTTTAATTTAATTTAATTTGATTTAATTTAATTTAATTTAGTTTAATTTAATTTAATTTAATTAAATTTAAATAAAATTTAATTTAATTTAATTTAATTTAATTTAATTTAATTTAAATTTTAATTTATTTTTATTTAATTTTAATTTAATATTTTATTTTTTATGTTTTAAAGATTATTTAATTGTAATTGTTAAAGTATTAATTTAATTGAAATTTTAAAAGGGTTTAATTTAAATAATTTAACTTTAATTTAATTTAATGATTAAGTCTTTTAGCATTTCAAATCTTAAATTTGGATTATCATTTTAATTAGGAATTAAATATTATTGAGATGATTAATTTAGGGATTCTTAAATTAAGGAACAAATCTCTTCCTAATAATATCCCTATTTTAATAATTCCAATTTTATTATTCTTCCAAATTTAATCAATTATTTAATTAAGGTTTATTTCAATTATTTTCAAATTTTTTGGTAGGTTTCTACTCTTTAATTATTTAAATTTCAATCATCCAAATCATATTAGGATCAGATATTTTACTCTTTAATTTTGATAAGCCTAAAGTTTTAATTAAAGGTTAAATTTTTAATTACCATTTTGCCCTTCAAGCTTAATAATTCCATAACTCACTAAATTGAGCTTAAATGAACTTGAAATTTTTATGTGACTTCACTCATATGTCAATAAAGACATGAAAGGAGAAAATGTGATTTTTCTGTATTTAATTTATTTATGTAATTATTTTTGGTAGAAAATAGGGATTTCCAAGGAAAATTTAACAATATAACCAAGGGAAAGTTTCTGTCCTTAAGAAAATTATGGGACATTCCTAATGAACAGAGGACCACTTGGACCAATTTTGGTAATTTTTTGAATTATATTCTTTTTATTATAATTATTTTGAGTTTTGGAGTATTAATTAATTTAAAAATAAAATAAAGGCTGAAAAATGAATTTTAAAATTTTCAAAAATCTCTCTGATATCAAGGAAATTAGAGAATAAATTTTTACAATTTTCTGATTTTTCTTTGATTTATTCGAATTATTTTAGTGGGAATGCTAAAAAATACATTTTTTTTTAATTTTAAAATTACCTTAAGGCTTTTAAATTTAATATCTCATCAAATAGACCTAAGAAAAATATGGGGTTTATTCCTAAGTGATTAAAATTCAAAATGTGACATTTTGGTGAATTTTATTATTTTTGTGATTTTTATTATTTTTTAATTATTAAAATATTAAAATAATACAAAAAATCTTCTTTTTTAGAAAATTACAATTTTATTTTTCTTAAATTCCCCGATATCGGAGAGGCTCCAAAACCAATTTGGTGAATTTTTGAAAAGTATTTTGAAAGTTATGAATTTTTAAAATTTAAATTGGCTAAATGGCTTAAACAACCCATTCAGTAGGGCTAACCAAGTCCAATTGACTTCAAATTTTTATGGTGGGTTCCTCTGATCCTAAAGGTCAGTGGAGAATTAATTTCAAGTCAATTTGATTTATGATTAACTCTAATTAATTAAGGACCTATTTTGGGTGTTTAAGCCAATTAGGGTTATTCCAAGTGAATTAATTCCAAACCTATTTTTCCTAGGGTCCTCTGGTCATAAGAAACATCACCAAATCTTTCTAGAATTTATTTCATAACATGCTAATTATTGGAATTAAAATACTCAAAACAGCAACATGAATTTAAAAAATCAATAACTTCTCATAGGGATGGCCTCTGACTTTGGAAAATTCAGGGAATGTTCCCAAATTCGCAGGCTTCAAAAGCCATATGGTCTCATGCCATGGTGAATTTCCTATATGCATGGAGAATTAAAACAATGCGGACAGTAAATAAATTATTAAAAATAAAATACTTGATGCAATTAAATGATTTCTTTTCCACATTATTCTCCTCTGTTCACTGAGCAAGAGGGTATTTTTATTTTATTTTTCTGATTTTTCTACACAAAGTTATGCATTTTTGAAGTTTAGGGAATTAAATAAATAAAAAAATACCCTAATTTTCTATTTAAAACGGCGGCACTGACTCATCCTAGGCAGCTCCGAACGCACACGCGTCGTCTTTTGATTCGGCGCCGCCATCCAACTCAGCGCTCCTGGGGCCCGCTGTATCGTTCCGTCCCTCATCCGACGCGATCCTGGCCGTCTGTCCGCGCGTGTATGGAATGAACGACATCCGTTCATCGTTCCCAAGCATTCTCACCCAAGAGCCGTCCACACTAAAACCCTAAGAACTCACTCATTTCTCAACGGATTTTCGTGTTCTTGTGCTCTATGGATTCGTCTTGAAGAGACGAATACATCTATATGGTGATCATGCATTGAAATTAAGGCATTCGAAATGGAGAATCTCCGAAGCTCGGGATAAAGAGTTAGCTCATACCTTTGCTCGCAGAAGTGTGGCTTCAATCCGAG
Organism: Papilionanthe hookeriana x Papilionanthe teres; assembly: GCA_022702705.1. Lineage (NCBI taxonomy): Eukaryota > Viridiplantae > Streptophyta > Magnoliopsida > Asparagales > Orchidaceae > Papilionanthe > Papilionanthe hookeriana x Papilionanthe teres. Next base: position 71,391,137 of record CM040423.1, read on the forward strand.
GGTTGTGTCACCTTCGATTAGATCCCGAAGAAGCTCCGCATGAAGTCTCCCGGTCTAGTGAATCGTCTAGGTATGATTTCGACCAAGCCCGATCACAAAGCTTGGAGTCCGGAACGGATGGGTGGCCCGGAGAGGGGCTTTTGCTGGTGGACTCCTTCCCTCGGTCCGGTGAAGGTGTAGGACCAATCAATTTGAGGATTGATCCACCGTGGAGAAGTGTCCTAGTTTTGGGTGGAATTTTGTCCGAGAAATCGGGCTCGTTGGTGGGGATTAGGGCAAATTATCACTGGGGATCAACTCGCTCTAAGTATGGAGAGTGTTCGGAGCAATTTTGGCGGTGGTTTCGGTAAGGTCCGGTTCAAGCACCTCTCATGGCCGAGAGGAGGTGAGGTTTAAATAGGAGAGGGTGGAGGGCCTCCCGTGGGGTTTAAGGCTTGGGATCAGCTGCTTAGGTCAAGGGAAGAACAACCATGATGGCCATTGGGCATGGGGCAGCTCAGCAAGTGGGAATTCCAAACTTTAGCTCACATGGGTTCTCTCGGCCTGGTGGTTTCCGGCGGTTGTGGTGGCTGGCCGGCCAGGGTCAAGTCACTGTTGTCATCAAGAGGGTCAGGGGTTGGCAATGGTGCAAGCAATGGAGAGTGGCCATGTGTAGAAAGCTTCATTCAAAATGGAATGGGGAAGGGGCTCTTTTAGGCTCAATTTGGTCATCCTATGGGTTTGGGTTGGGTGCACCTTTCCAAGCTCTAATTTGGGCTGAGGGAGGTCAGGTGAGTCAGCTAGATTAGCAGGGAGAAGTCACTATCCAAGCATGTTTAAGTTTAAACATAGTTTAGGGGAAGCATGAAAAGGTTTAATCACCTTTAAGAGTCCTTAAAGAGGCTCCTCCTCTTGCCATTTATGGGATGATCACATGTCAAACTTCTCATGGCTTTACTTGGGGCTTAAGGATGACTTCATGGCTTTATTTGGGCTTGGGTATGGCTTAGTCAATTTCATTGGAATGGATTTTAGGAATTTTGGCATTTTGATGGGAATTTGGATAAAGCCTAATTTGGAATGATTTAATCATAGGTTTCAAACTTTAGGGAATGATTTTATCAAGTGGATGATGAGAAGGAATTGTCTTGTGGGCTTTGGAGGAATTTTTGGGCTTTTGGGTTTGGTGGAAGTGGGTTTTTTAAAAGGCTTCAATAGGTGGGCCTTTATATTTCAAAATGGACTTTTGGATGAAGAATTTTGTGAAAAACCATGCCAAATAAATTTTGGGTTTAGTTTAGGGATGTTTCATGAATGGTTTGGAATCAATTTGGTGTGATTTGGAGTAGAATTGGTTTGAATTTGGGTTTTTTTTGGTAAAGGGGCCAAAGTGGGCCAAATTGGGCTACCTTGGGCCAATGTTGGGCTAGGGTTGAAATTAATGTAAAATTAATGTTGAAAAGTGTTTATGGGAGTGTTTGAAAGAGGTTTTTGCTTTGGTTGGGTTTTGATTTTGGGTTTTGGGCTTATTTGGTTTAGGTTTGGGTTTAGGTCAAAATTGGGCCTTTTAGCTTTGGGTTGAATTTGAGTGGGGTTTGGGTCCAAATTTTGGGCAAATCATGTTAGTGTTTTGTTTGTGGGGATGTTAGGGAAGGTTTAGAAAAGATTTGGGGTTAATTGGAGTTGAATTGGTTTGGTTTGGGCTAGGTTTGGGTCATGGGTCCAAATTGGGCTTTAAGGCCAAAAGTGAAATTGGGTTCAAATGACAATCAAATTGGACTTGGATTTGGTCTAGATTGGTGTTGGGAATGTTGAATTGAAGTTTATAATTGAATTGGACCAGAATTTGGGTCAATTGGGTAGGTTTGGCTTGACATTGGGTTCACTTAGGGTTAAAATGGGTCAAATTGGGAGTTTTGCCCAAAGTGGGGTAAATTGACAAAATTGGCCCATGGTTTAGTTGAACAAAATGAAATTGGGAATATTTGGGATTTTTTGGAATTTTCTGGGAATTTTTTGAATTTTTGGATTTTTGGGTCAAGAGGGGTATTTTGGGTATTTGGAGGGTATTGGGAGGTATTTTTGGAATTTTTGATATTTTTGGCTATGGATGGTCAATTTGAGTGATGTGGAAATGTTCAAGGTTAATTTTGGGGAATTTAGGGTGATCCGGGATTTTTGAAAAATTTGGGTGATTTCAGCGGCTTTGGGTAAAGTAAGCGGGTGTAGAGTCCCGGGGTCAAAATTGAAAATTTGGAAAATTGAAGATTGGGTGAATGTAAGTGGAATGAAATCATTTTGGTTGAGCCATGAAGCCATATCAAGCCCACATGAGCCATGAAGGGACTCATTTGAGGCATCCACTATGTTGTTCCTAACCCTCTTGCGCAAGGGCTTAGGGGTTAAGGACCATCCATGTGAATCACCTACATGAGTCAGGAGGTTAAGTTGGGTATGGGTGTGGTTTTAGGAGGTGTGTGAAAGTGTAGTGTATAAGTGTAGTGTGTGTGTAAGTCAGCCCTTCACCAGACCAGGCCACAATGGGTAGTCCTAAGGCCAAAGAGTCCTATAGGAACTCATCCTTTAAACTTCCACATTTGATTTCAACCCTCTAGGTGATTAGGGGTATATAGTCAAGTTTGTGGAGTTTGCAGGGAGTTAAGAAGGGGTTTGAATTTCTAAGTGGTGGGTCCCAATTCTAATCCTCTAAGATAGTCAAAGGAAAAGCCTAAGGCTAGATCCTAAGTACTATAGAGAGAAGAGAAGACCTCATCAAAAATGAGGTCAACAAGGGTATATGGAGGTTATTTGGAGTATATTGGGGTATTTTGGTGGATTTAAGAGGTGAGAACTGTTTTGAAATGATTTTTAGGAATTTTGGGTAATTTTTGGGAAATTTTTGATGATTTGGTTGTTGTAGGGGCAATTTAGGTAATTTTAGGTAAGTTTAGGGACCCAGGGTCAAAATTTGAAATTTTGAAAAAATAAAGAGGGCTTCAAAAATGGAAGGATGAGCCATTTTAGTGGGGTCAAAATTGAGTAAAAAGTGATTTGGGATGGAATTAGGGTTTAGGAGCATGAGCCATGGACTTAGCCAAGTCTAACCACGTCGGGACTAAGTCTAGCCAAATGGTAACCACTTTATGATCCTTCGCATGTTAACCCTAGCCATCTTAATCAAAGACTAGTGGCTTTGGTTCAATCATGTGAGTTTCTTAAAGGGTGAAGGTAAGGGTTCAAGGTTTAGGTTAAGTGGCTTAGGGGTGTGTGTGTGCAAGAGAAGCTCAAGTCACCCAAGGTTACCCTATGTCCAAACATTCCTATGGGAACTCACTATTGGTTGCCCATATGGTGGTTTTAACCTTCCAAGGTGGTTTAGAGGTTTGTAACCATCCAAGTGGGGTTCCAAGAGGAGTTAAGAAGTGGCTGAAAGTTTCTAAATGGTGGGTCCCAACTCTAGGCTTCTAGGATAGTCAAGGAGAAGCCCTATGGCTAGATCCTAAGCGTTAAGAGAAAGATCAGACCTTACCAAAAATGAGGTCAACAGGTATCAGTTGGCTATATAAACCATTCTTAGAAGTTATAGTAGCATTTAGTTATATAAACCATAGTTTATCACATAATCATGGTCAGTAGTTGTTGTAGAAGTTAGCCACATAAACCATAGTTAAAAGCTGCAATAAGAGTTGCTATAGGCTGTAGTTTGTCACATAGGTCACGATTGGTAACTCCAAGAGCTTCGGTTGGCCATATTGGCCATAGTGGGAAATTATAGTATAAATGGGGCACATAAGCCGCAGTTGGTAGTTGCAACCCTTCTCTTGGATTTATTATTTTATGTCAGAAACAACACTCATTAGTTTATGATGTATATAAAACTTCAAAGGTCAAGAGAATTTCATTGTTTTTTTAATATAACAGTTGTAAGTATTTATATTTTGAAGTTATCATCGGATCTTCAATATAGAATTATTCATTACACAACATTCGAGATACTTCATTAAATTGTATTTAGAATACTTTGTTATACTGTATTCAGAATAATTCATAAGAAAATTGATTTCACCAATGATAGTGAATAGGGGCGGCCAATGTTGGTCACCGGTGGTCAGCGGGAGGTGGTCTATGGTGGTCAACGATAGTTGACCCTACCAGTAATTATGCAGTAATTTAAGTTCCTAAATGACAGCAAAAAACTTGACCTGAATTATTTTTAGCGAATATTGTGCAAAACAAATATGTTATAGAACTTATAATGTGACTTATAGTTTACACCTAAGAGTACTACTCAAATATATGTATCATTTCAAGTAATATAGTGCTTTTTTTTAAGACCCTGAGTATCGATCCCACAGAGAAGCTTGGTAAGAAATCTCTTAGGCTAATTCTAGTTTACTACAATTAGGCCCTAGTTTGGAATGTCAATAAAAGTTATTTTTCTAACAACTACTTCTAAATGAAAATCTTAAATATAAAGATAACTTATTTGGATAAATTGGTTTGAAATTTTGAGATGTTAAAAACTACCCTTCTTATGCAATGGCCTAAATAATGTGTAGGAAGGAAATCCTTAGAAAATAATGTTGCAGTGACAAATAAGAGCATACATATTCTTTACCCCTTATGAGCATAAAGAACATTGACTAATCTAAAGGTTAGTGCCGACATGTATAGTAGTGTTGGGAAGGTTCTAGTCTCTCACTCCTAGATTACCCACTGTGCCCTCCCTATATGACCTACCAGCGACCTTTGTTCCAATCTCTATGCCAAATTGATAAATGAATCTAGCCTCTCACTCTAGAAACATCAATTCTATGCCCATCAAATCTTATCTCCCTATCTATTTGCACTCCCCTTTGGACAATCGCCACTGTTTTTTCCAAAGTGAAATGTGGTACTCACTAGTTGGAGAAATCTTAGCCCTCTCAGTTCTGTAAGTTTCTCAATAAACATTAACAATAAAAGTGATCAATTTGCAAACTAAATTAAGTACCGGTAAAAATACCATCATATTTATGAAATAAGAGCATTTCTAGCAAATTTAAATTCCTAAACATGCATCTATTTCATTGCAAAAAAAAGTAAAAGGAGGATGATTACCTAAGTGTTGACCTCATTTTTGATGAGGTCTTCTCTTCTTCTCTTTAGTACTTAGGATCTAGTCTTAGGCTTTTCCTTTGACTATCTTAGAGGATTAGAATTGGGACCCATCACTTAGAAATTCAAAACACTTCTTAACTCCCTGCAAACTCCACAAACTTCGATCGTAGACCCCTAATCACCTAGAGGGTTGAAATCAAATGTGGAAGTTTAAAGGATGAGTTCCTATAGGACTCTTTGGCCTTAGGACTGCCCTGGGTGGCCTGGTCTGGTGAAGGGGCTGACCTACACACACACTACACTTATACACTACACTTTCACACACCTCCTAAAAACACACCCATACCTAACTTGACCTCCTGACTCATGAAGGTAATTTAAATGGATGGTCCTTAACCCCTAAACCCTTGGCTAAGAGGGTTAGGAACAACATAGTGGATGCCTCAAATGAGTCCCTTCATGGCTCATGTGGGCTTGATATGGCTTCATGGCTCAACCAAAATGATTTCATTCCACTTACAATTACTCAATCTTTAATTTTGCAAATTTTCAATTTTTGACCCCCGGGACCCTATACCCGCCTAGCCTACCCAAAGCCCTTGAAATTACCCAAAATTTTCAAAATTTCCAAATCACTCAAAATTCCCCAAAATTAATCTTGAACATTTCCTCACCAATTAAGTTGATCATCCATAGCCAAAAATACCAAAAATTCCAAAAACACCTCCCAATACCCTCCAAAGACCCAAAATACCCCTCTTGACCCAAAAATCCAAAAATTCAGAAAATTCCCAGAAAATTCCAAAAAATCCCAAATATTCCCAATTTTATTTTGTTCAACTACACCATGGGACAATTTTGTCAATTTACCCCACTTTTGTCAAAACACCCAATTTGACCCATTTTAACCCTAAGTGAACCCAATGTCAAGCCAAACCTACCCAATTGACCCAAATTCTGGTCCAATTCAATTCTAAACTTCAATTATCATTCCCAACACCAATCTAGACCAGATCCAAGTCCAATTTGATTGACATTTGAATCCAATTTCACTTTTGGCCTTAAAGCCCAATTTGGACCCATGACCCAAACTAACCCAATTCAACTCCAATTAACCCCAAATCTTTTCTAAACCTTCCCTAACATCCCCACAAGAAAAACACTAACATGATTTGCCCAAAATTTAGACCCAAACCCCACTCAAATTCAACCCAAAGCTAAAAGGCCCAATTTTGACCTAAACCCAAACCTAACCCAAATAAGACCAAACCCCAAAATCAAAACCCAACCAAAGCCAAAACCTCTTTGAAACACTCCCATAAACATTTCCCAACATTTATTTTACATCAATTTCAACCCTATCCCAACATTGGCCCAAGTTAGCCCAATTTGACCTACATTAGCCCATTCACCAAAGAGGTCCAAATCCAACCCAAACCTAGCCCAAACACTTCAAATTTATTCCAAATCATTCATGAAACATTCCTAAACTAAATTCAACACTCATTGGATCCAATCCTTTGCAAAATTCTTATCCTAAAATAAAAAAAAACCCACTTCCCTAAATCACTTTAAAAGCCCACCTTCACTAAATTTCAAAGGCCCAAAATTCATCCAAAGTCCATATGACACTCTTCTTCATTATGTATTCAATTAAAATCATCCCTTAAGTCCTAAATCAATCATCAAATGGCTCCAAATCAAGCCATATGCCAAATCCCATCAAATCACCCCTAAATTACCAAAATTTCTAAAATCCATTTTCATGAAATTGACCAAGCTTTTCCCCAAGCCAAAGACAAGCCATGAAGCCACTCTTAAGCCACATGCAAGCCATGTGAGTTGCTCACATGTGACCTTACCACATTTGGCAAAAGGAGGGCCCCCTTTCCTAATCCTTCATTAAGTCTTTTTAACCATAAGCATGTCACACACTAAACCATGCTTAGCCACCTCACCATGGATGGAGACTTCACCACTCCATGACAGCTGACCCAAGTGACTCTTTTCAGCCCAAAACCAGGCCTTGGAAGGGTGCACCAAACCCAAAATGGTGGGTTGACCCATTTGGACCCAAAATGAGCCTCTCCCCATACCATTTTAATCCAAACCCTTTACACATATCCATGGCCGATTGATTGCACAAACCTCCAGCCTCGACCCACTGGACTCGAAGGTGACCCATGCCTGCAGGCCAGCAGCCGTGGTCGCCGGAAAACACCATGGCCGAGACTTCGGGAGGAGCCAAACTTTGGAATTCCACCTTGTCGAGTTGCCCCATGCCCAATGGCCACCATGGATGTTCTTCCCTTGACCTAAGCAGCTGATCCCAAGCCCTAACTTCCCCTGGGATGCCCTCCAGCCTCTCCTATTTAAACCCTACCTCTCTCGGCCATGAGGAGGTGCTGAACCAGACCTTACTGAAACCCTGCCAAAATTGCTCCAGACCACTCTCCATACTTAGAGCAGTTGATCCCCAGTGATAATTTGCCCTAATCCCCACCAACAGAGCCCAATTTCCCCGCCAAAATTCCACCCAAAACCAGGACACTTCTTCACAGTGGACCAATCCTCAAATTGATTGGTCCTACACCTTCACCAGACCAAGGGAAGAATTCCACCAGCAAAAGCCCCCTCTCCAGGCCACCCATCTGTTCCAGACTCCAAGCTTTGTGATCGGGCTTGGTCGAAATCATACCTAGACAATTCACCAGACTAGGAGACTTCATCTGGAGCTTGCTTGGACCCAATCGAAGGTGACACAACCCTCAGATTGAAGCCACACTTCTCTGAGCAAAGGTATGAGCTAACTCTTTATCCCGAGCTTCTGGAGATTCTCCATTTCGAATGCCTTAATTTCAATGCATGATCACTGTATAGATGTATTCGTCTCTTCAAGACGAATCCATAGAGCACAAGAACACGAAAATCCGTTAAGTATTGAGTGAGATATTAGGGATTTAGTGTGGACGATTCTCGGGCTAGGAGGCTTGGGGACGATGAACGGATGCCGTTCATTTAATACACGCGCGGGCAGACGGCCAGGATCGCGCCGGATGAGAAGACGGAACGATACAGCGGGCCCCCGGAGCGCTGAGTTGGATGGCGGCGCCGAACCAGAAGACGACGCGTGGCTGTTCGGGGATGCTAAGGTTGGCGCGGCGCCGATTCAGATAAATAGAAAAATAGGGATTTTCTTATTTATTTAATTCCCTAAACTTAAAAAATGCATAACTTTGTGTAGAAAAATCAGAAAAATAAAATAAAAATACCCTCTTGCTCAGTGAACAGAGGAGAATAATGTGGAAAAGAAATCATTTAATTTCATCAAGCATTTTATTTTTAATAATTTATTTACTCTCTGCATTATTTTAATTTTCCATGCATATAAGAAATTCACCATGACATGAGACCATAGGGCTTTTGAAGCCTCTGAACTTGGGAATATTCTCTGAATTTTCCAAGGTCAGAGGCCATCCCTATGAGAAGTTATTGATTTTTCAAATTCATGTTGTTGTTTTGAGTATTTTAAATCCAATAATTAGCATTTTGTGAAATAAATTCTAGGAAAATTTGAGGATGTTTCTTATGACCAGAGGACTCTAGGAAAAATAGATTTTGAATTAATCCACTTGGAATAACCCTAATTGGCTTAAACACCCAAAATATGTCCCTAATTAATTAGAGCTAATCATACATCAAATTGACTTGAAATTAATTCTCCACTGACCTTTAGGATTAGAGGAATCCATCATAAAAATTTGAAGTCAATTGGACTTGGTTAGCCCTACTAAATGGGTTGATTAAGCCATTTAGCCAATTTAAACTTTAAAAATTCATAACTTTCAAAATACTTTTCAAAAATCCACCAAATTGGTTTTGGAACCTCTCTGATATTAGGGGAATTTAAGAAAAATAAAATTGTAATTTTCTAAAAAAATTGATTTTTTGCATTATTTTAATATTTTAATAATTAAAAAATAATAAAAATCACAAAAATAATAAAATTCACCAAAATGTCACATTTTAAATTTTAATCACTTAAGAATAAACCCCATATTTTTCTTAAGTATATATGATGAGATATTAAATTTTAAAGCCCTAAGGTAATTTTAAAACTAAAAAATGTATTTTTTTTAGCATTTCCACTAAAATAATTCCAATAAATCAAAGAAAAATCAGAAAATTGTAAAAATTGATTCTCTGATTTCCTTGATATCAGAGAGATTTTTGAAAAATATAAAATTCATTTTCCAACCTTTATTTTATTTTTAAATTAATTAATACTCCAAAACTCAAAATAATTATAATAAAAATAATATAATTCAAAAAATCACCAAAATTGGTCCAAGTGGTCCTCTGGTCATTAGGAATGTCCCATAATTTTCTTAAGGACAGAAACTTTCCCTTGGTCATATTATTAAATTTTCCTTGGAAATCCCTATTTTTCACTAAAACTAATTACATAAATAAATTAAATACAGAAAAATCACATTTTCTCCTCTCATGTCTTTATTGACATATGAGTGAAGTCACATAAAAAATTTCAAGTTCATTTAAGCTCAATTTAGTGAGTTATGAAATTATTAAGCTTGAAGGGCAAAATGGTAATTAAAATTTTAACCTTTAATTAAAACTTTAGGCTTAATAAAATTAAAGAGTAAAGTATTTGATCCTAATCTGATTTGGATGATTGAAATTTGAATAATATGGGTAGAAACCTATTAAACAATTTAAGAATAATTAAAATAAACCTTAATCAAATAATTGATTAAATTTGGAAGAATAATAAGATTGGAATTATTAAAATAGGGATATTATTAGGAAGAGATTTGTTCTTTAATTTAAGAATCCATAAATTAATCATCCCAATAATATTTAATTCCTAATTAAAATGATAATTCAAATTTAAGATTTAAAATGCTAAAAGACTTAATCATTAAATTAAATTAAAGTTAAATTATTTAAATTAAATCCTTTTAAAATTTCAATTAAATTAATACTTTAATAATTACAATTAAATCATCTTTAAAACATAAAAAAAATATAAAAAAATAATAAAATATTAAATTAAAATTAAAAATAAAATAAAATTAAAATTAAATTAAATTAAATTAAAACATATTAAATTAAATTAAATTAAATCAAATTAAATTAAATCAAATTAAATTAAATTAAATTAAATTAAATTAAATTAAATCAAATTAAATCAAATTAAATTAAATTAAATTAAATTAAATTAAATTAAATTAAAGCATATCAAATCAAACTAAATTGAATTAAATTAATTTAAATAATAGAATCAAATTAAATTAAATCAAATTAAATTAAAATTAAAACTAAACTAGATTAAATTAAAGTTAAATTAAATTGAATTAAAAATAACATCACCTAAGACATAAAGAAATTCAAAAATAAATATAAAGCAATTTGAATACTATTCCAAATTTAAACTCGTTAACTGAAATTAAATTAAATCATAAACCATTTGAACATCAATTTGCCCTCGAAAGCTTTTGTTGTCATAACTCCTAAACAGAATGTTAAATAAAATGTTACTTCCCTCATAGGATATTCAAATGTCCTAGTTCACTGAGTAAGATAACAACAAAACTTGAATTCCCGGACGATTAATTCATTTGTATAATTAAATTCATTTGGACTTAAAATAATTCTAGCAATATTGAAAAGATGTTTAAGATTCTTCTTAAGCACTTCCTCAATATGATAGGATATTTATAAGAACAATTGAACTTAATTGTTCTTTGATGAAGAAAATCGTCCTCAAACTAAAACACAAGAACCTAGACATCATAGGAGATGACTAACTATAGGATTAGGAACTTGGTAGAAAACCATAACCCTTCCCTTAGCTTTACCTATGAACTTGCTTAATATTCTAAATTGTGTTTAAGTGCAGCCTGGGACGACGGGAAGACCCTCCAGGTACGCTTTTATTTTATTGCAATTTACTTTCTTGCAATTTACTTTATTGCAAATGCACTTTACTTTTCTTGCATGATAAACAATCGTTGCATGAAAACCCACACCTTTAGGGTAGCCCCTAAAACCGAAACCAAAACTAAATTAAAAGTCATTGCAAGATAAAATTCACCGCCACAACATTTCAAAATATAAAACAACTCAAAATTTAATCACAAACGAACACAAAACTACAATTACAACTAAATTAAAACGTCTTGTTGGATGACCGGGAATACCTCGGATGATGTAACCTACGTGTTGCTAACGGGATTTCCCATCGTCTAAATGAAAGTGTGGAACTCATTTAGTTGAGTTTAGCAAATTCATCCGGACTAAGTGAATTCGATAAAAATAACGATGCGGAAGGATGGAACCGTGGGATCTTAACCGGTGTTGTTATAATCAACTTTAAGATTTGTTTTAAATAAAATATAAAAAACACTTGGAAATTAAGATTTTCTCTAAACCAAAACACTTCTCTCATCCTTTGATTTATGACTTCTAAAACTAAACCTCTGCAACAACAAGGAGCTCGGAGCATGGTGGGCAGCACGACCATCTTCGTCAGCAAAACAACTCAACATCAGCTAAACATTTATAGAATTAAACAACAAAGCCATAGGATTTCGAGGTAATTTGCCTAGTGCAACGTAAATCCTCAACTCTTCGTTAGGCATTTGCATGATCATGTCATGTAAATTAAGCCCTAACCGGTCTTAGGACTCCGAGGTAGTCGTCCGATACGACATAAACCCTCACATCTTCAAGGCTATTTGTATGATTTTACCATACAAATATAAGTCCAAATTAATTAAAATTGGCAAGATCAAAACATTAAATAAGCATTAGGGCCTTCCTAAATTCAAGCCAAACAATAGGATAGTCGGGAAATTGCCGAAGTTTGCTTTGAATCTGTAATTTCTCCTACCTTTCTTCCTTTGAATTCCCAAAACAAAATGTTCCAAATTTGATCCATTCCCTATTGAAATTCCAAAATTCAATCCCTTGAAAACTTAAACTCTGAAATTCTTGAGAGCGAATTACTGATTATTATCGAGAGTTTTCTTAGGTGATTCCCGTCACTTAAGATGTAATTAACTATAGGGGCTTGCCCTTATAGGTAACTTTAAGAACCCATGTAATATAAACCCTGTTTAATGCTTTCATATTAAGCAGGGGAATTTGTCGGCTTATAAAATTGGTTCGCAGACCAAACGGATGTCACGAATCTTCTAGTTTATTTAATCGAGCCTCATCACCAAACAGTGTGTCTATTCTTCGAGATAGATACACAGTTTATGATGCGGTGCTCGTTTATATAAACTATTCGGAATGTGAGATCAGTTTGATTTCATATCTTAAAATTTTTAAATTTAAAATTATTTTCAAAATCAAATACTACTTTTCAAATTATTTATTTAAATTAAATTAAAAATTCGCCGACAATTTCTGTTAGGCGACCCCCTTTTCAAAATAAAACACACAACCTAAAAATAATGCCAACACTAAGCAGTAAAAGAATTGATAGAATTAAGTAATAAATTATGTGCCAAAAATGAACATATGTCTATTTACCCTCTTCCGAGTGTGTAGGTATGCTTAGTATTCTACTAATTTTATGCAATTATTTGTCACCTAGAAGCATCTAATAGAAACATACCATTAAACTATATTTCCTTAAAAGTTGCATTATCGGCAAAACTATTTTACAATAGCCAATCGATTAATCCGAGTGCACTCAAGTTCTGAGATCACCGCTCTACCAAGTCTTAGTTTCACTAACAACATATTTTAACATAACTTATCGTCACCTAGGTTATGTCAACGAAGCAAAAGAGATATTACTCATCACAATAAAATAAAAATAATTCTAACATAAAAATAATTTTCCAACACATGTCACTACTTCATATTGAAAGAAAAGAGTAAAGAAAACTACTTACTAAGTATGTATAATATATAACCAAAAACTTCGTTTAAATTAAAGAAAATACGATATAAAGAGTATACAACAATTACAATATAATGAAGAGCACAATACTTAGTTTTTTCTCTTTGAAAGAAAGAAGAAAATCTCTCCACCAAAGTCTCTTGCCGATCCATGCGCCGCACGTACATTCCATACATATATTTCTCAAAATCGCTCACCAATCTCTCCAGGAAATGTAGAATTCTACCTCTTCTACTCACACACACGCCTCTTAAAAGAGGCACGCTCAATCTTCTCCTAAAATACTCACTATACTCTCCCTTCAACTTGTCATGAGAGGCGTCAAGCCTCTCTATTTATAGAGAAGCCAAAAAACTTCTTTTTTCCAAAAGACACACCCCTTCACTCCAAGAGACACACCCTTTCACTCTGAGAGACACATCTCTTCATTCAAATGTGTCTAGATTCATTGCATGACTCATTGGGACGTGCATTGCTATCTTGGACCTTCTAGAACATCCCAGAACCACCAAATTCATCCAAAACCATCCTCAACCGTTTCTGGCACCTAGACATTATTTTCTCGTTGTGATTGACACCTAGGCTTTATTTTGGGTGCCTAGGTTCCAGTTTGGGCACCTAGGCACCACTCTTCAGGTAGCTCCACTGTTTCACTCTAGTTTGCTCTATTTTAGCTATGTTTCACCTCGTTTCAGCTCTGTTGTGCTCCAAATAGGTTTACCTATAAGATAGAAATGAAAAATAACATTTCTTATAGTATAATTTCATTCAAAACATGTGATAAATATAGAAGAAAATAAGCATAGAAAGTCATCTAAATATGCGCCAGATCAAAATTTTCTTATTTACTCAATTTGGCTCCAAATTGCACCGCCTTTGCATTATTTTTACTAAAAGTCCATTTTTTATGCCTGAAGACAAAAATATGCATAATACATTCCTTTAAAGTGTAATATCATTAAAAATGTGCATAAAATGAGCATGAAATGTAAACTAAAAAAAAGTAATTTTTATGTTGAACAATTCCCCCAAACTTAAACGTTACTTATCCTCAAGTAACACTAAATCTTTAAAAATATGTTGATTTGTGTTAGTAGGCTTCTTTAAGATGTACTAAAATTTTGTTCTAGAAATTTTATAGTCCAACTTATAAAAATTTACTTTAAATTAGATGATATATAAGGTATCGGAATTTTTAGTATTAAACTTAGGAATTCTGATTTTCTGTTTAATTTAGAATTAATGAAAATTTTCCAAACTTTGTATTTTTAGAAAAATATTAATTTCACAATTTATGACATCTAGGAAAAAAAATTTACTAATACTTACTAAAGTTAAGCTTAGGATTGATTCTAAGTTTTCTTCCTTAGAAAGATTCAAGTAAAATCAATTTTTGATTAGGTTCTATTCCTTAAGCTTCTCCTCCGTGTTTCATATTTTACTTTTCTTTTCTTTTTCTTTTGTTTTTCTTTTTTTTTCTTTAATTTTTGTTTTTATTTTATTTCACGGTGATGATTACAATATTTGGATAGACCTTTGATGATTTTGAATTTCACTATCCATTTTCTAAAGTTAAAAATTTATTTTCATTCCTTAACTTAAAATGTAGTATTAGAAAAAGAATTTTTAATCGAGTATAGATTCTTAGAAAAGAATTATTCTAAAAATCCTTTTTTTTTCAAAAATTCAATTTTTCCCTTCTATAAATAGTAAAATAATTTTTCTACTATTTTCTACTAAACATCTTAACATTAGCTTCATTCATTTTAATAAATTATGCACTTAGTTTTTGTATTACATTTCCATACTTAAAATTTTAGTATTCTTAAAATAACTCCACATAACAAAAAAAATCAAAATAAAATTTATCTATAGTTTCTTTGAGAACAAATAAAGTTTAACTTTGAAGTTTATTTTTCTTCCTCCCCCTAAACTTAAATTTTTAAATATTTTGCAATCAATTCCATAAAATGTAGCAGGAAGAAAAATAAAAGCTGAATTACTGGCAACTACAACATCCTATCAAATTCATATGCATGCATAATCAAGATAGAATGAGTACAAAAGAAAGTAAATCTAGCCTAAAACATGCTTACAATAATATTAAATTAAAAGGAAGTATACTAACTTTGAAATTTATTTTTCTTACTACCCCCAAACTTGATTTTTTATCATGTATAACATTCAATATATAAAGTATAAGCAGGAAAAAAACAGTTCATAAATTCTTTCTACCACAAATGTCTATCAGAAATATTTACAAGTATTCATCAGGACAAAATAATTTGCAACAAAAAGTAAATCTAAACTAAACATGTCGAAATAAAATTGAACTAAATAAATTTCTAACAAGCATCACAGATATCGGCATAGGAATATATATTTTTTAAGTGTTCTCCAAATCTTTATATTGTTGTAACACAAACGCACACACACACTTGATAAATGAGGCCAATTCTTCCTTTAACTCATTGCATCCCATTACCTTACTTCTGATTTCTAATGGAATCACTCCACTAATAAATTGGATAATTATAAATGATTTTTTATAGTCTAATTCCGTGGATACGATTATCCCTAATACGTTGGGTCGCGAACACCAACCTCAGGCATCACCATATCTCAATAATTAAGCACCTCTAATAATTATAAGGGTAGTGTAAAATCATCCACATGTTACTCATCAAATAGGTTCATGACCCTACCGAATGAAAATAAGGTCAGAGGAATAAATTAATGGAAATTAAGATGGATCCATAAGAAGTTAAGGAATCACCTCCCTTATGATACAACACAAAGATTAAATCAAACCACTAACAACCGAAAGTTTAATCAAACTGATCAATTCAATTCACGAAATATCCAAACATCCACCAATCATTAATCAAGCAGATCAATCCACACTAAAGCAAACATAATACAACACTAAAAATCATGACTTTCAAGCATACTTAATCAAACCACACTAATAACTATGGTTTGCCTCCCATAAAGCGCTTGTTTTAACATCGTTAGCCCAACAAATGATTCATTTTGTATCAAAATTCCATATAAGTAATACTTGATCAACACCCCAACCTTTTACGATCCAGAGATTCCTACAAAATCCTCAAATTTTAATTTTTCTTTCAGTTCTTCCTTTTCATATTGATTCAGATTATTATTTCTCAAGTTTCTTTCTAGATCCAATATTATTCTAATAATTTTCTCAGTTTACATATTAATATCATCGTTAAATTCATAAGAAATGGATCTTTATAAAATAGCTCAAGATCTCCCAAATTTGGATC
Source organism: Papilionanthe hookeriana x Papilionanthe teres (assembly GCA_022702705.1). Taxonomy (NCBI): domain Eukaryota; kingdom Viridiplantae; phylum Streptophyta; class Magnoliopsida; order Asparagales; family Orchidaceae; genus Papilionanthe; species Papilionanthe hookeriana x Papilionanthe teres. Next base: position 71,407,442 of record CM040423.1, read on the forward strand.
AAATTATCTCTAAGTGATTCAGATTCTAGATCAAATTCTGCTATGTCAATCTTATGTCTTAAGTTTTCTTTGATTAACATTATAATTCAAATCAGAATATTCATTATTTTGTTGATCCGTCATTTCTACTACAAATTCATTGAGACTTTTCTGATTTATAATCCTCCTAAATGTTCTCTCTCAGTCTGAGTCATATAATTCAAGGTCTGCAGCTCTTGAATGACGCATACAAATCAAAAGACTTAATTAAAAAGACAGATATTAAAAATTATTTTGGTATTTTGGATTTTTCTTTCATATAAACACATAATAATTAAACACACTAGAAAATAACACTACTATATCCAAATCTAAGTCTTCTAAGTTCAACTAAAATTAGCGAAAAGTTCTTACCGTTGTGTCTATGACAACGACGCCAAAAACTTGACCTGACACACAACTACACAATAATTTAAGTTCCCTAAAGATGACCAAAAACTTGACCGAATTATATTTAGCGGCTAGTGTGCAAAACAAATATGTTATAGAATTTGGAATGTGATTTATAGTTTACACACAAGGGGCACTACGCAAGTGTACGTATTGTTTCAAGTAATATATGAATTTCTTTTAAGACCCAGAGTATCGATCCCACAAAGATGTTAGGTAAGAAATCCCTTAGGCTAATTCTAGTTTACTACTATTAAGACTTAGTTTGGAATGTCGATAAAAGTGATTTTTCTAATAACTAATTCTAAATAAAAATCTTAAATATAAAGATAACTTATCTGAATAAATTGGTTTGAAGAATTTTGCGATGTTAAAAACTATCCTTCTTATGCAATGACATAAATAATATGTAGAAATGAAATATTTAGAAAATAATGGTGCAATGAAAAATAGGAGCATACATATTTTTATCCCTTCTGAGCACAAAGAACATTGGCTAATATAAAGGTTGGTGTCGACATGAATAGTAGTGCTGGGTAGGTTCTAGTCTCTCACTCCTGATTACCCACCGTGTCATCTCTATAGGACCTACCAGTGACCCTTTTTCCAATTTCTAGACCAAATTGATAAAATATCTTGTCTGTCACTCTAGATAGATCAATTTTATTCTAATAAAATCTTATCTCTCTATCTACTTGCACTCCCCCTTGGACGATTTTCACTGCTCTTTCTAAAGTAAAATGTGCTACTCACTAGTTGCAGAAATCTTAGCACTCTTGGTTCTGTAAGTTTCTCAACAAATTTTAACAATGCAAGTGATCAGTTTGCAAAGTAAATTAAGAATCGATGAAAATACTATCACATTTATGAAATAAGAGAATTTCTAAGCAAATCTAAATTTCTAAACATGCATCTAATTCATTGCAAAAGAAAAGTAAAATGAAGAAATGACATAAGCATGAAAAGGATTGATAGAATTAAGTAATAAATTAATGTGCTAACAAGAAAAATATGTCTACTTACACTCTTCCAAATGTATAGGTACGCTTAATATTATATTAGTTTTATGCAACTATCTGTCACCTAGAAGCATCTAATAGAAACAGATCATTAAATTATATTTCCTTAAAAGTTGCATGGCCGCTTAAACTATTCTAAAATAGTTAACCAATCAATGTGAGTGCACTCAAGTTGCGAGATCGCCGCTCTCCCGAGTCATAGTTTCACTCACAATAGATTTTAACATAACATATTAACACCTATGTTATGTTAATGAAGCAAAAGAGATATTACTCATCACATTAAAATAAAAATAATTTTATCATAAAAATATTTTTCCCACACATGTCAGTACTTCATGTCAAAAGAAAAGAGTAAAGAAAACTACTTACTAAGCATGGATAATACACAACAAAAAACATTGTTTAAATCAAAGAAAATCCACTAGAAAGTGTTTACAATAATTAAAAAACAATGAAGAACACAATACTTCGTTTTTTCCCTTTGAAAGAAAAAAAATCTTTCCACCAAAGTCTCATACCTATCCATGCGCCGCCCGTACATTCCTTACATATGTCTCTCAAAATCTCTTATCAATCTCTCTAGAAAATGTAGAATTTTACATCTTCTACTCATACACACACTCATGCACACGCCTCTTAAAAGAGACACGCCCAAACTTCTCATAAAATACTCACTAGACTCTCCCTTCAACTTGTCATGAGAGGCGTCAAGCTCCTATATTTATAGAGAAGCCAAACAACTCATTTTTCCAAAAGACACACCCCTTCACTCCAAGAGCCACACCCTTTCACTCCAAGAGACACATCTTTTCATTCAAATGTGTTTATATTCATTGCATGATTCATTTGAGCGTGCACTGTCATCGAGGACCTTCCAAAACATCCTATAACCACCAAAAGTAATCTAAAACTGTCCCCAACTGTTTCTAGCACCTAAGCACCAATTTCTGGCACCTCGACGCCATTTTTGTGTCATGACTGGCGCCTAGGCGCCAGTTTGGGTGCTTAGATGTCACCCTTCAGACAACTCCATTGTTTCACCCCATTTCACTTCGTTTTAGCTTTCTTTCGCCTTATTTCAGCTCCATTGTGCTCCAGATTGGTATACCTAGAAGGTAGACATGAAAATAACATTTCTTTAAAGTATAATTTTATTCAGAACATGTGATAAATATAGAGGAAATAAATCATAGAAAGTCATATCAAAATACGCAAGATCAGAATTTTCTTCTTTGCTCAATTTGGCTCCAAATTGCACTGTTATTGCTTCATTTTCAGAAAATTCTATTTCTTGTACCCGAAGATAAAAATATGCAAAATACATTCCTTAAATTGTAATATCATTAAAAAATGTGCTTAAAATGAGCATGGAATGTACACTAAAAATAGATAATTTTTAGGTGAATCGGTTGTCGACAATTACGGAGGCTGAAAGTTATTATTGGGCCTTCAATCCAAAAAAATACTACATTTGACTCATTCTCCTCTCCCCTCAAGTGAAGAGATGAGGTTTATTTATAGCCTTTAGGGAGAATCATTTTGGTCATTCAACGAATAACTCTCATAACTGTCTGATTGGATGACCCAGGTTAACCCTCTTAATCATATATTTTTTTATGATTTAACGACCTTAAAATTTAGAGAGCTTTTGCTTAACAGATTCCTATCGTCGAGAATCATGATTTGATTATAATTATCTTAGATTTGGAATTCATTTGACCATTTATATAACAATTTAAAGCATTCAAATGTACTATAATGGCTTGATTTATACTTGCTTAGACATGGATTGAAACAGTTTTGGTATCGCCTGGTTTTGTCTTGTCGCAACAGTCAATTTGACTATAAGAATTTTGAAATTGGGACCCTAGATGATTTTGAATTTGAACATTTTTTGCCCAAAAAATACATCGAGATTCATGCCAGATGATGAAATTTTATTTTGAAACATTAATAGAAATGTAGTAATAATAGTGATAATTAGGCTGAAACAAATATAATTATGGGTTATAATAATGATAGTTAGCCACGAAGGCTTAAGTTATGATTATAATTGTTAAAAAGACAATATTTTGCTGTAAAGATTATATTCAGTGGTTGAAAACTACAATAATAGTAGTTGGTTACAAAGGTGTAGGCAGGCGTTGTTGGAGGCCAGCGATCGACAGTGGCAGGCAGTAACGACCAACCTTAATTATCATTGACTGACAGACAATTGTTGATGGTGGTTGAGTACAGAGGATAGTAGTTATTCTATAGATCTTCAATATAGGCACTATACATTATAACTGTATTTAGAATGCAATAGTTGCACATATTGGTCACCTTGTATTTAGAATATAATAGTTGCAAATAGGGGTCACAGACAACTGGTGATCAACAGCGACATGTGATGAAGTGTTCAACGGTGGACGACGGGTGATAGTCGAATGTGGTTGGTGACTACAGAGACCAACAGTTATCACCTGGTCTTTAATACATGTGTTAATGCAAAAGTTGCAATTGAAATACAATGATTACAAGGGGTGTAAACGAACCGAACACGAACGAACAGAACCAGTGTTCATGTTGGTTCGTTTGAAATCTGATTTGTTCGTGTTTGAAATTGTTCGTGAGGTTAATGTTCGTGTTCGGTTCAATTTGTTCGAAATTAGTTCAAATTGTTTGTATTGTTCGACTTGTTCGAAATGTTCGGAATGTTTGAATCGTTCGAAATGTTTGAAATGTTCGAATCATTTGTCTTGTTCAAATTGTTCGAATTGTTCGAAACTATTTATATTATGTATGAATTTTCTTTGTTATACTTAGAAAAACAATAGAAAAAATGTGCATTAACATAATAGAAAAAATATGAATGTATCTAAATCACTATAGAAGTTTATTTACATAATCTCTTGTTCAGTTTCTAATCATTAAAGAATTCATTAAAAACAGATTACATAATCTCCTGTTCAGTTTCTAATCATTGATCAAAAGTGAACAAATATGATATAAGTGGACTATTACATAAGGTAACAATATATTTACATTTCAGAACACTATTACAGATTTTTATTTACATCAACTACATTGACATTGTTACTGGAAACAACCTATCCAGTGGACCAGTAGCGTGTAAATTCCTCCACCTAAAAGAAGTGCTCCGCTGCAAAAATTAATTGTGATTTAACATTAAAAGTAGTGGAGGTACAAATCCTTATAAAAGTACACAACTCCTATTTACTTACATATCTAACACCTAAACTTTTACAGTTATACCACCAAAAATCCCTTTTTCAGTGGGATGAATCCTCTCCCTAGTGCCATGAACAATCGGGTGAATCCTCTCCCCAGAAACCTGATGATCCATCTGCATTCAAGTCATTTGGCGCCTCATTACAGCATGAATCTATTAAGCTATATGACAAAGTACAATTTAATAAAATAAAGAACTGCCTTACTTTTCTTGAGGCCCACAGGTTTTTCCACTAGAAGTGCATTCACAAAAGCCCCAATATTTTCACGTAAATTCACCTCAGTGAAGTTAAAAAAAAAACTATTTAAAGTGCTAGATGCGATAATGGGGAAGAATTGGTTGGTATGAATATAATATTAAAATTTTGGGTATTATATAAGAAAATCAATAAGAATTGGGTGGTATGTATGTAACTCCCCTAAAATTGTATTTCTGAAATCATACAGGAAGTTAAACACTTCAAAAATAGAATGAAAATTTTCATTTTCAGTGACGAATGATTTTAAAACAATAAGAATAACAACATACAAAGTAGCAGTTTGGGCATCCTTTGATCCCTCTAAAAAATATGTTATACATTATTAAAAAAAATAAGATGAAAAATCATTTGATTTGATGAAACAAGTAATTAATTACGAATAAACCTTCCATGATGTACAAATTACCGAATTAATCATGCTGTGATACAGAGAATTTTAGCGGGTGAGAACTTACATAGGAGTTCGTAAGGGATAGCTTTGGGACTCTCATTCCAATCATCTATCTCTTCGGGAGCCTCAAGACATCGCCAACTAAATGCAAGGATCCAGTCACCAGAACTTGATTTTATAACACAAGTTAAAACTGTGAGAATTTTCAATTTACATAGATACCTCTTAATTATTATGTATTTAACATATTTAACACAAACTTCAATTATATATATATGCCAGCTTACCTATGCATGAAAATGTGTATTTCAGTTCTAAAATAGAAAGTATTTCTGTTGTGATATTAGAGATTTTGTTTGCATAAATGTAAAAGGTAAGCTTTAGGTGTTAAATATGTAAATGGGTTGTATGAATTTAGATGCACATAGAATAAATGATGGTTCTACTTAGGTATGAGATTTTAGCTATTGGAACTTTCATTTGCTTTCCTTCAATCCAATCAAACCGCTGAAGTTTGCCTCGCTGGATTTATCCATGTTGAGAACCTCCTAAGCGAAAGTAAACTCTGAAATTAAAAAAAACAAATGGCCAAATTAATAAAATTGATTATATTATAACAAGAAAATAAATTTTAACTTCAATTGTATTGTTCCTTCCAGTCCTTGGCTGTAACATAGCTCTAGAAAGTAGGAAAATGTACTTTCTTACTGAACTTACTGAACTCACTGAACAGTTGTGTGTAGAGAAAATAGACCTGCAGCAGTGTTGAGAACAAGAATACAAAATAACAACTGAACTTACAATAATGAAAATAAGCTTGCTAAAAAGATCACAAGACATCTTTCAAGATCAAAATTAGCATCATTTTTCCATCTATATGAAAGAACACATGCAATTCCTTCATAGTAAACAACAATCTGAACAAATTTTAACCACTCATGGACAATTCAGCAAATAAGAATACCTTCTTCCCTGGCCTTACAAGCCTCAATGCAATCTGTGCAACAATAAATGCATATTAGAAATTGAAAGTTTTGGAATTAAGGAAATAGATGTCAGGCTTTATGCAATCTGTGCACCATAAGCATTGCTGCACAAAGCTTTCTCTGCTACACAAAGAGGCATTTACATATATAGAAGCATTTACATATAGAGGCAATTACATATATAGACATACCAACACAAAGCTTTCATTGTCCCACAAAGATTTCACAGATTCATTCTAAAGGCATTTACCTATATATACATACCAACCAAATCCTATGTATTAACCTATTTGATACCAAAACATTACTTTGTTATGAATACCAGAACTTCAGTCGCATGTGTGTCAATTCTAAGAATATGAATGTATTGCTTGGCATCTAAACAGTTCCCCACCAATGTTAAGTGAAAGCATTGGAACAGTTCAAGAGCTCCACTGATCATTGCAGGAAGAAATTGAGAGGTATTACTTGAAGGAAAAAAAAAATCTTAAAATGTGTAGCCCATCAATGCAAGAGCTATCACTTGAAGGACAAGCAATACAATTCACCATACAAAAGCAAAATAACCTTTCAATTGAAGCTATAGTTAAAAGTGTCTCCCAACATGAGTTATAGCAAAATGGATGGTATGTATGAAATTTCAGCAAAAGAAATACAAACAGCCCCAAAGAGTGCAGAATGCCTTTCGTGCAGCCTTCAAAATATATGAAAGACAAAAAAAGTGACATGTGCAGCCTTCAATGCTAGCCTTCAAAACTACACTTAAAAAAACGAAAAATTGATTTTCAATTATGCATCAAATTAACTCAGCAGCTTATGATTAACGACAAATACAAGGATAGAATGTATGGCATGAACTCAGCTTCATACTGCACGCATAGAGCAGCCACTTTCTGCTATCCCCCTTCCCCACCGGCCCACCCCCAACCTCATCAAAAAGAGTTTTCCACTTTCTGCATGCTCATTAGAACACTGTTAAAAGGAGAGACTGAACAAAGCTAATGATAAAAATAGTGATTACTGTGCTGAAAAAGGAGAGGAGAATATTGTTCCAGTATCCCAAATATAATAGTAACTTAAGGCAGTACCAATTTCAGTCCAAAATGTAAAATAAATGCTAAAAATCAGGAAGGGGAGAGAGGTGAACAACCCTCTCACCAATTTTGGGAGTTGTTGCACCTCTCCCAAAACCTCTAAAATTAGAGCCACAAAACTAATTAAGCAAATTGTAGATTTATTTTCCACATTTAAGCTAAATTGTGCAAAGCTAATTTAGAGTCACAAAACAAATTTAGACCCAGATAAATCTATGCATAAGCCAAACTTCAATTTGCATAAATGATTACAGAACTTCAAATCTTCAATAGTCGCTCACTAAGAAATGAGAATTCAACATAAATCAATTAATAGCCCTCCCACCAATTATGGGAGTTGTAGCTTCTCTCCCAACTCCCAAGCATTGAAGTGTCAATATATACATAATAAAAAGTCAGAAAGGACTGATACAACATATATGAGCAGCAAAGAAAACAGGCCCCAAGAAGGACAGCCCATGCAAGGCAGTCTAGAATAATAAGTGTCTACAGTTAAAAGTACAATAATAACATAAATTCTTAGAAATCAAAGGTATTGTATGGAGTATACTTGGCTAAGTTGGCTTCATAAGTGTGGTAGTTGAATATTAAGCTTCTCCCTGATCTACTTAAAAAATACCCATTTTTATGCCTTATTTATGATTCAATTCTTATGGATATTATGCTTTAATGAAAGATATTTTTATGTTTTTGGATCTAGGTGATAAAAAAAGAGTTCAAGAAGGAAAAATGAGCAAAAATGGAGCTTAAAAAGCAAAGTTGTCGAAATTGTAGGCCTGACGCCTAGGCGCCAGAATCCGGCGCCTAAGCGCCAGTTCGATACAGACGCAGACAAGATTTTTGACGACTTTGGGCAGTTATTTTGATGGTGTTAAGCGGGTTTTAGAGCTTCTAGAAGACTGGATGTTGCTCCTAATATATAGGACATGCGATACAATGCATATGGACACAAGGAAACGATTTTAATCACGAAGAGGTGCGATCCAAAGTGAAGAGGTGCGAAGACCTGATCACGGAGTCTGGCGCCTAGGCACCAGATCCCGGAGCCTAGGCCCGACAGTTACCTTCTAGAAGATACATTGTATTTGGACCATTTTTGAAGAGGTGCCTTAAGTAACCCCTGGTCAAATTCAAAGCTCTATAAATATGAGCTCATTCTACAGAGAAAATGACCCCTTTCACCCCTTCTAGCATTCTATAGTCCTTAAGAACCATATAACCATCTAATTATTTTAGGGAGCCACCTTCTTTATTATTTAGTGAGTTTATTTTTAGTTTATCTTGAGTGTTAAGTGTGAGATTATTAGTGTTGTTGCTATTGAAATCTTTCATCATTACATTGGAGTCAGTAGGAGTCAGCAGATCACTTGAATGAATATTCCAGATAAGTATTTGTAACTTGGTTCAAAGTTTTATAAATATGTTTTGTTGTGTGAATTCAATGTGTTCTGAGTAGTTAGTTTTCTTTCTCCTTTCAACTATAAAAAAATAATAAAATAATTAAATTTTGTTGGAGAATTTAACTTAAAATATTTATAAAAATTGTGATGATATTAATACCTGATCTTAGTTTACTTTTTAAACTGGCTATTTAAATTATTAAAACCTATTGAAGAATTTTAAGACCTATCCAGAGATAAGTTCTTAACTAGTAGATATCGCATGAATCCTTGGGTAGTTGAAGGCTTTTTGCGGGTTATTCAAGGTGAAGTGCAAATAAATAGGAAGATATGATTTATTGGGCGCAGAATTAATTATTTTTAGAGCAACAGACTAAATTCTAATAATTTGGTTTATAGAAAGGGAACGGGTCACTGGTAGGGTCGACCATAGCCACCCTTGGACATCTAGTAGTGTGAGCCTAGATTAACCATTCTACTAATAAAACATCCTGAACTGATCTATAGATTAGTCAATGTTCTTTATGCCTGAACCAAAGGGTAAAAAACATGAATGCTTCTATTTGACACAATATCATAATCCAAATTCTCCACAAATAATAATTATTCTAAAAATCTTGGATTAGTTGAAAAGGAGAAAGTTGTTTTATTTATACCTGCATTAATCTTTATTTTATTATTGCTTACTTACATTTAGTATAAATTTTATTAAATATCAATTCTAAACTTTGAAAAAGAAATAAAAATAATAATTACTTTTAATTTAAAAATCTAAAAATATTACTTAATAGTCTCAAAATCCTCCCTGTGGGATCGATAACCAGGACTCCATTAGAGGCCTGTATTACTTGATATGATACGTATACTTGCGTTTGAAATTGTGAATTTTACAAAAATTATTATAAAAATTTAAATATAAATTCATAAATTCTTTCATAAGTAAAAGTTGAGTCACATCAAGTTTTTGACACCATTGTCGGTGATTAAATCTTCTAGTAGTGGTATCAAATTCTTGTATTTGAAAGTATATATAAAGCCCTGTTAGGCTGAGTCACATCAAGTTTTTGGAGTCGTTGCTGGGGAAGATATGGAAAATAAGAAAGAAAGTTAAAAAGAGAATGTTTACATTTTTTTAAAATTTAAAATAATTTATACACTTTTATTTCTTTAAAATATTAATAATATATATATATAACAAAAAAGAGCAAGAATAGCTCCTTACATGTTGATATGGAGGATTACATGGTGTTGAGAAAAACAAGGATCCTCACATACAAAAATTTCACTCAAGAAGGAAAGGGTATACTCGTTATATATATAAACTGTAAAAGTGTGTGTATATATATATATATATATATATATATATATATATATATATATATATATATATATATATATATATAAGCATAACAAAAGGAAGGTAACATAGAAGTTATAGAAGGCTAAGCAGCTTTTAGATAGGGCAAACCGAGTATATCTCCACGTATTAGCCTTGCAAGATGAGGGGGAGGATGGATAGCAATAATGGGAGTATGACTATGGAAACCTTGTGTTGCCAACCAGTGTGCAGGTAGGTTGGTTTCTCTAGGATTGAAGACAAATAAGCTACTGTTGTAGTTACTAAGCTGTTGTATCTTGTTGAGTCATCTGTTTATGTACCAAGGAGGAGTGCCACTATGTTGAAGAAGCTTGATGCAACTAAGGGAAGCTGATTCAATGATGAGGGGCCTGATGTTGAAAGATTGGGCAATCCGTAGAGCCCAGTACACAGCAATGGTTTCAGCTTCGAAGGCATCATCAGATTCAGTTGGAGAGGAAAAGAGTAGTAAGCACTTACCCAAATAGTTTATGAAAAGTCCCCCAACACCAGCTAAGTTATTACTGAAACTGCCATCAATATTGACTTTAAAGTAGGGGGTTGGAGGAGGAAACCAGTAGCTAAGGGTCACAGAGGGAGCATGGAGGGTTGTAGGGGGGCTCCAATTGATGCAGATATTTGGAAATTTATGGTATGTGATAGTTTTTGCAAACAAGTAAGGCGGTTGTTGAGAGCTTTTGTGGCTAAGGGGGTTTGGGCATGAAATCTGGCATTGTTTATAGCCATCCAAATGAACCAAGAGTCTATGCAAGGAATGACATCAAGCTTAGCATTAGCACAGTCAGCCCAGAAAACAGCAAAGGATTGCCAGCTGAGGAGGAGACTATTAACATGTAGAGCTTGCAGTAGGATTTGCCAGACATTTTGAGAAAAGGTGCAGGTAAAGAAAAGGTGGTCTAGGGATTCTTCATCAGCATGACATAAGAAACAAATCGAGGGGCCCCTCAGGCCCTTGAGCTTTAAAATGTCATCAGTGGAAAGGATCTTATGTCATAATCTCCAACAAAAAAGGACATTGAAGGTGAGAGAAATTTGCCCCAAATTGCCTGACCCCAAGAGACCTTAGGCCAGCAGTGAAAATGATGATATATGAAAGGAGTGAGTTTTTGGGAGTGGGGGTTCTTGGTGATCAGCTTATCCTTTAAGCCAGGATTGAGGGGAGTGATAAGGACATTGTGAGCCTGCTCATTGGTAAGGATGTTGTTAATGAGTGAGCAGTTCCACTGGTTATCACTCCAGAAATCATTCACTTTGGAGTTCTGAAGGTAAGAAGTATTGTTACTGTGGAGCTTTTCACCATTCCATAGCCATTGGTAAGCCAAAAATTTATATCTCCCTCACCCAGATTCCATATGAAAAGAGTTTCAGCTTGGGATTTAATTGTTATAAGATTATGCCAAAGTTTAGAATCTTCAGGCTTGTAAGTAGCAGAAGAGGGATAATTATGCCTGCAGTATTTTCCCATTAGGAATTTTGCCCAAAGATAATTTTGAGCTCTAAAACGAATCCAGAGTTTGCACCAATTGACCAGGCACATATGAGAGAAATCCCTGAAGCCAAGTCCCCTAGCATTCAGAGGTTTGCATACTTTCTTCTAGGAGAACCAGTGATGATTTTTATGTTGCCCAGCCCAGAGAAAATTGTTAAACACTTTGACCAAAGTATTATGGGTGCTTTTTTGATACTGAACATTTGTCAAGCATAAGAGGGAAAGGATAGGAGTATACTTTTGAGAAGTGTAATTTTTCCACCATCGGAAAGAAAAGAGTTGGACCAGCAGTTAATTTTGTTTTTGATTTTGTCAATGACAGTGTTGAATTGTGTTTGCTTGACTCTACCTTTCAAGAGCTGTACTCCTAAGTAGGAGATAGGGAGCTTAGCCTGAGAGAAGCCAGTGAGATTAGTAATCCAGTGGTTCATATATATATATATATATAAACTTAAAATACCAAAAAGATTTTAATTTTATGCGTAGTTTTGGATCTGAAGGATTATTACCTTTTGATTCTGAATTAGAAAGAACAGTTAAAAGAATTAAAAAAGGAAAACAAATTCAAAAATATTAGGAAATGACTAACTTACATAACAATAATCAAAATCCAATACGAACAAAATGTTTATAAATCATTAAGGGATTATGCAAACCCTACAACTGATGAACTTCATATTATTATTCATATGCCAGTTGTAGATACTAATTCTTTTGAGCTTAAACCTTCTATTATTCAAATGGTTCAAAATAATCAATTTGGAGGAACACCTAATGAGGATCCAAATTTACACCTTGCTAGTTTCTTAGAACTTTGTGCTACCTTTAAATATAATAATGTTTCTGATGATGCTATTAGGCTTAGACTCTTTCCTTTTTCATTAAAAGATAAAGAAAAGATGTGGCTTAATTCATTAGCAACTTTCTATTAAAACTTAGGCAGATATGACACAAAAATTCCTTACTAAATATTTTCCTCATTCTAAAACTGCTAAATTAAGAAATGATATAACTTCATTTACACAATTTGATGGAGAAACAATTTATGAAGCTTGGGAAAGATTTAAAGAACTATCAAGAAAATGTCCTCATCATGATTTTCCAGATTGGTTAATTTTTCAAACATTTTATAATGGACTTATTGGATCACTTAGATCTATTATAGATGCTGCTACTGGTGGTTCTTTAATGGCTAAAACATTTGAAGAAGCTTATACTTTAATTGAAGAAATGACTAATAATAATTTTTAATGGCCTTCTGAAAGGGTTAATTCTAAAAGAATGGCAAGTATTCAAGATAATGAACCCTTTTCTATTTTAGTTTCACAAGTGGTACGCGATATCTAAGAAATTAGATAATTTTGCTATTAATATATCACATGTAAGTAATGATAATTCTGCAAATTCTGATGATTCTCAAACAATGGAAACTTTGCAAGCTATTGCTATTAAAACTAATAACCCTTATTCTAATTATTATAATCTTGGTTGAAAAAATCATCCAAATTTTAATTGGAATAATGAACATCAACAATGGAGTAATAATCAAGTTAATCCAAATTGGAACAATCAAGGAAGTTCAAACTTTAGACCAACTTACCCTCGTGGTTTTAACAATCAGCAGAAAAAGTTATCTATATAAGAATTGATCTTGCAACTAGGTAATCAGCTACAAAGTCAAAACACTATTTTTCGTAATATTGAGAATCAGATGGATCAAATTGTTAATTTTATTAATTACAGACCTCAAGGAACACTACCTAGCAATGTCAAAATTAATCTTAAAGAAACTGGGAAAGAACATGAACAAGCAAAAGCTGTACAACTTAAAAGTGGAAAGGAATTAAAAGAGAAAATTCGGAATGAAATTGAAAAAGAGAGAGAGGTTGAAGAGATTGAAAAACCTAAAGAAACTTTTTCTCTAAGTAAAGATCAGACTGTAATTCCTATTAAAGTGGAAGTTGAAAGACCACAACCACCTTTTCCTCAAAGACTAAAACAGCAGAAGCTTGACCATCAATTTTCTAAGTTCTTTAAGATTTTTAAGAAACTTACCATCAACATTCCTTTTGCTGAAGCTTTGGAACAAATGCCAAGTTATGCAAAATTTATGAAGGATACTTTAAGCAAGAAAAGTAATTTTGAAGCTTATGAAACTGTTGGATTAAGTGAAGAAGGTAGTGCAATAATTCAGAAGAAACTACCTCAGAAACTTAAAGATCCTGGAAGTTTCACTATACCATGTGCTATTGGAGAAAATTTTTGTGGAAAGCCTTATGTGATTCAGGAGCGAGTATTAATCTCATGCCATTTGCAATCTTTCGAAGGTTAGATTTAGGAGAGATTTCTCCCACCACTGTAACCCTTCAGTTAGTTGATCGATCCATCACTTATCCGAAAGGAGTTATAGAGGATGTTCTTGTTAAGTTAGATAAATTTATCATTCCTGTGGATTTCATTGTGCTAGATATGGAAGAAGATAAATAAATACCTATTATTTTAGGGAGACCTTTTCTACTTACCGGACGTGCTATGATTGACGTGCAAAAAGGAGAATTAACGATGAGAGTTAATGATTAAGAGATAACATTTAATGTTCTGAAATCGATGAGGTATCCCGATAAAGAAAAATGCTTATCGGATGGATATTTTTTATTATATAATTGAAAAGCATTATCAAGAAAAATGTAAGGTAATTTCTGAAGATAAAGATGATGAATCTGTGATATATAATGAGTCATTAACTGAAGAAATTTAAAAAGTAAATGAAGAAAAAATATCTGAAGAAACTCATTATATTCATGAAAATTGAGAAATTTTAGACACAACTAAAAATGATATACTTTTACCCTCAATTGAAAAAGCCCCTGAACTGGAATTAAAAATGTTATCTGCACATTTCAAGTATGCATATCTTGGAAATTCATTAACTTTACATGTAATTATATCTTCAGCATTAAGCAAAAATCAAGAAGAAAAATTAATAGGAGTTCTGAAGAATCACAAGAAAGCTTTTGGTTGGACTATTGTAGATATAAAAGGAATAAGCCCTTCAATCTATATGCATAGGATTTTAATGGAAGAAAATTGTAAACTCACTATTGAACCTCAAGGAAGAATGAAACCAATTATGAAAGAGGTTGTAAAGAAGGATATTTTGAAATGGTTATATGCTGAAATTATTTATCCTATTTCGGATAGCCAATGGGTAAGTCCTATTCATTGTGTTCTGAAGAAATGAGGTGTAAATGTCATTGTTAATGAAAAAATGAATTAATTCCAACAAGACAAGTTACTAGATGACGAATTTGCAATGATTATCGAAATTAAACAATGCTACTAAAAAGGATCATTTTCCTTTACCTTTCTTGGATCAGATGTTGGATAAACTAGCTGGACACTCATATTTTTGTTTTCTGGATGGATATTCTGGTTATCATCAATTACCTGTTGCTCCCGAGGACCAAGAGAAAACAACATTTACAAGTCCTTATGGAACATTTGTCTTTAGAAGAATGCATTTCAGTTTATGCAATGCACCTGCAACTTTTCAAAGATGTATGATGTCAATATTCTGTGATTTAATTGATAAAGGAATTGAAGTACTTGTAGACGATTTTTCAGTATTTGGAATTTCTTTTGAGTCTTGCTTGGAAAATATAACAAAAGTTTTGAAGAGATGTGAAGAAACAAATTTGGTTCTAAACTGGGAAAAATGTCAATTTATGGTCACAGAAAGAATTGTGCTTGGACATAAAATTTCACAAATAGGGATGGAAGTTTATCAGGCAAAAGTGAAAATTATTGTTGAACCTCCACCACCTACTACCATTACTGATGTGAGAAGTTTTCTAGGTCATGTTGGATTTTATAGGAGATATATAAAGGATTTTTCTAAAATTGCTAAACCTCTTTGCCATTTATTGGAAAAAAAAATTAAATTTGAATTTAATGAAGATTGTCTGAATGCATTTAATATTTTAAATAAAAAATTAATTATTGCACCTGTTATTGTTGCACCTGATTGGAGCAAACCTTTTGAATTAATGTGTGATGCAAGTGATTATGCAATTGGAGCTGTATTTGGACAAAAATATGAGAAAATTTTTGAAGTTATATATTATGCTAATAAAACTCTTAATGACACTCAAATAAATTACACTACTACTGAAAAGAGCTTGTAGCAATAGTATATGCCTTTGATAAATTTAGACCATATCTTCTTGGAACGAAATGTATCGTACATACTGATCATTCTGCTATTAAGTATTTAATGTCTAAAAAGGATGCTAAACATAGAGTCAAGTTCTAGTGTATCGATTATCTAGTTTGTGTATTTGCTTAATTGTTCAATGTGTGTTGTTGGATTTGAAATTTTCTTCGAATTTATGTTGTTTATGTTTTTTATAAAATGATGAACCTTGTTATAGTTTTGTTATGAAATTTATTGAGTTGGAATGAAAATTGTGAATTGAAATTGAAGAGTTTAGTTAAATTTTGTGTTTGAAATGTGAATCTTAATTATCATTTTAAATTGATTGT
Source organism: Papilionanthe hookeriana x Papilionanthe teres (assembly GCA_022702705.1). Lineage (NCBI taxonomy): Eukaryota > Viridiplantae > Streptophyta > Magnoliopsida > Asparagales > Orchidaceae > Papilionanthe > Papilionanthe hookeriana x Papilionanthe teres. The sequence continues at coordinate 71,423,667 of CM040423.1, forward strand.
GAAAATTTTTGGAGGATATAAATTGGATTAATACTCTCATAAAAGTAATTAGGAGTCAAATTTGATAAGTTTTGGTGGAAAATATAAAATTTAAATCAAATTTTTGGAAAGGCGAGTCTGGTGCCTAGGCGCCAGAATTCGGCGCTTAGGCACTGGTTCGGCCTGAACCCAAAACTTCAACTTCTTAAACATCCCAACACCATTTTTGACGCCTAAGCTTCCCTTTCCTCTGGTTTTAGCGAAAAGAGGCTCTAGAGATCCCATTTGAGGCCGGATTTTTAAGTTTTTGAGCTTGAAATCACTCGATTTCTTCATCCTATGGTCAGATATACATTCTAAACCAATTATTTTTTATTTTCACCATGGATTTTTGCTTACATTGAAGAAAACCAAAATTTTGAGAAAAATTTTGATTTTAGAGTTAAATCCATGGATTTTTAAGCTCTTTCAAGTTTGAAAAGCTTAAATTAGTTTATTTTCTTTGATCCTATGAATTTATTTTGCATTTTTATTTCACGTTTAGATGGCACCCAAATCTAAGCGAGGAAAGGAACGAGAAAATTTTCATCGTACCAAGTTTGTCACTGCTGCTACACATTTCCGGTACAATGATTTTGCTATGACTCGGAAGTTTATCTCAGAACAAAGTTTTTACAATCCGGGAGTAAGAATTGAGGATACAATCGTTGCACTCTGATCTACCTAAAAAATACCCATTTTTATGCATTATTTATGATTCAATTCTTAAGGATATTATGCTTTAATGAAATGTATTTTTATATTTTTGGATGTAGATGATTTAAAAAGAGTCCAAGAAAGAAAAAGAAAGAAAAATGAGTAAAAAGGAGCAACAATGGAGCTTATGGAGCAAAATTTTGGAATTATTGGCCTGGCGCCTAGGTGTCAGAATCTGGCGCCTAGGTGTCAGTTAGATACAGACGCTGTCAAGATTTTTTGATGACTTTGGGTAGTTATTTTGACGATGTTAAGCGGTTATTGGAGCTTCTAGAAGACTGGAAATTACTCCTAATATATATGTCATGTGATACAATGTATTTGGACACAAGGAAACGATCTGGATCTCGACGAGGTGCGACCCAAAGTGAAGAGGTATGAAAGACCTGGTCATGGAGTCCGGCGCCTAGGCGCCAGATCACGGTGCCTAGGCGCCAGATCCCGGCGCCTAGGCGACAGTTACCTTCTAAAAGATACATTTAATCTAGATGAATTTTGAAGAGGTGCCTTAAGCAACCCCTGATCAAATTCAGAGCTTTATAAATAGGAGCCCATTCTACAGAGAAAATGGCACCAAAAACCCCCCTCTTAGTACTCATACCCATTTTAGCATCTTCTCTCTCCTCTTTAGTTTTATTTAGTCTCTTACGTACTTAGGGTGCCACTTTATTTTTTATTTAGTGAGTTTATTTTGAGTGTTAATTGTGTGTTATTCTTTGTTGGAGTCTTTCATCATTGCTTTGGAGTCAGTAGAAGTCAGCGGATTATATGATGGAACACTTCAGATAAGTATTTGTTTTGGTTCAAAGTTTTATAAATATGTTTTGTTGTGTTATTTCAATGTGTTCTCAGTAATTAGTTATCTTTCTCCTTTCAACTATGAAAAAAATATAAATTAATTAAATTTTGTAGGAGAATTAAAAATAAAATATTTTAAAATATTGTGATGATATTAATACCTGATCTTAGTTTACTTTTAAAATTGGTCGTTTAAATTGTTAAAACCTGTTGAAGAATTTTGAGACCTATCCGGAGATAAATTCTTAACTAGTAGATATCAAATGAATCCTCAGGTAAACACAGGCTATACACGAATTATTTAAGGAGAAGTGCAAATAAATAGGAAGATAATATTTATTGGGCGTAAAATTAATTAGTATTTAGAGTGACAGACTAAATTCTAATAATTTGGTTTATAGAAAGGTAATGGGTCACTGGTAGGGCCGACCATAACCAACCTTGGATATCTAGTAGTGTGAGCCTAGATTAACCCATTTTATTAATAAAACATCCTGAGCCTATCTATAGATTAGTCAATGTTCTTTACACTTGGACCAAAGGGTAAAGAATAGGAATGCTTCTATTTGACACAATACTATAATCTAAATTCCCTACAAAAGATAATTATTCTATAAGTCTTGGATTAGTTGAAAAAGTAGAATGTCGTTTTTATACTTGCATTGAATTTTATTTACTGCTTACTTTACTTTATTGCTTACTTGCTTTTAGTAAAAATTATTAAAAAATTAAATTTAAATATATATATATATATATATATATATATATATATATATATATATATATATATATATGGTATATATAAATTGCATTTAATTTGAAAATTCCAAAATATTACTTATATTTCTTACTTTTTATAAATTCACTATCCTCGTGGGATCGATAATCAGGACTCCACTAGAGTCCTGTATTACTTGAACGATACGTATACTTGCGTTTAAAATTGTGACTTTACAATAATAAAAATCTAAAAATAAAATTATAAAAGTAAACCTCGCACATCATGTTTTTGAAGCCATTTGCCAAGAATTAAATATTCTAAAAAGTGGTATCAAATTCTTGTATTTTTAAGCATATATAAAGTCGCATCGCATTAAGTTTTTGGCGTCGTCGCTGGAAATAAGATAGTATATGATAGGATAAAATAGAATATAATATAATAAAAAGTAAAAAGAAAATAATATAAAATATATAAAAAAACAACAAAACAAAATTATTTTAAATTTTATGTGTAGTTTTGGATCTGGAGGTTTACTACCTTTTGATTCTGAATTAGAAAGAAAAATTAAAAAAAATTAAAAAAAAAGAAAACAAATTTCAAAACATCAAAAATGGCTAACTTACATAACAATAATCAAAATCCAATCGAAATTAATGAACAAAATATTTATAAACCTTTAAGGGAATATACGAACCCTACGAATGATGAACTTCATGTTAGTATTCAAATTCAAATTGTAGATGCTTAATTTTTTGAGCTTAAATCTTCTATTATTCAAATGGTTCAAAACAATCAATTTGGAGGAACACCTAATGAGGATCCAAATTTACATCTTGCTAGTTTTTTAGAACTTTGTGCTACCTTTAAATATAATAATATTTCTGATGATGTTATTAGGCTTAGACTCTTTCCTTTTTCCTTAAAAGATAAAACAAAGATGTGGCTTAATTCATTAGCAACTTATTCTATTAAAATATGGGCAGATATGACACAAAAATTTCTTGCTAAATATTTTCTTCCTTCTAAAACTGTTAAATTGAGAAATGATATTACTTCATTTACGCAATTTGATGGAGAAACAATTTATGAAGCTTGGGAAAGATTTAAAGAACTATTAAGAAAATGTTTTCATCATGTTTTACCAGATTGGTTAATTATTTAAATATTTTATAATGGACTTATTGGATTTTTGGCATATCTTTGGGTTATGTGTGTTGAATTTTGAAAAGGGGTCGCCTACAGAAGTTGTCGGCGAATTTTAGATCTTAAATTTAATATATATATATATATAGTTTTAGAAAGAAGCATTTGATTTTGAAAATAACTTTAAGTTTGAAAATTTTAAGATATGAAATCAAACCGATCTCACATCCCAAATAGTTTATATAAACGAGCACCGCATCACAAACCGTGTATACTATCCCGAAGAATAGACACACTTGCTTGATGATGGGGCTCGATTAAATAAACTAGAAGATTTGTGACATCCGTTTGGTCTGCGAACCAATTTTATAAGTCGACAAGTTCCCCTGCTTAATATAGAGGAATTAAGCACGGTTTATATTACCTAGGTTCTTAAAGTTCCCTATAAGGGCAAGCCCCTATAGTTAATTACATCTTAAATGATAGGAATCACTGAAGAAAACTCTCGATAATGATCAGCGGTTTTGCTCTCAAGAATTTCAAAGTTTAAGGTTTTCAAAGGACTGAATTTTGGAGATTTCAATAGGGAATGGATCAAATTTGGAACAGTTATTTTCAGGAGTCCAAAGGAAGAGAAGTAGGAGAAGTTGAGGATCCAAGAAGAATTTTGGCAACTTCCCAAACTATCTATTGTTTGGCTTCAATTTGAGAGTTTATTTAATGTTGTAATACAACCAATTTTAATTAATTAGGACTTATACTTGTATGATATGATCATACAAATAGCCTCGAAGATGTGAGGGCTTATGTCGTACCGAACGACTACCTCAGAATCCTAAGACCGGTTAGGGCTTAAGTTACGCAATATGATCATGCAAATGCCTAACGAAAAGCTGAGGATTTATGTTGCACTAAACAAACTACCTCGAAATCCTATGGCTTGGTTATTTTAACTAAAGAATGGTTTTGCTGAAGAAGATATATGTTTTGCTGATGAAGACGGCCGTGCTGTCCACCGTACTCCAAGCTCCTTGTTGTTGCAGAGGTTTAGTTTTATAAAGTGAAAATCAGGAGATGAGAGAAGTGTTTTGGTTTAGATGAATCTTAAGGTTCAAATGTCTTAATGTTTTAATTAAAATAAATCTTAAAGTTGATTATAACAACACCGGTTAAGATCACACGGTTCCATCATTCCAACACCGTTATTTTTATCGGATTCACTTAGTCCAAATGAATTTGCTAAACTCATCTGAATGAGTTCCACACTTTCATTTAGACAGTGGGAAATCCCGTTAGCAACACGTAGGTTACATCATCCAAGGTATTCACGATCATCAATTGAGACGTTTTAATTTAGTTGTAGTTGTAGTTCTGTGTTATGTTTGTGATTAAATTTTGAGTTGTTTTATATTTTGAATATTGTGGCGGTGGGTTTTATCTTGTTGTGACTTTTGATTTAGCTTTAGGTTTCAGTTTTGTGGCTATCCTAAAGGTTTTCAGTTTTCATGCAGGGTGACATTCTTGTTTAACATGCAAGTAAAGTGCAGTACAGGTAAGTAAATTGCAATAAAAGTGTATCTGGCAGGGTCTTCTCGTCATTCCCAGCTGTACTTAAAACATGTGTTAAGGCATTTAAATATTTGTAACAAGTACCTAGGTAAAGCTAAGGGAAGATTCTGGTTGTCTACCAAAATCCTAATCCTATTGCTAGTCAATTCCTATGACGTCTAGGTCCTTGGTTTTGTGGATGATTTTCTTCACCAAAGAACAATTAATTCCAATTGTTCTTCTAAAACATCTCGTCGTATTGAGAAAGTGCTTAGAACGAATCCTGAACAACTTTTCAATACTTCTGAGATTACTTCGAGTCCAAATGGATTTCATTGCACAGGTGAATTAATCATCCAAAATTTAGTTAAATTTTGCTTCTTGCTCAGTGAACTTGGACATTAGATTATCCGATGAATAAAGTGACTTGTCACTTGATGCTCCATTTAAGAGTTATGATAATGAAAGCCTTTAGAGGCAAATTAATTTGTTAAAGATTTTAACAATTCTTAATTTAAAATTGGAATTGATGATTTAAAGTAATTTGGTTTAGTTATAAAATTTTAATTAATAATTTTAAGTTTGGAATAGTGTTCAAGTTGTTTTAATTCAATTAAATCTTTATATTTTAAATGATCTTAGTATTTCAGATTAATTTTAATGTTTTAAATTTTCTTAGGTTGAAAGAGGTGTTTAAATTATTTATTTTTATTAAATTTGATGACTTGATTTGGATTAATCATAGTACTTTAGGTTGATTTTAATTAGTTTGATTTTTATATTTTAATTATGAATTGTTTTGAAATTACTTAAGGTTTTAAATTTGTTTTAAGTTTGTTCTTAAGTGATTTCAAATTAATTTTAAATGTTTAAAATTTATTTTAATTTGATTATTAAATCATTTAATGTTTTAAGCTTTAACTTAATTAAGGGTTATTTTCCTTTTAATTAGTCATTTGAGTCATCATTTTAGAATTAATTAAGGATTGATTACCATTGAGTTAATTTAATTAGGGACTTTAAATTAAAAAATTGGTATCTTCTTAAGTCACATCCCTAATAATCCAAAATTTTAATTATTCTCCAAAAATTTAATTGATTTAATTAATTAAAGTTCCATTTTGATATTTTCAAAGTGACTAATGGTTTCTACCCCTTTATTCCCTAAGTTTCAATCATCCAAGAGAAGATTAAGGTCAAATATTTTTACTTTCCCTTTTGATTAAACCTAAAGTATTAATTAGGGTTAAAATCTTTAATTACTTTTATGCCCCTTTAGGCTTATTTATTTCATAACTCATCAAATTATGCTCAAATGAACTTAAAATTTTTATGTAACTTCACTCATATGTCAATTAAGACACTAGAGAAGAAAATGTGATTTTTCTGAATTTAATTTAATTTATATATTTATTTTTATGAGAAAATGAGGGTTTTCAATGAAAATTCAACAACATGACCAAGGTATGGTTTCTTTCCTTAGGAAAATTATGGGATGTTCCTATTGACCAGAGGACCACTTGGACCAATTTTGGTAATTTTTTGAATTATATTTTATTTATTGTGATTATTTTGAGTTCTAGGGTATTAATTAATTATGAAAGAAAATAAAAGTTTAAAATGGATTTTATATTTTTCTTAAGTCTCTCTGACCTCAAGGAGTCCAGAGAAATAAATTTTATATTTTTCTGAATTTTCTTTGATTTATTAGAATTAATTTGGTGAAAAGGTTGGAAAATCCATTTTTTAATATTAAAAATTGTCTTAAGCCTTTAAAATTCAATATCTTAACCTAGAGACTTAGGAAAAAAATTTGGTTGGTTCCTAAGTGATTAGAAAGCAAAATATGACATTTTTATGATTTTTAATATTTTTGTGATTTTTATTATTTTTTAATTTTTAAAATATTGAAAATATGATTAAAAATGAAATATTTTAGAAAATTTTAATTTTAATTTTCCTAGACTCCTTTGATATCAGAGAGCCCACAAAACCAATTTGGTGAAATTTTGAAATATATTTTGGGTTTTATGAATTTTTTAATTTTTAAAATAGCTATATCACTTAATTAATTCATTTAATGGGTTAAGTTATTTCCAATTGACTTGAAATTTTTATGTGAGGTTCTCTACATCCTAAGTGACAGTGGATAATTATTTTCAAGTAATTTTGATGTGTGGTTAATTCTAATTAATTAAAGATCAGTTTTGAATGTTTAGGCTAATTAAGGTTATTTTTAAGGAATTAAATCAAACCATAATTTTCGTCCTCTGGTCCTAATCTACCTCCTCTAATTTTTCTAGAATTTTCTAAGCAATAAGCTAATTATTGGAATTAAAATGCCAAAACAGACATATAAATTTGGAAAATCAACAACTTGTCATAGAGATGACCTCTGGCCTTGAAAAATTCAGGCCCAAGAACAAAGGCTACAAAAGCCCTATGGTCTCATGCCATGGTGAATTGTGTATGCAAATGGAGAATCAAAATACTCAAAATAATATTAAATTAATTAAAAAAAATACTTGACAAAATAACTTGATTCTTTTTCCACATTATTCTCCACTGTTCACCTAGAAAGAGGGTATTTTTAATTTATTTTTTTGATTTTTCTATGAAAAGATATGAATTTTCAAAGTTTTGGATAATTAAATAAATCAGAAAATATCTATTTATCTACTTAACCCAGTCAGCGCCGCGTCAACCTACGACAGATTGAAAGCCCACGAGTCGCCTCCCTATTCGACGCCGTCATCTGACTCAGCGCCACACGGCCCTCGGTTCATGTCCCATTCTCTGGCCCGGCGCAATGTGGATCGTCCATTCGATACACGCGCGATCCGACGGTTCCTGGTCATCGTCTACGACTGGTGCGTCCCGTGAGTCGTCCACACTAAAACCCTAAGATCTCCCTCATTTCTCTACCAAATCTCATGTTCTTGGACTCTATGAATTCATCTCAACAAGACGAACACATCTACGGCTAAGATGCTATAAAATCGACTCAGGAAAAATGGAGAATCGAAAGAATCTCTCGGGAAGGATGAGTTCAATACCTTGGCTCTGAGAAGAAAAGCTTCAATCAGAGGGGCTCGACACGTTCGTTGGAGTCCAAGGAAGCTAGGGATGAAACCTGGAGCTGTAGTGAAATGCCTAGACTTGATTTCCACCAAGCCCGATTTCAAAGCTTGGCCGATAGGAAGAATGGTTGGCCTGGTGAGGGGGCTTTTGCTGGGGAACTTCTTCTCTTGGTTTGGTGAAGGTGTAGAGTCAATTAATTTGGGGATTAACTCACTGTGGTGAAGTGTCCTGATTTTGGGCTTGAAATGGAACTCAAAAATTGAGCTCACATAGGGGCAAATAGGGCTGGATTTCAGTGGGGATCAACTGCTCTATGCTGGGAGAAGGGTCTGGAATGATTTTGGCAGAGTTTTGGTATGGTTTTGTTCAGCACCTCGTTTAGCCGAGAGGTGGTGGGGTTTAAATAGGCATGGCTGGAGGGCCTCCCAGGGGGTTTGAAGGCTTGGATTTGCTGCCTAGGTCAAGGGAAGAACAACCATAATGGTCATTGTCCATGGGACAGCTCAGCCAATTCAATTTAAATTTTTGAATTGAATTAAGCTTCTCGACCATGGTGTTTTCCGGCGGTTGTGGTGGCTGGCCGGCCAGGCATGGGTCACCTTCATGGCCAGAGAGGTTAAGGTTTGAGTTTAATGCAAGCAATGGAGATTTGCCATGTGTAAAGAGCTTGATTCAAAATGGAATGGGGAAGGGGCTCTTTTGGACTTGGTTTGGTCAACCCATGGAAATGGGTTTGGTGCACCCACCAAGGTCTGATTTGGGCTGAAGGGAATCAGTTGGGTCAGCTATCAAAGAGTGGTGGAGTCCTTATCAAGAATTGTTTGGATTAATTTTGGGTTAAGGGGAATCATGTAATGTGTTAATGACTTTTTAGATGGTGTTTAAAAGCCCTCCTTCTCTTTCCATTAGGGAGTGATGACAAGTCAAACCTCTCATGGCTTGATATGGCTTGTCTATGGCTTCATTTGGCTCACATGTTGCTCCTCCATGGTTTGGTCAATTTTCATGAAAAAAGGTTATTTGGAATTTTGAAAACTTTGGATTTTTTTGATGGGATTTGTCATGATGCCATTTTAGTTTAATCAACATGATGGGTTTTAGACTTAGGGAATGGTTTTAATTAAGTGGGCATGATGAGACAATATCACATGGGCTTTGGAATAAGTCTTGGGCCTTTGAAATTGTTTTGGATGGGCTTTTAAAATGTCTCATGGAAGTGGGCTTTTATGTTTCAAAATGAACTTTTGGATGAAAATTTTGTGAAAGACTATGCCAAATAAATGTTGGGTTTAGTTTAGGGATGTGTCATGAGAACTTTAGAAAAGGTTTGGTGTCATTTGGGGCTGAATTGAATTTTATTTGAGACTCTTTAATAATAGGGTCAAAGTGGGTCAAATTGGGCTAACTTGGGCTAAGGTTGGGCTAATGTTGGTTTTGATGTAAAATTAATGTTGCAAAAGGTTTATGGGAGTTTAACAAAGAGTTTTCAATTTTTGGTTGAGTCTTAATTTTAGGATTTGGGCTTGTTTGGGGTTATGATTGGTTTAGGCAAATTTAGGAAATTTTGGTTTGGGTTAGGCTTGGGTGGAGTTTAGGTTCAAATTTAGGGCAAATTAAGTTAGTTTTTTGTTTGTGGGGATGTTAGGAAGATTTTAGAAAAGATTTGGGGCTAATTAGAGTTGAGTTGGGTTGGTTTGGGCTAAGTTTAGGTCATGGGCCCAAATTGGGCTTTAGGCTTCACATTGAAATTGGAACCATATGTTGATAAAATTGGGTTTGGATTTGGTTCAAATTAATATTGGGGATATTAAATTGAAGTTTAGAATTGAATTCGATCAAAATTGGGATCAACCCTCTTAGCCAGGGGCTTAGAGGTTAAGGTCCATCCATATGAATTACCTACATGAGTCAGTGAGTCAAATTGGGTATATGTGTGGTTTTAGGGTTTTGGAATGTGTGTGAGAGTGTAGTGTGTGCAAACTTACCCTCACCAGGGCTAGACCACCCAGGGTAATCCTAAGGCCAAAGAGACCTATAGGGAACTCATCCTTTAAACCTCCACATTTGATCTTAACCCTCCAAGTGGCTTTAGGGGTTTACAATCAAACTCGTGGGGTTTAAAGGGAGCCAAGAAGTGTTTGAATTTCTAAGTGATGGTTCCCATTTCTAGTCCTCTTGGATAGTCAAGGAGAAGTCCTATGGCTAGATCCTAAGCACTAAGAAGAGAGAAGAGAAAAGACCTCATAAAAAATGAGGTCAACATGGATCACTTAGATCTATTATTGATGCTGTTACTGGTGGTTCTTTAATGGCTAAGACATTTGAAGAAGCCTACAACTTAATTGAAGAAATGGCTAATAACAATTTTCAATGGTCTTTTGAAAGGATTAATCATAAAAGAATGACCAGTGTTCATGATAATGAAGCATTTTCTATTTTAGCTTCACAAGTGGCTGCGATATCTTAGTATTAGATAATTTTGCTATTAATATATTGCATGTAAGTAATGATAACTCTACAAATTCTGTTGATTCTCAAACAATGGAAACTTTGCAAGCTATTGCTAGTAAAACTAATAACCCTTATTCTAATTATTATAATCCTGATTGGAAAAATTATCCTAATTTTATTGGAATAATGGACATCAAGCTAATCCAAATTGGAACAATTAAGGAAATTCAAACTATATACCAACTTATCCTCCTGGTTATAACAACCAGCAGAAAAAGTTGTCTGTAGAAGAATTGATCTTGTAATTAAGAAATCAGCTACAAAGTCAAAACACTTATATTCGTAATATTGAGAATCAGACGGGTCAAATCACTGATTTCATTAATTACATACCTCAAGGAACACTACCTAGCAATGTCAAAATTAATCCTAAAGGATCTGGAAAAGAACATGAACAAGCAAAAGCTGTACAACTCAGAAGTGGAAAGGAATTAAAAGAGAAAATACGGAATGAGATTGAAAAAGGGAAAGAAGTTGACGAGATTGAAAAACCTAAAGATTCCCTTTCTCCAAGTAAAGATCAGACTGTTGTACCTATTGAAGTGGAAGTTGAAAGACCACTGCCACCTTTCCTCAAAGACTTAAACAACAGAAGCTTGACCATCAATTTTCTAAGTTCTTTGAAGTTTTTAAGAAACTTACCATCAACATTCCTTTTGCTAAAGCTTTGGAGCAAATGTATGCAAAATTTATGAATGAAATTTTAAGCAAGAAGAGAATTTGAAGCTTATGAAACCGTTGCATTAAGTGAAGAATTCAATCATTGCTGGAAAAATTCAGAATTAAACATAAAATTGCAACTGCTTATTATCCTCAAACAAGTGGAATGGCTGAAGTGTCAGATAGATAAATTAAAAGAATATTGGAAAAGACTGTTAATCCTAAAAGAAATGACTGGGTTGATAGACTTGATTCGGCATTATGGGCTTATAAAACAGCTTAGAATACATGATCATAGAAAAATTCATTAAGAAATTCATATTTATTTTTGATGAAATTGCACTTTAAAGAAAGGTATTTTCTTTATTTTACCGCATGAATGAAGATTTATAAGTGATGGAAGCAAAAAGCATGAAATGGAGCGAATTTGGATCAAAAAGGAAGAAATTCATGCAAATTGAACTAAGTCGCCGACGGTGAGATCGAGGCCGCCAACGGCGAGATCATAAGGAGAATTTCTGAAGGATTTATAACTACCTCACCGACAGCGAGCCCGAGCCCGCCGACAGCGAGATCGCGCGGTTTGAAGACCTTCTAGAAGCCCCGCTGACGGCGAGATCGTTTCCCGCCGACGGCGAGATAGTTCAAAATGCAAATACTTTGAACCTGGACACTTTCTGAAGAGGTGTTTAAGCACCCCTTGGACCTTTGCTTACCTCTATAAATAGAGGCCGAATTCTAGTGTTTTAGTGTGTCTCTACAGTCTTCAGTGTGTCTATTGTTTATTATTAGTGAGTTTCTTTAGTTTATTTGAGTGCTATTTAGAAGTTTGTTGTACTAGAAGGAAAAGTCAAAGAAACTTCAAGGAGTCTGCTTGGGGAGGAAATTAAGATAAGTATCTTTTTTTATTGTTGTTGTTAACTTTAAATGAAATCCATGCTTTGTTTTATTCCCATGCATTCTGAGTAGTTTTCTTAGTCTTTCTCCTTGTTTATGAAAATTATGCGAATTGATGAAATTAAATAGAAGTACCTAATATATTAAAATAAATTGTGATAATTTTTACTTAAAACTTAATTTACTTTCAATCTGTCCAATTAAGTTGTTAAAATATGTTGAATTATCAACTATAGTAAAAATTACATCCAATATTCAGGGAAGTCAAAAGCCTTGGAAGGAGGGTGCAAATAAATAGGGAAATATTAATTATCGGACGTAGAATTGGACATTTTAGTGTGACAGACTAAAATATTCAATTTGGTCCTATTATTTGAGAGCTGAAGTGTAGATGTTAGCCCTCAGGTGAGGGGAACGTGGGAGCTCTGAAGTGGCAACCAGTATCATCCCAGCCTAGCCGCAGATTCAGTAATCAAACATAGGATTAGTCAATGTTCTTTACATCTGGACCAAAGGGTAAAGAATAGGAATGCTCCTATTTGTCACAATACAAATTAAGAATTCTATTTAAAATCATCATTCACTTAATTTTCTAAAAAACAAGGAGAAGGATACTTTTTCTGAATTATTTAAATCAACTTTATTTCAAGCATTAGTTTACTTTAGTTTGTTTTAGTTACTTTAAATTTCCATTTACTATATTAGTAAGTAATTCCTTTAAATTTAGCGATAACAAATCGTTAAAAACTTCCCGTGGGATCGATAACCGAGGACTCCACTAGAGCCCTATATTACTTGATACGATACGTATACTTGCGTAGAATCCACATTAAACATTCAATCATATAATTAAATATATATAAATATATATATATATTAAAGCAGAATCAAGTTTTTGGTGTCGTTGCTATAAACATAAGTTGTCAACATATTAAAAAGTGGGTCAAGTTTTTGGCGCCGTTGCCGGGGACGTAAAGAAATTATTTACTAGAGTAACGAACTATTTTAAAATTTATTTTATAAAATTGTATGTGAAAATTTAGAAACGAAAACTTAATACCTTACGATTCAGAATTAGAGCGTACAATTAAAAGAATTAGAAAACAAAAAAGAGAAATTATAAATTTAACACAAATGACAAATATTCCTGAAAATGAAAATATCAATCAACCAAGACTATTACGAGATTATGCCAACCCGACATTAGATGAAATTCATTTAACTATTCAAAACCCTGATGTAGCTGCTAATTCATTTGAACTTAAACCTGCAATTATCCAAATGGTACAAAATAATCAATTTAGTGGTTCACCTACTGAAGATCCTAATTTACATCTTGCTAGTTTTTTAGAACTATGTGATACTTTCAAATATGAAGGAGTATCTAATGATGCTATTAGACTTAGAATTTTTCCTTTTTCTTTAAGGGATAAGGCTAAAATGTGGTTAAATTCGTTAGCACCTGGATCTATTAAAACTTGGGGAGAATTATCACAAAAATTTCTATCAAAATATTTTCCACCATCTAAAACTGCTAAGCTTAGAAATGATATAACTTCTTTTAGTCAGTTTGATGGAGAGTCTATATATGATGCTTGGGAGAGATTTAAAGAACTTCTTAGGAAATGCTCACATCATGTGTTACCAAATTGGTTAATTATCCAAACTATTTATAATGGATTAGTAGGATCTTTAAGATCAATCATCGATGCTGCTGCTGGAGGATCATTAATGTCAAAACCATTTGATGACGCCTATGCACTAATCGAAGAAATGACAACCAATAATTTTCAATGGCCTGCTGATAGAATGAATCCAAAAAAGATAGCTAGTATTCATGAAAATGATGCAATATCTATGTTAGCTTCACAAATCGTTGTTGTATCTAAAAAATTAGATCATTTTGGAATGAATTACTCTCCAAATATATCAGAAGAAAATTCATCTGGACAACTTATAGAATCCCAATCTCAATATGAAACTATTAATGCAATTAACAACAGACCCAATAATCCTTATGCAAATTATTATAATCCTGGATGGAAAAATCATCCTAATTTTAATTGGAATAATAATATAACTAATCAACCATGGATGAATAATATGACAGAACCATTAGGAAATCCATCTAATCAAGGAAATCCTAATTATAAACCTAATTATCCACCTGGATATAATAACCCACAATTTAAAGATAAGAAATTATCGATAGAAGAATTAATATTAAATATGGGTTAACATTTACAAAATCAAGGAAATCAATTACAAATACAAGGAAACCAATTACAAAATCAAGGAACAGCTATCAAAAATATTGAAACTCAACTTGGACATATCGCTATTGCACTTAATAATAGAATACCTGGAACATTTCCTAGTAATGTGGAAATAAATCCCAAAGACAAGGGAAATGAACAAATTAAAGCGATACAATTACGAAGTGGAAAAGAATTAGAACCTTGAATTCAGAAAGAACTTGAAAGTCAAAAAGAGGAAGTGAAAATTGAAAAGGAAAAGAATCAACAAGATCCAAACTTAGAAAATCCTTTGATACCTATGAAAATTTCTGTTGAAAAACCTCCACCACCATTTTCTCAACGACTAATTCAACATAAAAAAGATAAACAATTTGCTAAATTCCTTGAAATTTTAAAAAAATTAACGATAAAAATTCCTTTCGTAGAAGCTTTAGAACAGATGCCAAACTATGTAAAATTCATGAAAGATATTCTAAATAAAAATGAAAATTTACCGATAATGAAATGGTCACACTTAGTGAAGAGTGTAGTGCTACTATTCAGAAAAAACTTCCTGAAAAATTAAAAGATCCTGGTAGTTTCACTATACCCTGCGCTATTGGAGAAAAATTCTATGGAAAAGCTTTGTGTGACTTAGGAGCAAACATCAATCTAATGCCTCTATCAATTTTTAAAAGATTAGGATTGGGCAAAATTTCACCTACTTCAGTAACTCTTCAGTTAGCTGATCGTTCTGTTACATATCCTAAGGGAGTTATTGAAGATGTATTAGTAAAAGTGGACAAATTTATCTTCCATGTAGATTTTATTGTCTTAGATATGGAAGAAGATAAAGAAATTCCTATCATTTTAGGAAGACCATTTTTAGCCACCTGGAAAAGCTATGATTGATGTTCGAAAGGAGAATTAACTATGAGAGTAAATGACCAAAAAGTTACTTTTAATATTGCTAAATCAATGAAATATCCTACGCTAGAAAAAGATGATGAGTGTTTTCGAATGGAAGTACTCGATCATTTACAAAAAGAACATTTTAAGGAATATTATGCAGAAAAATTATAAAAAGAAAATATTGAATTAATTGAAAAATCTGAGATAAATGAAGAACTAGATTATATTCAAGAGAAATTTGAATTTTTGGACAACACGAGAAAACATCGAAAAAAATATAGTTCCATCGATTATTAAACCTCCCGAACTTGAGTTAAAAATGTTACCTAATCATTTAAAGTATGCTTACTTAGGTAATTCTTCAACTCTACCGATTATTATTTCATCCGAATTAAATGAATCTCAAGAACAAAAACTTTTAGATACATTAAAAAAATATAAGAAAATTTTTTGTTGGACTTTAGCAGATATTAAAGGAATTAGTCCTTCAATTTGTATGCACGAGAATTATTTTAGATAATGAACATAAACGTAAAGCAGATCCACAAAGGAGATTAAATCCAATAATGAAAGAAGTAGTTAAAAAGGAAATTTTAAAATGGTTAGATAATGGTATTATATATCCTATTTCTGATAGTGCTTGGGTAAGCCCAATTCACTGTGTACCTAAAAAAAGAAGGGTGACCGTCAAAGCTAATGAAAATAATGATCTTATCCCTATAAGACAAGTCACTGGATGGCGCATATGTATTGATTATAGAAAATTAAACACGACTACCAGGAAAGATCACTTCCCTTTACCATTTCTAGACCGGATGTTAGATAGATTAGCTGGACATAAATATTTTTGTTTCTTAGATGGATATACCGGTTATCATCAAATACAAATTGCTCCGAGGATCGAGATAAAACTACATTTACTAGTCCTTATGAAACTTTCGCTTTTCGAAGAATGCTTTTTGGATTATGTAATGCACTACTGACATTCCAAAGATGTATGATGTACTATATATAGTAAATTAATTGATAATGGAATAGAAGTATTTATGGATGATTTCTCTGTACTTGGAACGACATTTGACACATGCTTAAATCATCTTGAAAAAGTATTTGAAGTATGTGAGAAAACTAATTTAGTTCTTAATTGGGAGAAATTTCAATTTATGGTTACAGGCGGCATTGTATTAGGGCATAAAATTTCGGAAAAAGGCATGAAAGTAGACCCTGCAAAAATTCAAGTTATAGCTAAATTACCACCTCCAACTACGGTAGAAGGGGTAAGAAGTTTTCTTGGACATGCTGGATTCTACAGACGTTATATTAAAGATTTTTCAAAAATTACTAAACCTCTATGCTAACTTCTTGAAAAGGACAAGAAATTTGAATTTACAACTGAATGCCTGAATGCTTTTGAATTATTAAAAGATAAATTAATTACATCACATATAATAGTTTCACCTAGCTGGGAGAAACCATTTGAGCTTATGTGTGATGCTAGTGATTATCTTTATAGGAGCGATTTTGAGGCGAAGATATGATAAGATTTTCAAAGTTATATACTATGCTTTAGTAAAACTCTAAATGATGCTGAAATAAATTATACGATTCTTGAAAGAGAATTATTAGCGATTGTATATGCTTTTAATAAATTTCGCCATTATCTAATAGGAACTAAATGTATTGTACATACTGATCATTCTGCTATAAAATATTTAATGCAAAAGAAAGATTCTAAACCAAGATTAATCAGATGGATATTATTAATGCAAGAATTTGATTTTGAGATCATTAACAAAAAGGGAACTGATAATCAAATTGCAGATCATTTATCAAGATTAGAAAATCATGAATTATCTGAAACTGATAATGAAATTTTAGATAGTTTTTCTGATGAACAACTTTATAATATTAATGAATTGAAAATACCTTGGTAGGCGGATATAGTAAATTATATTGTAAGTGACATTTTACCACCTATGTTAACTTTGCAACAACAGAAAAAATTCATTCACGATACTAAAACATACTTTTGGGATGAACCATACTTATATAAGCAATGTAAGGATCTAATCATTAGAAGATGCGTACATTATGAAGAAACTGAACCAATCATTCAAAAATGTCATGACTCTGATTTTGGAGGACATTTTGGGACAGACAAAACTACGTATAAAATTCTACAATCTGGATTCTACTGGGCCTACTCTATTTAGAGATGTATATAGATATATAAAAACTTGCGATAAATGCCAAAGAGTAGGAAACATATCGAGAAAAATGAAATGCCTCTGAATTTTATATTAGAAGTTGAAATTTTTGATGTTTGGGGATTAGATTTCATGGGACCTTTTATTCCTTCATTTGGAAACTCATATATATTAGTAGTTGTTGATTATGTTTCCAAATGGATTAAGCTACAAGCTTTATCTAGGTGTGACGCTAAAAGTGTTTTAAAATTTTTAATGAAAAATATTTTTACTAGATTTGGAATGCCGATAGTGATTATCACTGACGGAGGAACTCATTTTAGAAACAAATATATTCACAAACTAGTAGAAAAATATAATATTATGCATAAGATATCAACTGCGTATCATCCACAAACTAGTGGATTAGGCTGAAGTTTCTAATCGAGAGATTAAGCGTATATTAGAAAAATCTGTAAACCCTAATAGATTAGGTCGGTCTATAAGACTAGACATCTGCATTATGGGCATACAGGATCTGCTTATAAAACTCCGATTGGAATGAGTCCTTACGAGCTTATATATGGAAAAACTTGCCACTTACCAGTTGAATTAGAACATAAAGCATATTGGGCGATTAAAAAATTTAATTATAATATAAAAGAAAGTTGGTGAGAAGAGATTGTTGCAATTAAATGAATTAGAAGAATTAAGAAACGAATCATATGATAATGATAGGATTTATAAAGAAAGAATGAAATTATGGCATGATCGGAAGATTAATCAGAGAAATTTTAAACCAGGACAAGAAGTTTTGCTTTATAATACTAGATTGAAATTATTTCCTAGGAAATTGAAATCTCGATGTTTAGGACCTTTCACCATAACTCAAATATTTTCATATGGAACTATAGAAATTGAAGATCCAAAAATAGGACATAGATTTAAGGTAAACGGACATAGATTAAAACCATATTTCGAAGGTAGAAGGCCAAATTTTAAAGAGGTTTTAATGCTTAGTCAACCTGATTACTAACTAAATTAGGTCGGGCTGACGACGTTAAACCAAGCGCTTTATGGGAGGCAACCCATAGTAGTCTTTTATTTTAAAATTATCTACAAATCAGTGAGTCTATATTATTAAAACAAATCTTACTACTCAAATTTTTTATAAGAATCATCACAAATTTGAACCTATATGATGAGATCAGAAAATATTCGGACCAGAGCAAAATTGGACAATTTTACGAAATCTCGCCGATGGCGAGGTCGATTCTCGCCAAGAGCGAGATCTCGTGCCAAATTTGAGTCAGTTCTATAACTAGCTCGCCGACGGCGAGAAACTTCCCGCCGACGGCGAGGTTGTTGAAAATTTGGTTTCTTAAAGATTTTTCGTGCGGTTTTGGACGGATCTAAGCCATTTCTTCATAGGAAATTATCCCAAATCCAAATTTTCACTGTTTTCTTTCTTAGAAACGACTAGAGACCAATCCTTTCGATCCGAAATGGCCACCAAACTCTTAGAAACCACAAAAACTGAAGTTTTCAACCGAAGAAAATTCGTCAGTTCGGAGGCGCAGCGTATCTTCAACAAAGGCTTGATGAAGAAAAGACTTATTAAAGAAAGAGGATTTGTCAACAGAGGTGTAGAGAATTCCCTACAAAAATCGAAGAAATGATCGCACAGCGGCATTGGGAGGTATTTTGTTATACGACATCCGCTGTAGTTATTCCAGTAGTTAAAGAGTTTTACTCTAATTACATGCGATCAACAATGGAAATGTCTACATCATAGGAAGATGGGTAAAATTTACTCTTTCAAGGGTAAATGAATTATTTTCTATAAAAAATACCTCTGTTTGTCATTATTCCAACTTTGTGCCTTCAAGATACAATATGAATGAGATCTATAGATACCTGACCGACGAACCTGATGATTGGGAGTTACGCGAAGACGGGTATGTCAGTTTTTCTTCATCACTTCTTAATCCTGTCTCAATGCATTGGCATTTCTTTATATCATCAAAATTATTACCTACTATGAGGGTAAATAAAGTTTCAAAGGAATCCACTATTTTAAACTACTGTATTCAAATTGGATTACCTATCGATGTTGAATCGATAATAGTAAAGTATCGCATTGGGATTGATTGTGCATGGGTCGGTGCATGGACTTAGACACCCATCAGCTATAGTTGCTTTATGCGGTCGATTACCAAGTTTCTTATGAGGCTTGGGAAAAAGTACTCTACCATGGAAACCACTGGATCCTACTGATATGTTTCCAACTTTGGATAACAATGATGAGATTACCATTATTTCTGACAGAGCATCACAGAACAATCCTTTAGCAAGGCCCTTTACTGATAAAACTAATTTCATTTTGAAGAAGATTAAAGGATTGGAGAAAGAATTGCAAAATGTGATGAATTCCAATGACAATATCTCTGATATGTTTGATCATATTGACTGGAGAATGAAGGAGCACTTTGATCATACTGGACATCCGGAGGCCAGTTTTATTCATCTACTAAGACGAAAGGATGGATTAATGAAGAATCTCATCGAGAATTCCCTTTCGAGTCCTTTCTATAATTTATTTGTGCACCTGCGTCGCATCGGAAATATCAGAGATGATGTTAGTTCAGACACTGAAGAGTAGGAAAGATTTCTATGTTTATGTCATATATTTGTGTATATATGCGTTAATTTGGATTTAGGTTTTATTATGAGTCGAACTTTGATTTGATCATCTCAGAATTGATGAGATTTTATGTAATTGTTATGTCTCAGTATTTAGAGTGTTGTGGTGTGGATTGCGATTCTGAGTATTATAGATTTGAACATTTCAGATAAGTATGTGTTAAGTTGTTAGTGTGAAGTTTGTAAGTCTCATGGATTTCATATATAAAGTTATATTGTTCGTGTTATGTGAAATTTTTGTGAGTTTAAGTATCTAATCTTTATACTATTATTAAATTAAGTGATCAGAAGATTGATTAAAGGCAAATCGAGGTTGAAAATGATTGACGAATTTCAAAAATTTAAAAATTTTGGGATCTCACCGACGATGAGAATTATCTCGCCGACAACGAGAAAACCCGCTGACAGCGAGACCGATCTCGCCGACGGCGGATTTTTCCCGAAACTTTTGCCTTATCAAATTAATTAGCTCGCCGACAACGAGATCGCGAAAAGACCTATATTTGACCGGTCAACCGACACTATTCATCATCCCTTTCCTAAAATTTTCGAAAAAACCGACCTAGGGCTTGAGAGATCTCGGATTTGAAGTGATTTCAAGACTTTTTGACACCGGATTTCATCTTCTCTCGGTAAGAGCTTCACTCCTATGCAAAAATTTTTTATTTTCACCATGGATTTCTTCTACATTGGGAAATTTTGAAAAAATTCGAAATGTGAAGAAATTACTTGGAAGAAATCCATGAAGATTGATTTAAATCGATTTTAGATGTTGTAGGAAGCCATCTTATTAATATTTAGAAGTTTAGTTAGAATTTTTTGTGATTTTTATAGATCGAATGAATGACTCCTCGACAAAAATGAAGAGTGGATTACGACACTGACCGATTCATCAATGCACGAGCGTAAAATCGATATTTTGAAAATATTCAAGGAAGGAAGTGCATTGCGGATCGAGTTTTCAAGAATCCAAGAGGAGAAGTGGAGCGAGTTATAAAGGAACGAGGATGGGAAAACTTATGTTATGTTTCATATAGAGCAGCTGTGGAAGTAGTGAAGCCCATGAAACCTATTACTCCCGCCAATAGTAAGACTTATGAATCCCATGAGGGATGGAGATCAGGAACGAGGAGTTACATGCCTTCATCAAGTAGAGATATCCCCTCTACCAGTTATGATCCTCCTCAGCCCACCACCCCTATCCTTCAAGATCTGATGAATGAGTTAACCTTGAGTAGAAGAATTTTTGAACAGTTTGGAGAGACTATGGAGAGAAGATTTGATCATCTAGATCACATGATTGATGGATTGGAAAGAAGACATGATTACGATAGTGAATATCTCCAGCGTCATTCAGAATATGAATTCGCCTACTACGAAGCTGAACGTCGCTATAGGAGTGGTGATTTAGATGTTGTCTTTCCTGAATGCCCCCGCTATTCACAGTACTAGCCTGCTCAGCCTTCTCAGCCTGGAGATCAGGGAGATGACATAGCTTGGGAATTTAATGCAGAAGATTAGAGCCTTTGTTTAGTTTATTTAGTTTGTTTAGATTTGTTGTTTTGGAAACTTTATTATTTTGTGTGTAATATTTCAGTACTTTCTGAGGACTATGGACTTGGTATGTTTGTTTGTTTGCTTGAGCTGTGATATTAGACTTCTTATGTGTGTTAAATTAGTTTGCAATTTTTTATATATATAGGATGTTAGTTTAAGTTTTTATAAGTTATGATTGTTAACGTTGTTTAGATTGTTTTAATATGTTTTAAATTAGATTAGTTGATTGTATGTGTAGTAATAGATTAAGTTTTCAATTATTATGTTTGATACTTATTTTAAAAATTTTCATCCCTGCACTTTCTTTTAAATATTATATATGTATGGAAGAATACTAACAGTACAGGTTCTGTAAGTAATAAAAAAAATCCTGCAAAAATTTCAAAGAAAAGAAATACCTAAAGCTCAAAGGTATGATGAATTTTACTATATACTTTCCCTTTTTCATTATTTAGTATAGATAGAAAAATTTAAGTTTGGGGGAAGGTAAAAATACAAATTTAATTATTAAAATTGTTCTCAATTTCTATTTTCAAAAATTATTATTAATGATTTTTTATAGTAGTTTTTCAATTCAATAAACATGAATTACTTTATTTAATTATTATAGAAAGTTAAATAAAATGTTTTTAGTAATTCAGTTAATTAATGGAATAAGATATTTGATTAAAAGGAATAAGAATATAGTAAACTATTTAAAGTAAGGAAAACTATATTCTAAAAATTGAAAATTCTTAAGTATTTAAGTGAAAAAGAAAGGATAGAAACTCAATGAAGTAAAGGCTATGAAATATATATAAGCAAGGAAATAATTTTAAGTTTCAAATTTAGGAAAAAAATTGAAGTTCAAAATCATTAACAGGCTATCCAGATACAGTAATCCTCACTTGAAAAAGAAAAAAGAAGAAAAATGATTGAAAATCAATCCAAAAAGAAAAAAAAGAAAAAAAAGGAAGAAGAAAAAAAGAAAAAGAAAAATATAAGTGAGGAGAAGCTTGAGGAGATGCCTTATCAAAAATTGACTTCAATGGATTCAACCTAAAAGGTAGAACTTAATTATATTTCTAAACTTATATATATATATATATATATAGATTAGTATTTTACTAACTAGTGTTTTCTTGAACTTCCTATCATCTAAATATCTTAAGTAATTTACTCTTTTAAATATAATCATTCTTGAAATAAATAGAAAACTAGAAATCTTAGACCTGATAACTAGATAATCTTATATCTATGAAGTTAATTTAATTACTTAGAAATATTTCTATTCAACTTTACTATAATATTATTTAAATTTAATTCATAGTATATCTGAATTGAAAAATTATATTACAGAAATCATTACTTTTATTTAGTATTAAAATTACTTAAGGACAAATAATAATTAAGTTTGAGGGATTTTGATCACAGAAAAATTCATTAAGAAATTCATATCAATTTTTGATGAAATTACACTTTAAAGAAAGATATTTTCTTTATTTTACTGCAGGAATGAAGATTTATAAGTGATGGAAGCAAAAAGCATGAAATGGAGCGAATTTAGATCAAAAAGGAAGAAATTCATGCAAATTGAACTAAGTCGCCGACGGTGAGATCGAGGCCATCGACGGCGAGATCATAAGGAGAATTTCTGAAGGATTTATAACTACCTCACCGACAGCGAGCCCGAGGTCGCCGACAGCGAGATCGCGAGGTTTGAAGACCTTCTAGAAGCCCCGCTGACGGCGAGATCTTTTCCCGCCGACGGCGAGATAGTTCAAAATGCAAATACTTTGAACCTGGACACTTTTTGAAGAGGTGTTTAAGCACCCCTTGGACCTTTGCTTACCTCTATAAATAGAGGCCGAATTCTAGTGTTTTAGTGTGTCTCTAGAGTCTTCAGTGTGTCTGTTGTTTATCATTAGTGAGTTTCTTTAGTTTATTTGAGTGCTATTTAGAAGTTTGTTGTACTAGAAGGAAAAGTTAAAGGAACTTCAAGGAGTCTGCTTGGGGAGGAAATTAAGATAAGTATCTTTGTTTATTGTTGTTGTTAACTTTAAATGAAATCCATGCTTTGTTTTATTCCCATGCATTCTGAGTAGTTTTCTCAGTCTTTCTTCTTGTTTATGAAAATTATGCGAATTGATGATATTAAATAGAAGCACCTAATATATTAAAATAAATTGTGATAATTTTTACTTAAAACTTAATTTACTTTCAATCTGGCCAATTGAGTTGTTAAAATATGTTGAATTATCAACTATAGTAAAATTACATCCAATATTCAGGGAAGTCAAAAGCCTTGGAAGGAGGGTGCAAATAAATAGGGAAATATTAATTATCGGAAGTAGAATTGGACATTTTAGTGTGACAGACTAAAATATTCAATTTGGTCTTATTGTTTAAGAGCTGAAGTGTAGATGTTAGCCCTCGAGTGAGGGGAACGTGGGAGCTCGAAGTGGCGACCAATATCCTCCCGAACTAGCCATAATTCAGTAATCAAACATAGGATTAGTCAATGTTCTTTGCACCTGGACCAAAGGGTAAAGAATAGGAATGCTCCTATTTGTCACAATACAATTTAAGAATTCTATTTAAAATCATCATTCACTTAATTTTCTAAAAAACAAGGAGAATGATACTTTTTCTGAATTATTTAAATCAACTTTATTTCAAGCATTAGTTTACTTTAGTTTACTTTAGTTACTTTAAATTTCCGTTTACTATATTAGTAAGTAATTCCTTTAAATTTAGCTGATAACAAATCTGTTAAAAACTTTCTTGTGGGATCGATAACCAGGACTCCACTAGAGCCCTGTATTACTTGATACGATACATATACTTGCGTAGAATCCACATTAAACATTCAATCATATAATTAAATATATATAAATATATATATATTAAAGCGGAATCAAGTTTTTGGTGTCGTTGCTATAAACATAAGTTGTCAACATATTAAAAAGTGGGTCAATACACCTATCAGAATGTCACCTTATCGGTTAATTTATGGTAAACATTGTCACTTACCTGTTGAACTGGAGCATAAAGCTTATTGAGCGATAAAGGAGTTCAATTATAATTTGAATACTGCAGGAGAAAATCGATTATTACAACTGAATGAAATGGAAGTGATAAGAAATGAGTCTTATGAAAATGCAATAATTTATAAGGAAAGAATGAAAAAATTGCATGACAAAATGATTTTAAGGAAAATATTCGAGCCTGGACAAGAAGTATTATTAGTTAATGCTTGTTTAAAACTTTTCCCTGGAAAATTAAAATCTAAATGGATGGGAACATTTATAATTGAGAAAGTATACCCTTATGGAGCTGTGGATATTAAAGATCCAAAAACTGGAAAAATATTTAAAGTTAACAGATTAAGACTGAAGCCTTATATGTGAGAAATGAAATTAAATTACAAAGAGGCTTATGAGCTGAGTCTACCCAATTAATTCAGTTAATTAGGTCAGGCTCACGATGTTAAACCAAGCGCTTTGTGGGAGGCAACCCATATTTATTAATGTGAGCTTAATTATTCTTGTAAGGTTGTGTCTTGGTCTTGACTAAATTTGTATATAACTTCTAGAAATCGAAGGCTAACAAGTCTGTATTGGCTTAAGCTAAACATTTTCTTAAAGTATATAGAAATTGGACTTGGACTACTCCATGTCAAATGTGAGTAAAAAGGAGATCAAGTTAACATTCGATTGTGATTGTTTGTGATTTGAATTTTTTGTAATTGTGTTTGTGTGTTGATCATACCCATTTATTAGACCTATTTTTACGACCGAAACTTTGCAAAATTTGACGATAGGCGAATCGGAGTCGATCGAGGTTCCGGCACTTAGGCACCAAAATTTGGCGCCTAAGCGTCAGAGTGGCCTGCGTATCGATGATCCGACGCCTAGGCGCCAGATTCCGGCTCTTAAGCGCGACGGTTACAGATCGTGGAAAAACCAAAATTCTTCAATTTTTCACACGAAATCTCTTTATATATTGCATATTTTTCGTCCCCAATCCCATAGAAATACTAATTTTGACCAATGCAATCCATTTTGGAGAAGTTAAGAAGGATTTGGAGGCAATGGATAGAGAAAATCATGGAAATGAGGTAAGAGACAAATCTCCTAAAGATCCTCAGCCTTATTTTAATGATTTTATTGCTGTTAGTTTGGAGAAAATTTTTAGTCAATTGGATAAGATTGAAGCAGAACTTCAAAGTATTGATAATCGTCTCCATGAGATGTACCACAAATACGAACACTTGGAATGGCAAACTAAACATCAATCTGATCATATGGTTTTTTATCATGACGCTTAAGTAGAAATGTACACGAAGAACAAGTGGATCGATGAAAAGACGGCTTTGAAATTTCCAAGGGTGTTGGTGTTCTATCCCTTCGGTCCTAGCGAACTTCATTACGAAAGAGATGGTAATTGAAGATCGGTGTTAAATAGATTTTATATGTGCTTTAGGTGTGATCTAGTCTTGTGTTAGTGTGTTGAATACCTAATTTGTGTGTTTGCTTAATTGTTCAATATGTGTTGTTGGATTTGAATGTTTGCTTTGAATATGTTGTTGTTTGTGTTATTTATAAAACAATGAACCATGATATAGTCCCGTACTGAAAGTTATTGAATTTGGAATGGATGTTAGGAATTAGAATTGAAGAATTTGGATACATTTTTGTGGATATATACTATCATTTTAAATTGATTGTGAAAATATTTGGAGGATATGTCGGCATATTTTTAGGTTGTGTGTTTTATTCTGAAAAGGGGGTCGCCTAACAGAACTTGTCGGCGAATTTTTAATTTAATTTAAATAAATAATTTGAAAAGTAGTATTTGATTTTGAAAATAATTTTAAATTTGAAAATTTTAAGATATGAAATCAAGCCGATCTCACATCCCGAATAGTTTATATAAACGAGCACCGCACCACAAACTGTATATCTATCCCGGAGAGTAGACACACTGCTTGATGATGGGGCTCGGTTAAATAAACTAGAAGATTTGTGACATCCGTTTGGTCTACGAACCAATTTTATAAGCCGACAAGTTCCCTTGCATAATATAAATGAATTAAACAGGTTTATATTACTTGGGTTCTTAAAGTTCCCTATAAAGGCAAGCCCCTATAGTTAATTACATCTTAAATGAAGTGAATCATTTAAGAAAACTCTCGATAATGATAAGTGGTTTTGCTCTCAAGAATTTCAAAGTTTAAGGTTTTCAAAGGATTAGATTTTTGAAATTTCAAAAGGGAATAGCTCAAATTTGGAATATTTATTTTCAGGAGTCCAAAAGGAAGAGAAATAGGAGAAGCTGAGGATCCAAGAAGAATCTTAGCAACTTCCCAAACTATCCTATTGTTTGGCTCGGATTTAAGAAAATCCTAATATTATCTGATATTTCAATCTTGCCAATTTTAATTAATTTGGACTTATATTTGTATGATAAAATCATACAAATAGCCTCGAAGATATGAGGGTTTATGTCGTACCGAATGACTACCTTGGAGTCCTAAGACTGGTTAGGGCTTAATTTGCATAACATGATTATACAAACGCCTAACGAAGAGTTGAGGATTTATGTTGCACTGAGCAAACTACCTCGAAGTCCTATGGCTTGATTATTTAATTCTAGGAAAGGTTTTGCTGAAGTAGACCCGAGTTTTGTTGATAACGATGGCCGTGCTGCCCACCATGCTCCGAGCTCCTTGTTGTTGCAGAGGTTTAGTTTTAGAAGTCATAAATCAGGAGATGAGAGAAGTGTTTTGGTTTAGAAATCTTAAAATCTAAGTGTTTTTAATATTTTAATTAAAACAAATCTTAAAGTTGATTATAAAAGAACCGATTAAGATCCCACGGTTCCGTCATCCCGGCACCGTTATTTTCATTGAATTCACTTAGTCCAGATGAATTTGTTAAACTCAACTAATTGAGTTCCACACTTTCATTTAGACTGTGGGAAATCCCGTTAGCAACACGTGGGTTACATCATCTGAGGTATTCCCGATCATTCAACGAGACGTTTTAATTTAGTTGCAATTATAGTTTTGTTGTTCTGTTTGTGATTAAATTTTGAGTTGTATTTATATTTTGAAATGTTGTGGCGGTGAATTTTATCTTGTAGTGATTTTTAATTTAGTTTTGGTTTCAGTTTTAGGGACTACCCTAAAGGTTTTGGTTTTCATGCAACAGTTGTTTATCATGCAAGAAAAGTAAAGTGCATTGCGATTAATTAAATTGCGAGAAGGTAAATTGCAATAACATAAAAGCGTACTTGGAGGGTCTTCCCATCATCCCAAGCTGCACTTAAAACACATGTTAAGGCATTTAAATGCTTCAACAAGTACCTAGGTAAAGCTAAGGGAAAGGTTTTGGTTGTCTATCAAAGTCCTAATCCTATAGCTAGTCATCTCCTATGACGTCTAGGTTCTTGTATTTTGGTTTAAGGACGATTTTCTTCATCAAAGAACAACTAAGTTCAATTGTTCTTATAAACATCCTATCATATTAAGGAAGTTCTTAATGACGAGTCTTAAACATCTTTTCAATATTGCTAGGATTGTTCTAAGTCCAAATGGAATTAATTAATCAGGTGAAGTAATCATCTGAGGTTTAATTAAGGTTTGTTCTTTTGCTCAGTGAACAAGGATGTTTGAATATCCTATGAATGAAGTGACACTTCACCTAATGCTCCATCTAGGAGTTATGATAACAAGAGCTTTTAAGGGCAAATTGATGTTTTAGTGATTTGTGATTTAATTTAATTTTTGATTAATGGATTTAAGTTTGGAATAGTGTTCAAGTTATTTTAGATCTATTTCGACTTCTTTATGTCTTAAGTGATGTTATATTTAATTCAATTTAATTTAATTTAATTTAATTTAATTTAATTTAGTTTAGTTTTAATTTTAATTTTATTTTAATTTTTAATTTAATTTTAATTTTATTTTAATTTGATTTTATTTTTAATTTAATTTAATTTAATTTAATATGTTTCAATTTAATTTAATTTAATCTAATTTAATTTAATTTAATTTAATTTAATTTTAATTTAATTTAAATTTAAATTTAAATTTATTTTTAAATTTAAATTTATTTTTAAATTTTAATTCAATATTTTATTTTTTATGTTTTAAAGATGATTTAATTTAATTATTAAAGTATTAATTTAATTGAAATTTTGATTTAATTTAGTTTGAATATTTTAATTTTAATTTAATTTAATGATTAAGTCTTTTAGTATTTTAAATCTTGAGTTTGGATTATCATTTTAATTGGGAATTAAATATTATTGAGGTGATTAATTTAGGTATTCTTAAATTAAAGAAAAAATGTCTTCTAAATAATATCCCTATTTTAATAATTTCAATTTTTACTAATCTTCCAAATTTAATTAATTAATTGATTAAGGTTTATTCTTAAAAATGATTGATGGGTTTCTACCCATTAATTATTTAAATTGAAATCATCCAAATCAGATTAGGATCAAATATTTTACTCTTTCATTTTATTAAGCCTAAAATTGTAATTAAAGGTTGAAAATTTTAATTACCATTTTGCCCTTCAAGCTTAATAATTTCATAACTCACTAAATTGAGCTTAAATGAATTTGAAATTTTTATGTGACTTCACTCACATGTCAATTAAGACTCTAGAGGAGAAAATGTGATTTTTTCGTATTTAATTTATTTATATAATTATTTTTTTTGTGGAAAATAGGGATTTTCAAGGAAAATTCAATAAGATGACCAAGGAAAATTTTCTATCCTTAAGAAAATTATGGAGCACTCCTAATGATCAGAGGACTATTTGGACTAATTTTGGTGATATTTTGAATTTTATTTTATTTATTATAATTATTTTGAATTTTGGAGCATTAATTAATTTAAAAATAAAATAAAGGTTGAAAAATAAATTTTATACTTTTCAAAAATCTTTCTGATATCAGAGAAACCAGAAACCAATTTTTATAATTTTCTAATTTTTCTTTGATTTATTAGAATTATTTTAGTGAAAAGGTTGAAAAATACATTTTTAATATTAAAAATATACATTAAACTTTTAAAATTCAATATCTTATCCTAGGGACTTAAGAAAAATATTTGGTTTGTTCCTAAGTGTTTAGAATTCAAAATATAACATTTTGGTGATTTTTAATATTTTTTGTGATTTTTATTATTTTTTAATTATTAAAAATATTAAAATAATGATAAAAATTAACTTTTTTAGAAAATTATAATTTTAATTTTCCTAAGTTCCTCTGATATCAGAGAATCTCTAAAACCATTTTTGTGAATTTTTGAAAAGTATTTTGTGAGTTATGAATTTTTAAAGTTTGATTTCATTCATGGGGCTTAATTAACCCATTTCGTGGGGCTAACCAAGTTCAATTAATCTCAAATTTTTATGTGGTGTTCTCCTATCCCTAGAGGGCAGTGGAGAATTGTTTTTAAGTTAATTTGATGGATGGTTAACCCTAATTAATTAAAGTTCAATTTTGGGTGTTTAGGCCAATTAGGGTTGTTCAAAGTGAATTAGCTCAAAAATTATTTTTCCTAGGTCCCTCTGGTCATAAGAAACATCACCAAATTTTCTTAGAATTTATTTCTCAATATGCTAATTATTGGAATTAAAATACTCAAAACAGTAACATGCACTTGAAAAATCAATAACTCCTCATAGGGATGGCCTCTGACCTTGGAAAATTCAGGAAATGTTCCCAAGTTTAGAGGCTTCAAAAGCCCTATGGTCTCATGCCTTGGTGAATTTCCTATATGCATGGGGAATTGAAATAGTGCAAAGAGTAAATAATTCATTAAAAATAAAATACTTAATGAAATTACTTGATTTCTTTTTCACATTATTCTCCTCTGTTCACTGAGTAAGAGGGTATTTTTATTTTATTTTTAGGATTTTTCTACACAAAGTTATGGATTTTTGAAGTTCTGGGTATTTAATAAATAAGAAAAATCCCTATTTTCCTACTTATCCACGCGGCGCCGCGTCAACCTCGGCAGCTCCGAAGCTCCACGCGTCGTCTCCTGATTCGGCGCTGCCATCTGACTCAGCCGTCCCGGGACCCGCCTTTCACGTAACATCTTCTGGTCCGACGCGATCCGATCCATCCATCCGATACACGCGCGATCCAACGTTTCCCAGTCACCGTCTAAGACTGGTGCGAACCCGTAACCGTCGACCTTCTAACCCTAATTTCTCACTCGATTCTCAACGGATTTTCGTGTTCTTATGCTCTATGGATTCGTCTTGAAGAGACGAACACATCCATACGATAAACATGCATTGAAATTGATTCAAATTAAATGGAGAATCTCTGTAAGCTCGGGAAGAAGAGTGAGTCCATACCTTTGCTCAGAGAAGTGAAGCTTCGATCTGAGAGTTGTGTCACCTTCGATTGGGTCCAAGCAAGCTCCAGATGAAGTCCCTTGGCCTGGTGAATTGTCTAGGTATGATTTCGACCACAGCCGATCACAAAGCTTGGAGGCTGGAGCAACTGGGTGGCCTGGAGAGGGGGCTTTCACTGGGGAACTTCTACTCTTGGTCTGGTGAAGGTGTAGGACCAATCAATTTGGAGATTGGCTCACTGTGGTGAAGTGTCTTAGTTTTGGGCTTGAATTTCAACTCTGAAATTGAGCTCACAGAGAGGAAATGACAGGGGGATTTCAGTGGGGATCAAGTTCTCCAGGTGTGGGGAAGAGTCTGGAATGATTTTGGCAGAGTTTCGTGTGATTTTGTTCGAGCACCTCTCATGGCCGAGAGGAGGTGGTGTTTAAATAGGCATGGGCTGGAGGGCTCCCTGAGGGGTTTGAAGGCCGGGATCGAGCATGCTCTAGTGAGGAGAAGAAGAGCTATGCTGTCCATTTGGGTTGAGACAAGTCAGACATGGAGCTTTCGGCCATGGCATTTTCCGGAGGCCTGGTGGCTGGCCGGCCAAGCACTGGTCACCATCTTGACCAGTGGGGTCAGGGGTTGGCAATGGTGCAGTCAATTGGAGTTTGACATGTGTAAAGGAGCTGAATTGAAATGGAATGGGGAGAGGCTCATTTTGGGTTCAATTTGGTCAACCCATGTATTTGGGCTTGGTTCCCCTTCCCATGGTCTGATTTTGGGCCAGGGGGATCAGTTGGGTCAGCTACCATGGAGTGATGAAGTCTCCATCCATGGTGAGGTGGCTAAACTTGGTTTAGTGTGTGACATGGTTATGGTTAAAAAGGCTTAACGAAGGATTAGGAAAGGGGGCCCTCCTTTTGCCATTAATGGCTTGGTCACATGTCAAACCTTCCATGGCTTCATATGGCTTGTAAATGGCTTGCTCATGGCTCCATGTGGCTTAGGACAAAGCTTGGTCATTTACATGAGAAAAGGTTTTAGAAATTTTGGTAATTTATGGGTGATTTGATGGGATTTGGCATATGTCTTGATTTGGAATTATTTCATCATGGATTTAGAACTTAGGAGATGGTTTTATCAAATGGATGATAATAGAGGATTGTCATGTGGGCTTTGTCATGGACTTTGGGCTTTTAGGAAGGCTTAAGGGAATGAGCCTTTAGGTTTAAGAATGAATTCATGGATGAGAATTTTGTAGAAGTTTGGGCCAAATAATTGTTGGGTTTGGTTTAGGGATGTGTCATGAGTGATTTGAAATGAATTTGAGGTGGTTTGGGTTTGAATTGGGTTGAATTTGGGTTGAATTGGTAAATGGGCCAATGTAGGTCAAATTGGGCTAATTTGGGCCAATGTTGGGCTAGGGTTGAAATTGATGTAAAATTAATGTTGGGAAATGTTTATGGGAGTGTTTCAAAGAGGTTTTAACTTTGGTTGGGTTTTGGTTTTGAGACTTGGGCTCATTTGGTTTAGGTTTGGGTTTAGGTCAAAATTGGGCTTTTTTGGTTTTGGGTTGAATTTGAGTGGGGTTTGGGTCTAAATTTTGGGCAAATTATGTTAATGTTTTATTTGTGGGGATGTTAGGGAAGGTTTAGAAGAAGGTTTGGGGTCAATTGGAATTGAATTGGTTTGGTTTGGGCTAAGTTTGGGTCATGGGTCCAAATTGGGCTTTAAGGTCAAAAGTGAAATTGGACCAAAATGTCAATCAAATTGGACTTGGATTTGGTCTAGATTGATATTTTGGATATTGAATTGGAGTTTAGAATTGAATTGGACCAAAATTGGGGTCAATTGGGTAGATTTGGTTTGACATTGGGTTCACTTGGGTTAAGAATGGGCTAAATTGGGGGTTTTGGTAAAATTGAGGTAAATTGACAAGATTGGCCCATGGTGTAGTTGGACAAAATGAAATTGGGAATATTTGCGATTTTTTGGAATTTTCTGGGAATTTTCTGAATTTTTGGATTTTTTGGCTAAGAGGGGCATTTTGGGTATTTGGAGGGTATTGGGGGGTATTTTTGGAATTTTTGGCTATGGATGATCAATTTGAGTGGAGGGAAATGTTTAGGAATGGTTTTGGGGAATTTTGGGTAATTTAGGTGATTTTGCAAATTTTGGGTAGTTTCAAGGGCATTTAGTAGGTTTGGTGGGGCCGAGACCCCGGGGTCAAAAATTGAAATTTTGAAAAAAAAGAAGATTGATCAAATATGAGTGAAATGAAAGTACTTTGGTTGAGCCATGAAGTCATGTTAAGCCTATATGAGCCATGAGAGGACTCATTTAAGACATTCACTATGTTGTTCCTAACCCTCTTAGCCAGCGGCTTAAGGGTTAAGGTCCATCCATATGAATTACCTACATGAGTCAAGGAGTCAAGTTGGGTATGGGTGTGGTTTTAGGATTTGGATTGTGTGTGTGAGAGTGTAGAGTGTGAGTGTAGTGAGTGTGTAAGTCGACCCTCACTGGACCAGAGCCACCCGGGGGTGGTTCAAGGCCAGAGAGTCTTATAGGGAACTCATCCTTTAAACCTTCACATTTGATTTCAACCCTCTAGGTGATTAGGGGTCTACAATAAAGCTTGTGGGGTTTGCAGGGAGTCAAGAGGTGTTTGGACTTCTAAAGGGTGGGTTTCACTTCTAGTCCTCTAAGATGGTCAAAGGAAAAGCCTAAGGCTAGATCCTAAGCACTAAAGAAGGAAGAGAAGACCTCATCAAAAATGAGGTCAACAGGATATAAAATGGATTAATACTCTCATAAGAGTAATTAAGAGTCAAATTTGATAAGATTTGGTTGAAAATATTTAATTTAAATCGAATTTTTGGAAAGGCGAGTCTGGCGCCAGAATTCGGCGCCAAAGCGCCGGTTCGGCCTGAACTCGAAAACTCATCTTCTTAAATCCCCCCACGTCATTTTTGACACCTAAGCTTCCTTAACCACTGTTTTTCACCAAAATACCACCTAGAGATCCCATTTAAAGCCGGATTTTCAAGTTTTTGAGCTTGAAATCACCCAATTTCTTCATCTCAAAGTCAGATCTACATTCTAAACTCATTTTTTTTTATTTTCACCGTGGATTTTGCTCTCATTGAGAAAAACCAAAATTTTGAGAAAAATTTTATTTTTTTTATGGTTAAATCCATGAATTTTTAAGCTCTTTCAAGTTTGAAAAGCTTAAATTAGTTTATTTTCCTAGATCCATTGAATTTATTTCGCGTTTTTATTTTCAAGTTTAGATGACACCCAAATCTAAGCGAGGAAAGGAACAAGAAAATTTTGATCGTAGCAAGTTCATTACTGTTGTTGTACACTTCTGATACAATGATTTTGCTACGACTCGGAAATTTATCTCAGAACCAAGTTTTTATAATCCTGGAGGAAGAATTAAGGAGACAATCATTGCGCTCAACTGGCAATGATTCTGTTATTTCACTGTTGTTGTCGTTATCCCAGTTGTTAGAGAGTTTTATGCTAATTTCGTGGATGCTGAAGGATACGAGATTTTCGTTCAAGGAGTTGGAGTAGGATTCACTCCTGAACGCATCAATATTTTATATGGCTTGCCGCCAAACATATAGTGTTATTACTCAGGATTATCTCCATCTGAGGGAGATTTAGATATGATCATTGCCTACCTGACTGATAGTACTGGAGTCTGGAAGATTTGGAACAGAAAAATGGTAAAATTTTCAGCTTCTAAGCTTAATGGTGTTTCAAAGGCATGACACAAATTTATTTTTGCTCGTCTCCTTCCATCTAATCATCTGAGCGAAGTTACCAAAGATAGAGATATTCTCAACTACTGTATTCAAGAGAGGAAGTCTATTGATGTAGGGAGCATTATTTATGATTCTGTAGAGGCTACTGCTCGTTCTAGCACTTCTATTGGACTTGGTTTTCCATCTCTGATCTATTCTCTATGTCAAAGTCTTTGGAGTAGTTGCTGAGCTTTCCGAGAAAAAGCTAAAGTCGACAAAGCCTATAGGAAGAGAAAGTGTTAGTATTTATGATTGATTGCGAGGTAAGAGTTCTACTACACCTTCTGGTTCATTACCTACTTCAGGTAGAGCTTATACTTCTAGACCATCTACTTCTGCTGAGCCACCATCTATTTTTTGGGAACCATGCATGATCAGTTTATAGAGCAGCAACATGAGTTATTCTTAACTCATTGTAGAGTAAATATGATAGACAAGAAGATCGATCATCTTTCTGAGTATACACAAAGAAAGAATGATTACGATGCCGAGTATTCAGAGTCTTTAGTGAGATTTCTGAAGGGTGAGCATGATGTTCAGTTCCCTACTTGTCCCAGATTTTCACAATATGTTGATCCAAAGGATATGGATTTTTCTTTTGCTGATGAGGATGATGAAGCTACAGAAAGTGATTAGTAGCTTGACTTACATCTAGAGATTGTTGATTCTATTTTTAGTGTGTTTTCTTGTTTCTTGTGATGTTTAGTTTGATGTTATTTGTTAGTGTTTATGTGAACTTTTTATGTTAAAACTATTTTTAGATTATCTGATGTGTGTTTAAGATAGAAATGTGAATGAATTTCTATAAAAGTTTACTTCTGTTTCAGCCTACTCTTTAGTGTTCATGAATAGTTAATAAAATTTATATGCTTAATCATTTCTGTTATATTCATATTGAAGCATGTGTAGAAGTAGAAGTTAGTTTTTTCCTTACTACATCATTATTGTACTTAGATTAATTCTTGTTTATTTCTTTCTCTCATGCTTTAGAAAATTTTATGATTCATATTTATACTAAAGTTGAAGTTTGGGGGAAGGGAAAACATTTATCAAATTTAAATATTATTTATCCTTAAAGAACTAATATTTTCTTTAAAAATATATTATCATAACTTAAGGAATGAAAAATCTATTTAAGATTACCTAAATTTTTGAATTTATAAATAATTTAGTAAACTTAACTAAAACTTCAAAAATTTTGGTTGATTTTAATAATAGAATTATTTAGCTTAAAGAATAATAAGATCAAAATTTTTCTATTTATAGTAAAGAGAATTGTATTTTTGAAAT
Organism: Papilionanthe hookeriana x Papilionanthe teres; assembly: GCA_022702705.1. Taxonomy (NCBI): domain Eukaryota; kingdom Viridiplantae; phylum Streptophyta; class Magnoliopsida; order Asparagales; family Orchidaceae; genus Papilionanthe; species Papilionanthe hookeriana x Papilionanthe teres. The sequence continues at coordinate 71,459,808 of CM040423.1, forward strand.
ACTAAGGAATCAAGATTATTGGTTGAAAAAGAAAAGATTGAAATAAGATTTGAAAAATAATAAACTATTAATGTCATATTCGTTAAGTAAGAATGTATAAGTTTTTGAAAATAAGTTAAGAATAGTAAAGTTCAAAATCATTAACAGGCTATCCAAAAATAGTAATCCTCACTTAAAAAAAAGGGATTGAAAAACAATCCAGAAAAAAAAGAAAAAAAATGAAAGAAAAGAAAGTGAGGAGAAGTTTAAGGAAATGCCTAATCAAAAATTGGCTTCACTTGAATTATCTTATAGAAAGAAAATTGATTACATTTTTAACTTAATTTCTATGTACATATATTTTTACTAGAAAAATATTTCATGAAAATCTTTTTCTTGTAAATATTCTATGTGACCTTAATATGATGAACTACAATTATTCTTGAAATAAATAAAAAATTGGAAGTCTTATGATTTGGTATTTAAATGTTCTTTAATTCTTAAAATTAAATTTAATTAGTGAAATTTGGTTAATGATTTGCTAAAGCATTTATAAAACCAAAAATTACAATGAATCTTAAATATTTTAACTTCATTCCAAATGTTATCTATTTTATGTAATTAAAAGGGTTACTTGAGGACAAGTAACGTTTAAGTTTGGGGGAATTTGATCTACCTAAAAAATACCCATTTTTATGCCTTATTTATGATTCAATTCTTAAAGATATTATTCTTTAATGAAAGGTATTTTTATGTTTTTGGATGTAGATGATTTAAAAAGAGTTTCATAAAGAAAAAGAAGGAAAAATGAGCAAAAAGGAGCAAAAATGAAGCTTATGGAGCAAAATTTTGGAATTATTGGTCTGGCGCGCAGAATCTGGCCCCTACGCGCCAGTTCGATACAGACGCTGTCAAGATTTTTTGATGACATTGGGCAGTTATTTTGACGGAGTTAAGCGGTTATTGGAGCTTCTAGAAGACTGAAAGTTACTCATAATATAAAGGACATGTGATACAATGTATTTGGACACAAGAAAACGGTCTGGATCGCGAAGAGGTACGACCCAAATTGAAGAGGTGCGAAAGACCTGGTTACAGTGTACGGCGCCTAGGCGCGACAATTAACTTCTAGAAGATACATTGAATTTGGACGAATTTTGAAGATGTGTCTTAAGCAACCCCTTGTCAAATTCAAAGCTCTAAAAATAAGAGACCATTCTACAGAGCAAATGGCACCAAAAACCCCGCTCTTAGTACACATACCCATTTTAGCATCTTCTCTCTCCTCTTTAGTTTTATTTAGTCTCTTCCATACTTAGGGTGCCACTTTATTTTGTATCTAGTGAGTTTATTTTGAGTGTTAATTGTGTGTTATTCTTTGTTGGAGCCTTTCATTATTGTTTTGGAGTCAGTAGAAGTCAGTGGATCACTTGAAGGAACACTTCAGATCAGTATTTGTAATTTGGTTCAAAGTTTTATAAATATGTTTTGTTGTGTTATTTCAATGTGTTCTGAGTAGTTAGTTATCTTTCTCCTTTCAACTATGAAAAGATTATAAATTAATTAAATTTTGTAGGAGAATTAAATATAAAATATTTTAAAATATTGTGACGATATTAATACATGATCTTAGTTTACTTTATAAATTGGTCATTTAAATTGTTAAAACCTGTTGAAGAATTTTGAGACCTATCCGGAGATAAATTCTTAACTAGTAGATATCACATGAATTCTTAGGTAATCGCAGACTATACGAGAATTATTTAAGGTGCAAATAAATAGGAAGATAATATTTATTGGGCGTAAATTTAATTAGTATTTAGAGTGACAGACTAAATTCTAATAATTTGGTTTATAGAAAGGTAACGGGTCACTGATAGGGCCGACCATAGCCACCCTTGGACATCTAGTAGTGTGAGCCTAGATTAACCCATTCTACTAATAAAACATCCTGAGCCTATCTATAGATTAGTCAATGTTCTTTGCACCTGGACCAAAGGATAAAGAATATTAATGCTTCTATTTGGCACAATACCATAATCTAAATTCCCTACAAAAGATAATTATTCTATAATTCTTGAATTAGTTGAAAAAGGAGAAAGTCATTTTTATACTTGCATTGAGTTTTAATTGCTTATCTTACTTTACTGCTTACTGCTTATCTTACTTTACTGCTTACTGCTTACTTACTTTTAGTAAAAATTATTAGAAAATTAAATTTGAATATATATATATATAAAAGGGTATATATAAATTGCATTTAATTTGAAAATTCTAAAATATTTCTTATATTTCTTACTTTTTATAAATTCACTATCCCTGTGGGATCGATAACCAGGACTCTACTAGAGCATTGTATTACTTGAACTATACGTATACTTGCGTTTAAAATTGTGACTTTTACAATAATAAAATCTAAATATAAAATTATAAAAGCAAACCTCGCACATCAAGTTTTTGAAGCAATTTGTCAGGAATTAAATGTTCTAAAAAGTGGTTTCAAATTCTTGTATTTTTAAGCATATATAAAGTCGCATCATATCACACTCAACTAACAATGATTCTGCTATTTTACTGTTGTTGATGTTATCCATGTCGTTAGGGAGTTTTATGCTAATTTCGTGGATGCTGAAGAGTACAAAATTTTCATTAGAGGAGTTGGAGTAGGATTCACTCCCGAGTGTATCAAGATTTTCTACGGCCTGCCGCCGAACATCGAGTGTAATTACTCCGGATTATCTCCGTCTGAGGGAGATTTAGATATGATTATTGCTTACCTGACTGATGGAACTGGAGCTTGGAAGATCCGGAACGGAAAAATGGTAAATTTTTCATCATCTAAGCTTAACGGTGTTTCAAAGGCATGACACTACTTTATTTCTGCTCATCTCCTTCCATTCAATCATTTGAGCGAAGTTACCAAGGATAGAGCTATCCTCAACTACTGCATACCAGAGAGGAAGCCAATTGATGTAGGGAGTATCATTTAGGATTCTGTAGAGGCCACTGCTCGTTCTAGCACTTATGTTGGACTTGGATTTCCATCTTTGATATATTCTCTGTGTGAAAGTGCTGGAGTATTTGCTGAGCTTTCTGAGGAAAAGCTTAAGTCTACAAAGCCCAGAGGAAGAGAAAGTGTCAGTATCTATGATCGACTTTGAGGTAAGAGTTCTACTGCACCTTCTAGTTCATTACCTGCTTCTGGTAGAGCTTCTACTTCTAGACCTTCTACTTCTACTGTTGAGCCACCATCTAATTTCTGGGAATCCATGCATGATCAGTTTATAGAGCAGCAAAATGAGTTATTTCTAACTCATTGTAGAGTAGATACGATCAATAAGAACATCGATCATCTTTCAGAGTATACCCAAAGGAAGAGTGATTATGATGCTGAGTATTCAGAGTCTTTAGTTAGATTTCTGAAGGGTGAGCGTGATGTTCAGTTTCCTACCTGTCTTAGAGTTTCACCATATGTTGATCCGAAGGATATGAAATTTTCTTTTGGTGATGACGATGACGAGGCTACAGATAGTGATTAGTAGCCAGATTTACCTCTTGAGATGTGTGATTTTGTTTTTAGTTTATTTCTTGTTTGTTAGTACTGATTATTGTGATTGTATTGTTGTTTGCTAGTGTCGATTTGTTTAAGTAACTTTGTGTGGACTTTTGATATTGAGACTGTTTTAGAGCATCTGATATGTTATGTGTTTAAGACTGAAATATGGATGAATTTTTATTTTCTATGATAAATGTTTACTTCTGATTCAGCCTATTGTTTAGTATTCATGAATAGTTAATAATTTTGCATGTTCTAAAAATAAAAATAATTTTTTTTTTCAAAAATTAACTTCTGCTCTGCAAACTTTTCTATATATGCTTAATTATTTCTGCTATATACCTATTAAAGCATGCGTAGAAGTAGAAATGAGTTTTTGCTTACCACATTATCACTGTACCTAGATAAATTCATATTTATTTCTTTCTCTCATACTTTAGAAAATTTTATGATTCATTTATATACTAAAGCTGAAGTTTGGGGGAGGGGAAAACATTTTCAAAATTTAAATATTATTTGTTCTTAATGAACTAATATTTTCTTTTAAAAAATATATATTAACATAACATAAGGAATGAAAAATCTATTTAAGATTACTTAAATTTTTGGAATTTATAAATAATTTAGTAAACTTAACTAAAATTTCAATAATTTTGATTGGTTTTAAGAATAGAATTATTTAACTTAAAGAATAATAAGATTAAGAATTTTTTTTATTTATAGTAAAGAGAATTGTATTTTAGAAATACTAAGGAATCAAGATTATTACTTGAAAAATAAAAAATTGAAATAATTTTTGAAAAATACGTATTAATAATGTCATATTTATTAAGTAAAAAAATATATAAGTTTTTAAATATAAGTTAAGGATAGTGAAGTTCAAAATCATTAACAGGCTATCCAAAAATAATAATCCTCATAAATAAATAAAAAAAGGAGGATTGAAAAATATCCTTACAAAAAAAAGAAGAAGAAAAGAGCAAAAAAAAAGAATGTGAGGAGAAGCTTGAGGAGATGCCTAATTAAAAATTGACTTCACTTGAATTATCTTATAGAAAGAAAATCAATTTCATTTTTAACTTAATTTTTATGTACAATTATTTTTATTAGAAAAATATTTCATGAAAATCTTTTTCTTGTAAATATTATCTGTGACATTAACATGATAAATTACAATTATTCTTGAAATAAATAAAAAAATTGGAAGTCTTATGATTTGGTAGTTAAATATTCTTTAAAATTTTAAAATTAAACTTAATTAGTGAAATTTAGTTGATGATTTGTTAAAGCTTTTTATAAAACCAAAAATTAAAAGAAATCTTAAATATTTAAAACTTCATTCTAAATGTTCTATATTTTATTAATTAAAAGGGTTACTTGAGGACAAGTAACATTTAAGTTTGGGGGAATTTGATCTACTTAAAAAATACTCATTTTTATGTCTTATTTATGATTCAATTCTTAAGGATATTATGCTTTAATGAAATGTATTTTTATGTTTTTGGATGTAAGTGATAAAACAAGAGTTCAAGAAGAAAAAATGAGCAAAAAGAAGCAAAAATGGAGCTTAAAAAACAAAGTTGTCGAAATTATAAGTCTGGCGCCAGTATCCGGCGCCTAAGCGCCAGTTCAATACAAACGCAGATAAGATTTTTGACGAATTTGGGCAGTTATTTTGACGGTGTTAAGTGGGTTTTAGAGCTTCTAGAAGACCGTAAGTTACTCCTAATATATAGGACATGTGATATAATACATTTGGACACAGGGAAACAGTTTTTAATCGCGAAGAGGTGCGATCCAAAGTGAAAAGGTGCGAAGACCTGGTCACGGAGTCCGGCGCCTAGGCGCTAGATCCCAACGCCTGACGCCAGATCCCGACGCCAAAGCGCGAAAGTTACCTTCTAGAAGATACATTGTATTTGGACGAATTTTGAAGAAGTGCCTTAAGCAACCCCTGGTCAAATTCAGAGCTCTATAAATAGGAGCCCATTCTACAGAGAAAATGACCCCTTTCTTCTAGCATCCTATAGTTCCCAAGCACCATATAGCCATCTAATTATTTTAGGGAGCCACCTTCTTTATTATTTAGTGAGTTTATTTTGAGTCTTAAGTGTGAGATTATTAGTGTTGTTGTTGTTGAAGTCTTTCATCGTTACATTGGGTCAGTAGGAGTCAGCGGATCACTTGAAAGAACATTCTAGATAAGTATTTGTAACTTGGTTCAGAGTTTTATAAATAAGTTTTGTTGGGTGAATTTAATGTGTTCTGAGTAGTTAGTATTCTTTCTCCTTTAAACTATGAAAAGATAATAAAATAATTAAATTTTGTTGGAGAATTTAACTTCAAATATTTATAAAAATTGTGATGATATGAATACCTGATCTTAGTTTACATTTTCAATTGACCATTTAAATTGTTAAAACCTGTTGAAGAATTTTGAGACCTATCCGGAGATGAGTTCTTAACTAGTAGATATCACATGAATCCTTGGGTAGTCGAAGGCTTTATGCGGGTTATTTAAGGTGAAGTGCAAATAAATAAGAATATATGATTTATTGGGCGCAGAATTAATTAGTTTTTAGAGTGATAGATTAAATTCTAATAATTTGGTTTATAGAAAGGGAACGGGTCACTGGTAGGGCCGACTATAGCCACCCTTGGACATTTAGTAATGTGGGCCTAGATGAACCCATTCTATTAATAAAACATCCTGAACCGATCTATAGATTAGTTAATGTTCTTTATGTCTGGACCAAATGGTAAAGAATATGAATGCTTATATTTGGCACAATACCATAATCTAAATTCTTCACAAATGATAATTATTCTAAAAATCTTGGATTAGTTGAAAAGGAGAAAGTTGTTTTATTTATACCTGCATTAATCTTTATTTTATTATTGCTTACTTACATTTAGTATAAATTTTATTAAATATCAATTATAAACTTTGAAAAGAAATAAAAATAATAATTACTTTTAATTTGAAAAATCTAAAAATATTGCTTAATTTTCTCAAAATCTTTCATATGGGATCGATAACCAGACTCCACTAGAGTCATGTATTACTTGATACGATACATATACTTGCGTTTTAAATTATGACTTTTACAAAAATTATTATAAAAAATCTAAATATAAATTCATAAATCTTTCATAAGTAAAAGTTGAGTCACATCAAGTTTTTGACACCGTTGTTAGGGATTAAATCTTCTAGCAGTGGTATCAAATTGTTGTATTTGAAAGTATATATAAAGCCCCGTTAGGTTGAGTCACATCACTCCCCGTCAAGAATCTCTTGATGAAAAGAAACAACGAAATGAAATATTGATATCTTGCATTGATAATAAAAGAAATATACTAAAATGAAAGGATTACCATAAGTCTTTGCATTTTTTTTAGTAGATCGAAGCCAACTAGATGCACATATCAATACATTAACAGTTTTAGTAGATAAACTACTTCTGTAATCATCTAAAACCCTACCGCCGGCACTAAAAGCAAATTCTGAGGCAACCGTGGTTATAGGTATTGATAGAATATTTCGAGCCATAATTGAAAGCCGAGGATACTTCAATGTATTCATTTTCCACCAATCAAGCACATCAAAATTTTCACTCGAGCACACAAATTATCCCTCCTCAAGGTATACTTGTAAAACAGGTTTTGACAGTTCCACAGATCCAAAAGCTACAACAAAATCTTGAAACCCAAATATTGCATCAAATTGACTCGAGGAACTCATAGGCGCACATGCAGATGAAGAACCCTCATTTGAAACATTGCAATTAACAACTTAATTAACATTATATTTCCCACAAGGCATCTTGAACAGTTTTAAGATTTTGTTCAATCTCATCATGTGAGTATATCTTTGGGAATGTGTAGTTAATAAATTTAAATTTCAATCTAGAATCCAAAATAGCTGCAATAGACATTAGAAGATTACATTCCCCCCAATATTTGTTGAATTTGATTTTCATACTCATAGTCATATGTCTCATGTAATCATCTTCTGACGATGACTCCTCAATCAAAACCTTCTTAACATGCATAACTGCAGGTAAAAATATATTAGAAGTAGTATATGAAGTGTCAGATATCATTTTTGTAACATTATTGAAAAGTGAAAGAAACTTTCTGATTTTCTCATATTTAACTCATTCTGAATCAGCTGGTAACCATTTGTAGTTAGTATCCCTAATTGCATAGTGATAAAAAACATTCTGATAAATAAATGCAGACTCCAACATATTGAAGGTTGAGTTCCATCTAGTGGAAACATCAATAGACAGTCATCTTGTAGTTGCAATTCCTAATTGTTTAGCCACTTCTACAAATTTATGCAATCTTGTAGGGCATTTTTTTCAGATGCTTCACTGACTTTCTAATGTTTTGGATGATTTCATGAATCTCCTTTAGACCATCTTGAACCATTATATTGATGATATGCGCACAACATCTTACAAGAAAAAAAAAAGACCACCGAAGTGCAGCTTTCTGCGTGATTGAAAATTCGCTTTTAAAGAAGAAGCTACCACATCATTATTATTCGTATTATCTAAAGTTATTGTAGAGATTTTATCTTGAAGCTGTCACTCCAATAAACACTCACAAATAGCATCACAAATGTAAGTGCCCATAAGTGGAGGCTCTAACTCAATAAAGTTGATAATAACATTCTTTAACTTACATGTGTCATCAATGTAATGGGCAGTCAAGTACATATATCTGATAGTCTGATTGGAGGTCCAACAATCTGCAGTTAATGAAACCATGTGAACATCTTTGAAACAAGATTTAAGCTTTTCTTTCTCGAACTCATATACTTTCATGCAATCATTTTTAATAGTGTTTCCTGAAACACTTTGAAAGTTAGGATTCAATATTTTCAACAATATATTGAATCAAGTATGTTCAACCATCATGAATGGATATTTATGTACAATTATCATTTTCGTAATCACCTCTCTTACAAGCTGTTGATCATAACTTTTAGGATCATAAAAAATGGGAATATCTGAATCACCCTGAACTTCTAAAGGCAAGAAGTTTAGTAACTTTTGTCTCTTATCTGAAGAGTCAATTTATTGACTTTTTACTTTTATCTTAGCACATTTCTTAACGTGTCTAAGAAGTTGTGAAATTGTACATGACTTTGGTCTGAGGATTTTCACCCCACAACAAATGCATTAAACAAATGATACTTCAACCCCCTTGGAAATTGATTTAATATCTATGAAATACTCCCACACTGATGATTTTCTCTTCCTGCCTTTCTTATCTTGCATTTCAATACTAGTGCTTCCTACAGTCAGATCAACAGGTTGAGAACTATCAATTCCCTCTTGAGTTGCAAGTGACAATTGTTCTTCATTTGATATAGATTGAGAATGTTCAATATTTGACATTGTAAATATATATACAAAAAATATAATATAACATGAGATTTCATGCATGGATGTGTAAGCAACAACAAACAAGCAAATGTCTAAGAGTTAATGCCCTTTAAATGAAAAAGAAACTTAAAACTTAATAGAAAGAACAAAACTTAAATCTTTATAAAACTCGCTTAGAAAAGGATACATATATATCCCAATATGCAAAGCCAACCTAATCTTGAGACTTTGCTCAAGTTTCAATTCTAAGACTACAAGCAGAACTCGAGAGAGAGAGAGAGAGAGAGAGAGAGAGAGAGAGAGAGAGAGAGAGAGAGAGAGAGAGAGAGAGAGATGGTTTAAGCTTTAAAGCCAAATGGGTGATAGAAGTAAAGACTATCTAGCATTAAAGCCACATCCATCCTCCATTAAGTTTATTCAGCAGAAAAGGTTTCATCTATACAACAAATGGATGATAGAAATCAGGGGCCAGCTTTACATTAAATGTGATACCTTAGGCTTAGCTAGACAGTAAGCAGACAAAACAAAAGTAAGGTGAAAGAACATCAGTGAATGAGAACTTTCACTTAACAAGAAACCAAAAGTAGTAAACAACATGAATTTAAAACTCATGATGTGAACTTTCACTTAAACAAAAACCAAAAGTAGTAAACAACATGAATTTTTTGCGGAATATATTTAGAAATAAAACCACCCTACTCTTCTTTCACCTCAGCATAATCAATTTTGTCTCAATCAAAACAGATAGTATGAATGAAGCTAATTCAGTCATTGCCCAATATATTTTATTGTTTGAGCCATCCAAAACAATGCCACTCCAAGCCTCTGTAACTTTAATGTTATAATGCATAAGAAATAAAGCTTTTAAAGGGCCTAATAAAGTGTAAATATCAAGCCATAAATTAACAACATCTTTGAACAACTCACAAATGCGGGCAAGTGGGGGATCCAAAAGAATCCCCTAGTGGAACATCCAAACATCTCTAGTATCAGAATGACCAAAAGCACCAAGGTAAACTCCATGCAAACATGTTAAGAAAGTATAAAGAGAGCTCAGAAAATCATCACATTATGTAGTGTAGTTGGCCCATTGAATCAACACTATGTTTTTGTTGTTGCTCTCCAAAAGAGAATCTAATCATCACTTTATTCCCACATGTCTATCTTTCATCTTTGAAAATAGTAAAAATGGTTCATTATTGTGTAAACTCAGTACAAAGCATGTGTACTTTAGCAAAAAGAAGAAGTTCCTCAAATAAAAAGTCTACTACAGAGAAGCAACATAAACCATAAAAGCATTAAAATCATTTTCTTTCCCACAAAAAGTATTAGAGTCATGTTCATCCGGACTGTATACGGTATACCCACATTAACAAAACTTCTACTGAAATAATGAAACCGTTATAGATGCAGCAGCTCCATGGCCTACTCAAAGAAACACCCACTAAGGAGTAAGGAGATGCAACCTCTTGCCAAAATATCATCCATCTTGCCAAAACTTCAAGGCTTAACAAAAAATTAGATCTCAAGGCAACAATCGAGTCACAACAAGAATGCTTTTTGAAAGTAATACTTAAGCTTGTATGACTCACAAGTCACAACAGACGTGCATAATAGCCCAAGCACAAAAAAAAAAAAAAAAGATCTATACTCAATATGAAGAAAATCTATAAAAAAAAAGAAGAAAACTTTAAAAAAATTTATGAAAATTTAACCTAAGAAGCAAGCATGAAATTAAATTTGAAATGTTAAAGAAAATATACTCAAATATGAAACCTCGGTAGGCCTACAAACAACCAACCAAGAATATCAAGCACTGAAGCAAGAATACTGAGTACTCAATCCAACGCCGACTCGCCGAGGAAAAATATAATCTATGGAAGACAAATAGAAGCAGAGATTAAAGAACGAACACAAACATTCAACGCTAAGAACTTGACGATACAAAGCTTTTTGCGGTTTTCAGACGAAGAGAAGGAGAGCCGGCCACAATCTTTCGAGAGGGAAAGGTCGAAGCGTCGAATATAAAGGCGGGATTAGGGCTTAGGTTTTCTCTTTACAATTTTTCTTCTATATATATTAAATTATTAATATATATAAATCATATAATATATAACTTATTTTATATAAATATATAATATTTATATTACTAATACAATGATATACTATTATTAATAATTTATTATATATTATTATTTATAAAATTTAATTTTTGAATTTTGATAAATTTTTAAAATATCACAAATTTAATAAATTATTTTATATTTCGAACAATAACGAACTGAACACGAACAAACACGTCACTGTTCGTGTTTGGTTCGTTTAACAAACCGAACAAAAATAATTGTTTGTGTTCGTCTCGTTTGTTTATCGAAGAATCATATTTAATTTTAAATAAAAATATCTACAAAAAAATCTACTGAAAGTTATTTTAAAGTTTTTACATTACTGAATTTGTTCTTTTAATATATATTTTTTACATGTTTTTATTTTTTATTTATAAAAATAAATTAACACGTTCTTAAACATAAAGTTTCAATATCTTTAAAAATAATTATACTTGAATCAAATAATTTAAAAATATTTAATTTTAAATAAAAATAAAAATAATATAAAATAAAAAAATAAAAGTGATCCCATATAATTCCTAATGCATAATTCAAAAACATCTTAAAGGTTTTATTTATTTATTTATTATTATTATTATTTTTTTGAATTTTTGCTCGTACCAGTTATGCTGTTGGCAAAACGGGTCGACCAAGACCGTTAGTGAATGACCCGATCATACACAACTCTTCGCTCGTTCGCAACTCTGAGCCGCGCCGAATACTGAAGTAGGGTTTGCCTCTTTGCTGATAACATCACTCACAAATCATTGTCAGCACCAAAAGCTTCGGACGATTCCTGAATTGTGCTCTCTTAGATTTCACGGTTTCAGCTTCAAATTGGTATTTTTGTAGACTTTTTTAACCTCAGAATTTTCTTTTCTTGTTTTGTGCGCTATGAATTTGAGTGATAGGAAACAAGAAAATATTTGAAAGCTTAAATTAATGATCGCAGATTCATAGTCAGCCCATGAGTGGTTGCAATCTGATTTCATTTCCTCCGCTTTCGTTCAATTTGAACAAATCATTACATCCACTGAATTATAGTTTAGGCATTATAAGGAGGATTTTACATTCATACAACTCTATATTATTTCGATTTTGAAATTTGGTGACCTAATGATATTTCTATCATATATCCTGATTACTTTCTTATGGCGTAGTTATAGTAATGGCTGAGGAGAATCCACCCAACACAAAGGAGGAGATTCCCGAGGTAGTTTCTTTGTATTCTTAGTTAGATTTGGATAACTTCGTCTTGGATTTTAACTGGATATACATTTTATGCCTTCCCCTTGTAATCTCTGGGCGGATTGTAATGAACTGCTGACCGCCAGTTATCTAGCAAACGTTAAAAGGAGCACTAAATCCTAGCATTGAAATATTATTGGTACATTCTTTTGCCGCAGCTTGTCCCGTTCGATCCATCTAAGAAAAAGAAGAAGAAGAAGGTGGTAATCCAAGATCCTAAGGAGGAGGCGGCGGACAAGCTAGCTGAGAATACAGCAAATTTATCAGGTTTTTCTATGGAGTGCAATCAGCTACAGCGTAGTTTTCATTCAAATTTAAAATAATTTGTCATGAAATAAATGTGCACTGATATGATTGTACTTCTCCAGTTGCTGATATACCAGAGCCTAACTTTGTTGGTATGAAGAAGAAGAAGAAGAAACAGGCGGTTTTAATTAAAGTTCACGCTTTATAAGAAATGAACATAAGTAAAGCTGAAGTATGCGCTAACTCTACAGATCTTGGATCTTAGGTGGAAACCGACTTGTTAATTGAAGACAAGGAGAGCTTCGATGTGGGGAGGATCAACAATGTAACAATTTGAATTTCTGTTTAATGAATGCTATTTTTTTTAATATGGATATTTTCAAAATTATAACAGGATATCTATTATTGTTTTGGTCTATCGTTTTCAATCATCACATATTGGGCTGTACAGACGTCTGTACTTATTTCATCTTCCTTCGTGTATTTCAGATCATCATATTGGGCTTTACAGACGTCTGTACTTATTTCATCTACCTTTGTGTTTTTCAGATGATCAAATTGGAGACGATGAAGAAGGTGAGGGAATTGTTCTTGAAAGTGCAAGATATCCTTGGGAAGGCACGGATCGAGATTATAAATATGATGAGGTGACTGGCCTTGCTTCACTTTCATTGTCCTGTTGTTTTTTATTTGGGTTAGTTACACACATACCACCCAATTCCTATGTATTTACATATCTAACGTCTAAATTTTGTTTTTTACATTCATACCACCCAAATCTTTCATATTACATAAAAAAAAGCACTATTTTAGCTTTTGAAAAGTGAAACACACCTTTTCATGCATAGCTAAGGTGGTATGTATGTAAAAATTGAAGTTTAGGTGTTAGATATGTACCTATGTAAATCTTCCTTTTTATTTTTGGATTGGTTTTTGTGTCAAAAGCAATTTTCGATCTTGCATTTTATAGTTCCTAGACATCAAATAGTAATTTCATCTGCTCCTAAAATGATATTCTCCAATTTTTAAATATTTTTGAGTTAATATTATGTGATTATTGTTTATCATGGGAGGGAAAATGGCGTTAAATGGCATAATCTTGTGGCAGTCTTACATTTACAATTTTCTCAACATTTGCTAGGAAATTCAATGAATTTCGCCTTTTTATTCTTTTGAACTAGATAATAAAAGAGTTAACATTGCTTTATTCAGATGTTAGAGAATTTTTGTTCCGTTGCATCTGTTTGTGCACTTTCTTTTGTGCAGTCTATAAGAATCACTATAATATCTCTTGAAAATTGTTCAATAAGGTATGTTTTGAGGTTTGATTAGGCGCTTGTCTTATGCCTAAAATAATCCCTCCTTGATTTAGTTTGCATGATTCTATGTTTAACTAGTGCTATTGTCACATCCTTGTGTAATTTTTATGTCAACTTCCTGGAGTGCAATTAAGTTTTTGTTGTCTTTTACCTTTATGCCTTTTTCTCTTATCCACACATAATTGTGTAGTGGTTTTATTGAGATGGTTGATGTTTATTTTGTAGCTTTTGGATAGAGTGTTCAATATCTTGCGAGAAAATAATCCTGAACTTGCTGGAGACCGGCGTCGAACAGTTATGAGGCCACCACAGGTTCTTAGGGAAGGAACGAAGAAGACAATACTTGTGAACTTGATGGACCTGTGCAAGACGTAAGGTTCAGCTTTTTATGAAATAATATGAAGTACCTATTTTAAAATTTTTACTTGGAGAGTTATTTCTGGACATCTTCCATTAAGAACAACCAGCCATTAATTTTTGTCAAGGTTTCCGTGTTTTCATAATTTTTCATATTTTCTTGGAATAATTACATGCATATCACTCAAAACTTTGCTGTTTAGAAAAGTAGCACCCAATTGGTGCATTTATGTGCGCCAAGATCAAACCATTGAAAATTTTATAAAATGAAGAATATGGGGGTTGGCGTTTTGTTACGAGTTTTGATATTTTAGTGAGAATTTGAAGATTGGATGAAAAAGAGTTCTAGTTTTGTAAATAGCAACGTTCAAGTGCTATGTATGTAATTTTCCCTTTTTTCCTGCTTGTATGGATTCACTTAAATTCACAACTTTCGTTTTGATAGAAGTAATGCCTTAGACTGCTGGTAATGGATTTTTATAATTTTCACATTAAACCAGCAGAATATCTAAATATCAGTTTCCTAGAAGATATATCTCATGCTGGAATTGTTTCTACAACATTAAAAACAAGTTCTTTGAATGTCATTATATTCAGCATTTGAAACAATTTCTTTAAACATCATCTTTTCATTATACGCATGTGGATTAATCTAAACTTTAGGTAATGCCATCTTACTTTTATGAATATATAAATAGTACGGCTTCCCTATGTAATAAATCCATTAGATTATTTAGGCATCTTTTTTATTTTTTTCGAGAAAACAGATGTTAAATATAAAAGACAACACCTTGAGATCCATTTAAACTGTTTGTTAATATCATCTTACTATTATGAATATGTAAATAACCACATCTTCCTATGCTTAAGGATACTTCAGGTGGATCTCTATCAAATCATTTAGCCTTTTTTTTTTTTTGAGAAAAAGATTCAAAAGTATGAATTTGTTTTTTAAATTAAATATAAATAATAACACCTTAAAATGCTCAACTCTTCGTTCTCATCTAAACAAATTATATAAAAATGAGAAAGTATTCCATACATGCTGGGTTTAACGTATGGGGATCAAAGAAATGATTTTATGTTTATTTGCTTTGGGAGTTAAACTTTATTCCAATTCTACGCTTGTCACAGCAAAGCTGTCATTCCTTGGACTAGTAAAGATGATGTCGTAAAATATACTATATTATTCATGTTCTGAGGTACATATCATAGACTTGGGACTGTTTGGGATCACTTTTATTTTTTATTTATTTTTTGTTTTATTTATGTTATGATTTGAAATAAAACATGTTTGACTATTTGATTAACATATGATTGTTTTTAAAAACACTCGAATACCGAAATATTGTTTTAAGTGTTTTCGAAAAAAAGTTAATTTGCTTTTAAAAACAAAAATTAAAAACATGTAAAAAACACACTTAATAAATATGTTTTCAAATACAAAAGAAAAAATAAAAAATAAAATTGATCCCAAAAAAAGTCCTTAGAGAATTACCTATTTTAAAGGATATCATTGCATTCATGCCAAACGTTATAGTTATTATTTTTTTGCTTGAAATTTCTTCACTCTTCTTTGTGATATTTTTATGATGCATATTTATCATAATGTCATCTTCAGAATGCATAGACAACCAGAACATGTAATGATGTTCTTACTTGCTGAAATGAGAACTAGTGGATCTCTCGACGGGCAACAAAGATTGGATGTAAAGGGAAGGTTTATTCCCAAAAATTTTGAGGGTATCTTAAGAAGATATGTTAGTAAGTTCACTCTCTCATTCTAGATACTTTTACTTTGAATTTATTATACAATTAAATTAGTGTTATCAAAGCGCAGTGCAATGCACAAGATTTTAATTTTGCTTCAATGATGAAAGTGCAGAGCGAAATGATATTTTTTTTAATCCAATGCTAATAGGTTATACAAAACTATTAATCTTTAAATTCATTTTAGCAGTTATAAAATATATAGTATGACTTAAAAGTTGATTAGAAATAGAAAAGAATGTGGTACAATACATAACTTGAAGGTAAATATTGAGGGTAAACTTGCAAGTTAAAATTTCGAAAAATTTCTAATAGTTTATTGCAAGAATTGAAAATTTAAAAATTGGGAAAAAAAAAAAAATCTTGCAAATTAACTTTAAAGTATCTCTAAGCAAGGTGAAGCCGGTGCCACGTACTTTGCTTCGCTTTGCTTGTGAAGCGTGCTTTTAAAAACATTGAATTTAATATATAACTTTTACTTGGCTAGTTGAATGCTCGATTCTTTCAACAGGGAAATGTTAGGCTTCTTTCTTTTCCAATTGATTTTTTATTGCTTAAAGAAATTTACAATAGTAAATTTTTAAGGTGGATTTACATACATACCACACAAACATTATTTATTTACATATCTAATACCTCAGATTTGATATTTTCACTTATTTCACCTTGATATTATAGACCAATGCATGAAAAAGTGTATTTCACTTTTCAAAAGTTATTCAAGATGGTATGTTGATGTGATGTTAAAGATTTTTGTGGTATGCAAGTAAATATGAATGTTTAGATGTTAGATGTGTAAATACATAGTAATTGTGTGGTATGTCTGTAAATGTCCCTTTTGTTAATTTTCCTAATATCTTACTTTTTTGTTATGATTTTGTTGCGTCTGCGTTCAAGTGCGATATCATGGATACTATTATCATCAATAGACTATTGAAAGCAAGCTCGCTTCTCTACTACTCTGCTTCATGGTTTTTCGTTAGATTTCTTCTTATGGGAAAATATGCGGCTGATGAACATTCTGTTTTTTAATGTTTTCTTAATTAATGTCATGTTTATAATTAATTGATTTAAAAAAAATTTTCAAGTTTAGTTTTAATTTTCAACATGGCTATTATGATCCCTAACAAGTTGGGTTGTGTTCTCTCTCATGTTTTGTTCAGCTTTTTTTGATGGTTGGTTCGGGATTATGGCTTGTTCTATATTTTGTTGTTTGTTGCTCTAGTTGCTGCTAGGGGTATGAACAATCCAATTTTGAGCCAATCTAGGGCCGTTTCGAAATCGGATCGAAATATTTTTGAACGGATCGAAATCGGATATTGGATCAATCCGGTAAATTTTGATCCGATCTAGTGTGGATTGATCTGATTTTCGGGCCGGCTTAAATTGTAAATGAGCCGGCTCGAATGCCTCTTTTGGCTCATGAGCCAGATCAGTCCGACTTGAACCTGCCTTGGCCCGCCCGGCCAGCCCACCAGAAAAAATGTATTGTTTTTTGTAAAAAGAGGGGACTCAAACCCCTGCCACTCTGCTCAAGCAAAGAGGACCTCACCAACTGAGCAGACAATACATTCTGCATGTAAACTAAAAATTTAGGTTTTATATATGTAAATACATAAGAATTTATTTTGATCCCGATCCGATCCCGATCCGATCCCGATCCGAGCCGAGGACGTATCGAAATATATTCAATCCATTAATTTGGCTTGTAGCTCGGCTCGGATGGTTCAATCCGAGCTAAAATTCAATCCAATTTTCGAGCGATTCACGGTCTTCGAGTCAATTTCACAGCCCAAGTTGCTGCCTCACTGTTTTATCATTGGTTTTCGAGCCAATTTCACAGCCCTAGTTGCTGCCTCACTGTTTTATCATTGGTTTTCTGTTCAACCTTTTATTTTAGTTTTTTGATTTTGTTGTCCATGCCATATCATCCAGTTGACCATTTTTTTTGTTTCTACACAATTGGGGCTTCAATTAGAAATCGGCCTTTTATGCTATTGGACTGCTTCTTTGTATTTTTCTGTTTTTGATTTTTTGCCTCATTTCATTCCAACACTTTGTTTCCAGCTGTGATCTGCTTTATGTGGTTTGTGGCTTGATTATTTCACGGGATCCTCTGATTTCCATCGCTACTAATATATCTTTATGATTGGTTTTTATGACTTAATCAAACTTATCTTGTTTTATGGAAATTTTGCTTAGATGGTGACTGCCCGAGCCATGTGAAAGGGATATATTTTTGATATTTTAATTTGATTTAATAAATTTCATATGGGATGGATTTTTGTTAGCATTCTATAATTTAGGGGAAAGCTACCTTGTGCTAATGAGAAGTCTGATTCTTCAATTTTGTGATATCTTATTTTTTTTAATTTCTTATTTCATAATCTATAGTAACGGTGTAATTGTTTAACTGAGTTTGGACAAAATTGGTATAATCTTTTTAAGCTTCTATTCGTGGAACAAGTTTTTGATTGAAGGCATGATTCTTTTGTGATGATGAATTTTCTTAAATTATTGCCCGTTTTCATTACATATTTGATTTTCAAGCGATAAAAAAATTGTATAAGTTTGTAACTACAAAATTGACATTTTGTGAATGATTTTGTTTAACTCATCTTGTATATGCATTAGGAAATCTTAGACTCTTAAGGCATTCATCAGATTTTCCATCAAAGATTAAAATTGTATAATTATGTTAAATAGAAGTAGGACATGGTAATTGGATTTATTAACAAAATAATAGCATGATCTAATTTAAATGAAATCGAATAAGCTTTGTCCTTTATAATTGCAATGTGCCTATCATGAGTTTTGAAATTCTACGTTTGCTGGGATAGGATTTGTGATTTTAGAAAGTTTTTAAATTGAACAATTAATTTTGAAGATTTTTTTAATGCTATAATATGTCGCTCTTAAAGAGCTGAGTATGCTAAATCAAAACTAGTCGAACATGTTCAGTCATTTAGATGATTCGGTTAGCAGAATAGATGTTTTAGATTCGACTTGTGCTAAGAAACAGAGGTAGGCCTAGAAAGATTTGGGCATATTGTATTAAAAATGATCTTAATTTATTAAAATTAAATTAAAACATGACACTCAACAGGAAACAATAGAGAAAAATGATTCATGTGGCCGACCCACTTAGGGTCCGTTTGGGTCAGCTTATTTGGTGTTGTAGCGTTTTGAAAACGCACCTAACTTGTTTGAAAAAACCGCTTTTTGGCAGCTTATGCGTTTTCAAAACGCTGAAAACAACGTTTTCACACCCACCTACCTAGGTGCGGTGGGAGCTTTCTATCTATGGTCTGACTTTTCAAAAAAATAAAAATTTGTAATAACTAACGCACCTAACTTATCAACAGATTATTTTTAATCAGTTTATCAGCAGATTATTCAATAAGCTACAGCTGTCCCAAACAAACTCTTAGTGGGATAAAGGCTTATTTTTGTTGTTGTTGCTAAACTACATGGAGTCGTATAAAATTTAAATTTAAAGAGCAACATTTATCACTTTGTAATATAATGATAAATTATGCAATCAATTTATGAATTATTAATGAGTTGAATATGATGTGTTTGAATATTATTTAATGGTCTTGTAGCCAAATATTATTTGCTTCTAGACTATTATGTTATTGTAATTTATTTCTTTTCTGGTTCTAGGGAAGAAATTAAGCATGAGTTATGATATAGTTCTCCAAAATAATTAGAGGACACTTTATACATAAATATTAAAATCATTTGCACCAATGCACGTATTGTCAATATCCCTAAAGAAAAATCATTACTATCCTATTCAAATCATATTAAATATACATTAATACAATAATCATTTACAGTTACATTTGATTTTATCCATTAAAATACATAGTGGCGTTGTATGATTTTTATCACTAATTTAATATCGTATTAATCTTTTTTTTGGTTTAAGCATACGTCATGTGAAATTCTATTTAGGTGATTAGGTAATGGTCCGTTCAAAGCTTAAAAGAATTTCTATATGAATTCTTGAAAAAAAAATTACTAGAAAATTAAGCCACATAAAAGTGTGCAACATAATGGGATGATTGTTTTTTATGCTCCCAATATTTGATTTAACTTCTTTTCATGAACTAGGCATAAGGCCTTGGATTCTTCTTTTTCTATTTAAATCCTATCAAATATACATCAATATAATAATTATGTACGTTGACATTTGATTTTAGCCATTAAAATACTGATAGGATTTGAGTAAAATTTTCTCAATAGAAATTAGGGCAAATACATGTTTTATTGCAAGAACATCAAAATTCAACACGAATACTAAGATAACCTCATACAATTCGAGAGGTAGGCTATCTTCGCTAATTCCTACAATTCGAGAGGCAGAAAATCTCGCTCAAATTCTAAACCTAAAACTCACAACAACAATCTCATACATAACGCTAACCCTAAACATATTAACTCTATTTATACTAAACAATAATAAATAACAAAAGACTAAAATTGCCCTTAGTCGCTCAAAGGACAAAATTGCCTTTAGGCTAGACACTAACGCAACTATACTCCCCTCCCAAAAGACGTCTCGTTCTCAATGTGGTAAAAAGTGAGGTGTTTTTTCTCCTTTAACACAACTCTCATTGTTTCTTCATCATCTACCTTCTCGTCATATACTGTAAGCACCTGTAATGTTTGATTCTTACAATAGCAGCTTGGGACAAATTTTTCATCACATCGAAAACATAACCTATTTTCGCATTTCTGTTTCTATAAGTTGCTTGTGTGTCGGTCTCGGTCGTGATCTATTATTCTTGTCCTGTGAAACCTCTATCTGAACTATTTGAGCTTTTGGTATCGCGTGTTATAGTGGTTTCGTATAGCATTCTACCCGTATGTTCATATTAGCCCGTCCCATTGCATCTTGATCTTCAACCAACTATGCAAATTCCATATTTTCTCTCAATCCTCGCGATCTTAGCAGTTGATAATGTTGTACGTATGTCGGGCTTTAGACCATTCATGAAGTTTCCTCCCATATTGCTTAAGAAATTTTCCTCAGTTATCCTCACAGGTGCTTAATAACTCGTTATACTCCGTGACACTCCCTTCCTAAGTCAATGCAAGAATTATTTGTATAGTTCTCCTTCTTGAATGACTCAGAAATATTCCAACAAGCAATCATTAAATTCTTCTCATGAGCCGATCAAGTATCTAGCCTCCCTCCACTGAAACCATGCTAGAGCTTTCCCCTCCAAACATATTTCTGCCACCATGAGCTTATCCTCCCCATTTGGCCCATTTACCATGAAATATCACTCCCTCCTGTACACCCACCCATATGTGTATTCAATCTAGAAATCAACATCTTCGACTTCCTAACCCTAGTATCTTCACCCCAACTTCCTCTCTCTCTGCAGTTTTCCCCCATGTATTGAGGGTAAAAACCTTTCTTCGATATAGCCATATCCCATCTCTGTTTTTCTCCTTTCTCCTTTGTGCCCCTTCATACCCCTTGCATAACCACTTCTCCATGTTTCAGTCCAACCGTCTCCATCGGAAATCTCTAATCCATACCCAGTTGAAGCCCCGGGAGGGGGTTCTTGATGTGGGTTGCTTCCATCCTCGTGTTCCTCTTGTTCGATTTCTTTCCCTTTTGATTTAGCCAAGGCTTCTTCGGTCACCCCCTGGTTAGTGTTTGCAAACTGAATCGCTAGTGGGGTTTTAAATTGTCTCAATAAGTTTGATTAGTATCTCCTCCAAGCTCTTGCATCGGTCCCATATCAGTTTTTTTATGGAGGAAAACTTTCTATGGTGGAGAACCTTTCCTCCTTCCCAGATTTGATTTGACTCATCTCTTCCTCCAACTTCTTCAAATCATTTACTTTCTTTGTTGTCATCTTTTTCAATACTTTTTTTTTTGACAATGAAGACGAAACCTTATACTTTGAAATCTAGTCGTTGCTTTTCAACTAGCTCAAATCACAATTGTTTTGCGAGGTCACAAAAGCTACTGAAGGTCCTCAATTTTATCTTTCCATCTAGCTCGTCTGAAGCCAAACCATGATTTTATCACGATATTTTCATCACAATACGCAACGATGCTGTTGTTTGCATTCCAGATAGATCGGAGTCACGTGGTTTGGTCTTAGGGCATGCCCACTTTCCTTGCTAGCTGTAATCTTTCTTAGGACATGCTTGATTTGACGCAGATTCATGCCCGATTTGAGGATCCTATCTTCCCGGCTTGCTTTAATCACAACCGCTTTGTGAGGACAGAGTGGGAGGAGAAGGATGAGAGTTTTAGGACTTTGTACACCAATCAAAACTACAATGTCTCAGGCACGCTGATCCGTTGCTTCGAGATCCAGATTTATCTTCCAACGAGCCAAATCTCTACGGATCGTCACTATAAGCTGCAATCCAACGAGGCGTTCTCTGCTAGCTCTTTCCCGCGATCCCGTCTGTTGACCTCGTTTTTTGTCGAGGTTTAGTTTTCCTCATAGACTTAGGATTCTAGCCTCAGAAGCTTCCCCGACGATCCTAGATTCTT
Organism: Papilionanthe hookeriana x Papilionanthe teres; assembly: GCA_022702705.1. Taxonomy (NCBI): domain Eukaryota; kingdom Viridiplantae; phylum Streptophyta; class Magnoliopsida; order Asparagales; family Orchidaceae; genus Papilionanthe; species Papilionanthe hookeriana x Papilionanthe teres. Next base: position 71,482,319 of record CM040423.1, read on the forward strand.
AGCGATGGGACCCACCTCGTTTTAGAGAGTCTGAAAACCACTTCGTTACTCTTTGAAATCTTGTACGAGATTCCGTACCGCTAGTCTGTAGGCGGTCGAAGTTGACGTCGGGATTGAAGTCGAGTCCCATAGGACCCCGGACATTAGGACCGGCCTCGTGCACGTCCGACACACCCGGACGTACAAATTCTCGGTTCGCGGCCTCGACGCCTCAATTCTTTACGATGGACTGGGCCCGAGTCGAACGCCGGGATGATCGACATCGAGTCGAATTTCAGAAAAGACCGAATTTGACGCACTTTCGACGCGACCGTCGATGAGGTTGTCTGAACGACCTCAGATGAAGAAATTGACTGCGCCTATGCGTCCGGAGCATCGATTTTACCTAAAATTGACATTCAATTTGCGACGATAGCTCGTCGCGGAGAAAATGCCGAAAATGAATATCATAATAATAATAATAAATAAAACCATTATTATTATTATGTATATTTTATTTCTCCCCAAAATCCTAAGCCCTAAAGTCCTTCCCCATCTCACGCTCGACCTGCCTCCCTCCTTGTTCGCGAGACCGACCGAATTCTCTCCATGGCTCGCTCGGTCCGTCTCTTCTGCTCTCCTGTTCGCATGGCCGACTGAATCCCCCATGCCCTGTCGCGATTTCACCTCCTGTGGTCTCCTCCTCGAGCCGCACGTGTCCATCTCTTATCCCTAGCCGCACCATCTTCTCCTGCCCGACCCCTATCCTGACGCCTGCTCCTCTCTACGACGTCTGTCGCTGTTTTCCCGCCTACCTCGGCATCGACCCGCGATGGGTAGGCGTAGGTGAGCTTTTTGTTCTCGTGTGTGGCTATAAAACCCCATTTGGGAGGAGGTCAATGGTTGGCCGAAAGCTTCCGAGGGAGGGAAAACTCTGCCATTTTTCTTTCTCACTGACTTCTTTAGCTTGATGTGCTTGAGTTGGCTTTCTCTTGCTGTTGGAGGAAGAGTGGAGGTTGGAAAGTGCCTTTAAAGTTTATGTATTGCTCATTTCTGCTTCAAGAAGGTACCTTCTATTCCCTGTGCCCTGCTGCCTTGCGGTTTTCTCTCTGCCGATCCACTGAGGATGGTTCTACGGGGCGGTACAACATGCTAGTTTATCATTGTGCTTATATTTGGGGATGTTTGTTACTTGAGGCAGGTGGACAATAGAAATGTGAGCATGTTCTAAAGGATGAGTTTGGTTACTTGCTTAAAATGGTGGAAATTTAGCATGATATCAACTCTTCTTTTTTTTGCTACTTACTTAAAATGAGGAAAATGTAGCATGGTATTAGCTCCTCTCTTTTCTCTACTTGCTTAAAATGATGGAAATATAGCATGATATTAGCTCTTTTCTTTTCTTTTGTTCAAAGCAAGTTAGAATGATTGGAAATGTGGCTTTGGGACAAGGATAGTTCCTCCTTCAAGCATGTTGGGATATGTTTTATGTAGCTTTTCATTCACTCTTATCTAATATGAAATATTGAAATGCTCATTTGGTCTTTCTTGCATATGGAAGGCTTGGTTCTAATGTTTTAAATTCTTTTGGGCTTAAAAATGCATGCTAGGAAGAAATTTACTTTGATTTGGAAAAGTTCCACGCTTGTTTTTATTTGAAGCATATGGTGTCTTTATATTTTGATATGTTAAATATATGGATGTGTTCGTTTTAGCCTCATGCTTGGTTTGGTTTCAACCTTATCGTGGCTCATTTTGGCCTCACTTGGAGGCTCGGTTGGCTTATCCTAGCCCCTACCCGAGAGTCTGTTTCGATGCGTAATTGCTGCCCCTGTTTCAATGCTTTAAGAGATTTGTTTTGGCTTCATTTGGGGGCTTAGTTGGTTTTCCTTAGCTCCTACCCGAAAGCCTATCTTATTGTGTTACACTTGTCTTTGCTCGAATGCTTTGAGGGCTTGTTTTTGGTCTTCTTTGAGGCTCAGTTTTGCTTGTTTTAGCCTCTCCCCGAGAGCCTATTTTTGATGTATTATGGCTGTCCCTGTTTAAGAGCTTTGAAATATTCATTTTGAGCCTTGCTTGTGGTGAGCTGAATTCGATTTTGTGTTGGGCTGTGGTCTCGGCCGTGTGGTGAGTGTTGTGTAGGGCTGACAATTTGTCTCGTTGTTCGCGAACAGCTCGTGTTCAGCTTATTAAGTAGCTCGTGTTTGGCTCGTTCGTTAAGCTTCTAACGAGCCGAACACGAACAAATTTTTAAGCTCGAAATGTTAACGAGCCGAACACGAACAACTTGTTTGTTCGCTCGTGTTCAGCTCGAATTGGCTCGAAATAAAAAAAATCATATAATTATTTATATAATAATTTATTATATATATTATTTATATATTAATATATTATATATATTTATATTTAAGTTTAAATCATAATCGTCGTGTGGTAGCATAGTTATGCTTCTTGTTTCCATTCATTTAGTCGAGGTTTGAATCCAACGCTAGACATATATTTTTCTAATTAATTTTAACGAGCCGATTTCGAGTCGAACACGAGCCAGAACACGAACAAGAAAATTTAATTCGAGCCGAACACGAACACACCTTTCACGAGCCATTTCGAACACGAGCTGATTTTGAGCCGAGCTAATTTCGAACGAGCCGAACACGAGCCCAGCCTGAGCTCGCTCAAGCTCGGCTCGTTTACAGCCCTACTGTTGTGCCTTGTAATGGCTTGATTCCAACTTCTATTAATGTTTGAAATGGGAGGGATTTTGAGATTGTGGTTTGAAACTCCCTTGGCTTGCTTATGGAGTGAGATGATTAATGATTGGATTTGGGTATCCTTCCTATATTTTACTTGGTGGAATTGGAATTGATTTGGGTGGTTTGTGAGAGCTTGTCCATTCACTTTCTTATGTTTTAAATGTGATATTTGAGACGGTTATCCTTTTGTGCTTTGTGCTGCATTGGCCGTGAGCCTTCTTGGTCCGTTTGCTACCTTGGCCGTGAGCCATCTTGGCCCTGCTGTTCCTGTTTTAGTCGTGAGCCTCTATTGGGTTTTATTGGAAAGCTATATATTCATGAGATTATATGTGTAGTTATAAATCGTTTGGAAGTTGGAAAACCTTCAATTTTAGCATAGGTTTGGCGGTGGTCTTCTCCTGGCCATTTCCCTTTTGCTTGATTTGTGAAGTTTGGGAGATTTCTGAGCTTTATTTTGGAGGATCATTTGGTTGAAGTAAACTGATTTTATAAGATATCTTCGAAGTTTGGATACCGGTATCGGGGGAGCCTTTGTGTGTGGTCATCATTTCGGTTCGGCCCTGTTTTCGATTTAAGATTTAGAAATGACACCCTCTTTGGGTCGATCAAATTATAAAATTTGAGAAAATGATATCCTCTGGATTGATTCAAGGATCTTGGGCCGTATTTGGATTATACTTCTTTTACTTGTTTTGTGAGGTTTAGGAACGCCTCAAACCTTATTTTAGGGGTGTTTTAGATTAACCATCCTTTCGTTTTGGCCCCTCTTTTCTAAATCGGATTTGGAGGTAGGGTTAGTCTCATTTCCTTCCCCTTTCCGCTGTTGACTTGTTTTCTCTGCTTCTCTCGGAGTTAGTTTTGTTTTCATTTTGTTTTGGGGCAATTATGGTGTTTGATGATAAAGGTACACCGGTGGTAGAGTGGAATGATATCCCATCCTACGACACCCGCACTTGCTCCAGGGCCGCGGTGAACCGTAGGATGACGGTATCATTCACCGCTATAAGGTAAGCGGGGCACCCGTACCTTCTTAGGATGTTTAGTGATCCTGCACCCGACGAAGTGATCGACTCATGGACACCTTAATTTTCAAAATCTGATAAGAACGAATATTATATTCACAAAAAAAATATATATATATTTTCACTACAACCAAATATTGATATAAACTCTCTTTTGTATGCCTGAAATCCACGTGCATGTTAAAAATATAAATTTTAAAACTATATTATAAACTTGGTTGTCCACTTGTCGATTATCAGTACTGGGTTAAGAAACACCCTCCTGAGTTAGGTCAGTAGGACAACCTTCTAGTTGAGTAGCGGGCTCTATACACTCGGGTGACCGAGTAGCCTTCGACGACCCTCGAGAACAACTACACAATTTCTGAGCCTAGCCTCGACCCGAGTGTTTGCGGTTTTCTTCGAATTTTTTGTACAATTTTGATGAAGCACTCGTGGTCCTTTTTCTGGGACTTTCTCGAGATTTTGATGATTTTATTTTGATTTTTGTTTATTTTCTCCAAATTTTCTACCGTGAGTCATTCGCCGTTCTTTTTCGGGTTTTCTGGATGATATTTTTTTTTCTGCTTGACTTTCATTTCATGACGCATTTCAGCCTGCCACATTTTAGAAAATAACGGATCTCCCAGGTATACAGGTTTGTTTATATTTACAGCGTGTTATTTTTCGTACTCGTTCATCGCTTCTTTTAAGCACGTTGTACCATACTCTATCGTATGCTTTATCGTTTTCTCGCGTCTATATACCTCGCTATACACTGTACTAACCTTTAAACATACTTGCATGTGATTTAGAAGAACTCAACCATAGAGCACTTGATTTGATATTATAACTCGTCATCTTAGAAAACTTAACCTCTTCACTAAGTGAGCTTCGGAGCTAAGCATGGTAGGCAAAGACGACCATCTTCAACGAAGAAACATGTCTTCACCAATTAAACCATTCCTTAGTGATTAAACAATAATCTATAGGATTTCGAGGTGGTTCGCCTAGTGCGACATAAATCTTCAATCTCTTTTGGGCCTTTGTATAGCTCTGCTGTACAATATAAACCCCGACTCGTTTTAAGATTCCGAGGTTGTCGTTCGTTAGGACCTAAATCCTTACATATTCTAGGTTATTCGTGTGATTGTTTCACACAAATGTAAGCCCTAATTAAATAAAATTGGCAGGATGAAACACTTAAATAATATCTCCCTTAAGTTCAAGCCAAACCATAGGATAGCTTGGGAAGTCACCGAGGTTCTCCTCCGGATCTCTGACATCCCCTAGTTCTTCTTCCTTTGGATTCTACAATATTCCAAATTCGAGCCAATCCCTTTCACACCTCTTTGTCCGATTTCGTTGAAAAGTCCCATCCTTTTGACCTCCTTGAAGATAATATTTCCTGATTTTTACCGAGAGTTTTCTTAAGTGACTTCGGTCATTTAAGATGTAATTAACTATAAAGGCTTGCCCTTATAGGAAGCATTTCCGAACTCAGTTTAAAATAAACCATATTTAATTCTTTATATTAAATAAGAGAACTTATCGACAAATAAAATGGTTTCGCATACCAAACGTACGTCATATATTTCTTAGTTTATTTGATCGAGCCTCACCATTAAGTCTTGTGTTTATCTTCCGGGATAAATGCAGGTCTTGAGGTGTAGCGCTCTTTCATTTAATATATGGAAAATATGGGGTCAGTTTGATTTCATATTTTTCTAAAAATTATATATATATATATGTAAATTTAAGCGTCCTTCCGAAGCGGGCGACGAGATTTCGATTCCAGCGACCGACAGCTTCCTACGGGTACTCCACACCCAAAACAATGCCGACAGCTTCTGGCGACTCCGCTGGGGAATTGCTTTTCTCTCCAATTAAATAAGGAAATCTTATCTTCATACATCGGTGATGTGTCCATGTCCCTTATGGACCAGATTACCCTTCTTCTGTTGACATGGTTCACCCATTTCTTTCTTGGGTAAGCACGTTCAACTCTTTTGGACTTCAGGACCGTCTGTTCAATCACCTTTTGAACAGGGAGGTTCAGAAGACCATTAAGGACTTTTTGATCTTTGTGTGGGGTCGTACCCCCAATAGGTGTGTTGGTGGACTAGTTCCACCTGGGCATTGTGCGTTGTGAAGTTGGTCCCACATTGGGTCCTAAACTTTGCATTTTCTTCATCTCGTTTGGGTTTGGTTTGTTTTTTCTGCGAATCAAGCCAAGTTGTTGCGTCTCTTCACGCGTGTTAATTTGCTAATTTCAACTCTTTGATGCTTTAATCACAAATAAATAATGAATTTGAAAAATAAAATAATAGGGGATGCCCAGTTCATAAGACAAGTGCGTCATCTTGAGTACTTCTTCGAAACTACAAGACACGGGACATCGCTAACTTTCGGAAATTCTTCAAATGATAGGGACGATGCCTTCACCAAAGTTGATCTTTTGTTTTGCCTCTGGAATGAAATTCGCTGTCAACAGGGATGAACTGCCTGACTTGACAACTATTAAGTTTGGACAAGGGTTCGATGATATTGAAGTTAAGTTCGGGAAGGTGGCTGTCACGGTAATGAAGCTCGAAACAAATAAGTCTGTGGAGCCAATTGTAGAGTTTGACTTGAAGTCTGTTAAAGAATTCTCCCCTTCAAAGGTGTTGGTTGAAAAGAGCTATACTAGTGCTGAAGAGACTGTCGTTGGGAGCGTTGGGATTTCTCCAAGAATTGTTTTTGCTCCTACTACCGTATTCACTGTTACCGCGCCAACTATTTTGCTAAGGGAAAAGAGATTCTACATAAGGAAAAGTCAGTGGACGGCTTATACCCCACCATTTTCTGGATTCGAGATTGGGTCTAATTCAAGGACCGTGCAACTGATGAAGGCACATGAAAGGAAGCGCAACTAGGAAATTTTGAAAACCAAACAGCCTCAACAACCCCGCCAACAACAGACACAACAATATAGCCAATCTAGCCAACAACCGCATCAAGAAGGATCGTACTGAACAGAGAATAAGAAAATGACCATGGCGGAACGAAGGAAAGTGGTGTACTCCTTCAAAGATGAAGCAGTGCTCAAGATGTTCAGAAGCCTAATGAAGAGGTCTAAGTTCAGATTACCAGATCCGAAGAGATCAGAAGAGGTCAATAAGAAAGGACATCCGAATTATTGCCCATATCACAGGATGCTCGGCCACACAATAGAAAATTGCTTTGTCTTCAAGGATTGGCTTGAAGAGAATTTCAGAAGTGGAAATGTGATAATCTCGAAAGAATATTTAAAAGAACCTGAAGAAGGTTCTGTAAATATTGTTTCGGAAGATTCAATCGACTCCTACACGACGCCAGTGCTCGGGGAAATAAGTGATGTTTCTCGAAAAGTTTCAGTTGACCTTAAAATTCTCAAAGGAAATTCGATTGAGCCTGCCCTGGAAAAGCTTCGGGCTGACGTTGCACAACTGTCTAAAGATCAGAGAGGAGATATCGGAGACGAAGATTACTACCTAACAGATTACATGGAAGGTGACTTTGCAGAAATCAACGTCGTCGAGACCCGAGCCATATTAGCTGCGAGCGACACTCCTCTTCGTGAGGAGAACGCTGCAGATGAGTGGCAGAGGGCCATCCAGCAAAGAGACGAACAGATCACTTGTCTCGAAAAGAAAATTGAAGAATTGCCACCCGCCATGATTGCGATGCAAAGACAATTACAATCACCGCAGACACCTCCAGAAACAAACCAACCAGAAACCATTCATGATGCAGATGAAAGAAAAGAGTTCGCCTCTGATGAACAACCGAAGGATTCTGCCCAGAGCGTCATACCAGAAAAAGAAATTTAAACAAATGGTCGAACAAGTTCGAGAGGCTATAGCCCAGTCTAAGAGTGGTGCATTGATTTTAAAGGGTAGACCCTACATGGAGGAATTTGATGTCGTACCTTACCTTAAAGGCTTTGTATCACCGAAATTTAAGATATTTGACGGGACCGGAAATCCCAGACAGCACATAGCACATTTCCGAGCCAGTTGTGGCAATACCGGAGGTACCGAAGCATTACTTTGCCGTCAGTTTGTCAGCAGCTTGTCAGGGATAGCATTTGATTGGTACGCCGAATTACCTAATGGATCAGTGAAGACATTCTTTGAGCAGTTGTTCGTGAAGAGATTTGTCGGAGCGCAGCACCATGTTTCTATTGGAGATCTCGTGATAGAAAGACAAAAGCCTAACGAGACTCTAGTAGACTACATCTTGAGGTGGAGAAACCTTAGCATGAAATGTGAACCTCGACTACGAGAACATCATGCAATTGAGATCTTACTCAAGAGCATCCATGGGCCAATAGCTTTCATGCTTAAGGGACTCACCATCAAGTCTTTTAAGAAATTACTCAGCGAAGCCAACAATCTGCAAGAAGAAGTCAAGCATATGAATTCTTATGAGAAGGCCGAGAAGTCCAAGACAACCAAGACATATGAAGGAAAATATGTGACAGTCGCAGTGGTTAACAGGGGAAAGAGACAGTTGCAAGTACAAGCCGAACAACCTCAACAGACCTTCCAAAGTCCTCGACGGACTGCACAGCAGTCCTTTTAGCGGATACCTTACCAGACAGATGAGAGACAAGTTCCAATCATGGTTGATCGATCAAGCAAAATATACTCTTTTAAAGATGAAGCATCAAAAAAGATGTTCCTCAGTCTGATCAAGAATCCCGAGTTCAGGTTGCCCAAACCGAAGAAGCCTGACGAGGTCGACAAGAAAGGACATCCGAGATATTTCCCGTACCACAGATTCACTGGACATACCATAGAGGAGTGTTGCAGTTTCAAAGACTGGCTCGAGGAGAACTTCAAGAATGGAAGCGTAACAATCCCCGATAAATATTTGAAAAAAACTTGAAGAGGTTCTATCAATATGATTTCGGTGATTTGTTTGCTTCAATTGATTCCTACGCAACTGACAACGGACGAGACACTTTTTAATTATTATTGCACTACTTTTGTTGTTGAAAGAAGATGTTAGCATGATCAGTGATTGTCTGTACCATCCCTTCTATCACAATGAATGAAAGAAAAAAGAGTTTGTTTTTGTTCAGAATTGCTCAATTTTTGGAAGGCTCAAATTTGGATATTTTGCTAAGACTACGACTTCAGAAAGAATGAAATTGATGCCCTAATAACTGAGTTGTTTTCTTTAAGGAATTCGAAATGGGTCCTAAGTGGATCTCAAAATGAAGCAGCGTGTTTGAAATACGAGTAATTGATTCTTCCCCGGAAGCATATGACTTACACCTCTGAGAGTCAGTACATTAAAAGCGTAAGCTTGTAGTGAAGTGCATGCACTGCACTTTTCCGCATCACGTTCTAGCATTGGACATTTGGCTTTAACTTATAATGATATTTAAGTTCATATTTTATGATTTGATTTACCATTTGCCATAATAATTTTGCCAAGAATGTTCACCTATCCTTACTAGTTCTCATAGCCATCGAGTCATTATTTGTTGGTTATTTGTTTACTCACATGACATCTTGTACCTTCTTAGCGGTTCCTTTCTTATTACTCTTGTTTATAGGTTTTTTATTTGCATCTACGTAGTTTTTGTTGCCAACGATAATATCTTCTCACATAAGCTTCATTTCAAGGATGTTTCTTAGTGTATCCTCTCTTTATTTCTTGGCGCATTATTTTCAAACTCTCTCACTTAACATTGCCCAGCCTTAGGTACTATTGTCTCTTAATTTTTACCTTATGAGCGCTTTTGACTTTTAATTATCTTATCCTTCTCGTGGATAAGACGAGAGAAAAAGCTCAGGAAAAACTTGATTTATGGAGGTCTACATTGGAGTCTAAAGGTCTTCGTTTGAGTAGAACTAAAATTGAATACATGGAATATAATTTTAGTAATAGTAGCTCTAGTGACAGAAGTGTTACTTTGGGTGATCAAATTTTTAAAAGGTGTGATCGTTTTAGATATCTCGGGTCTATTGTTCAAATCGATGGTGATATCGATGGAGATGTTAATAGTAGAATTCAAGTTGGTTGGTTGAAGTGGAGGAATGCTTCGGGCCTACTGTGTGATAGAAAAGCACCGCTTAGACTTAAAGGAAAATTTTATAAGATGGTGGTGAGACCTGCAATGCTCTATGGTGTTGAATGTTGGTCTTTAAAAGAGAAGCATAATACTAAGTTAAGTGTTGCCGAGATGAGAATGATTAGGTGGATGAGTGGCTTTACACTTAGAGACAAAATGCGAAATGAATATATCCGACTTATGTTAAGATAGATAGAGGTAGACCTAGGAAGAATTTGGGCTTATTGTATAAAAATAATCTTAATTTATTAGAATTAAATGAAAATATTACTCTAAATTGGACGCAATGGAGAAAAATGATTCATGTAGCCGACCCTACTTGGTGGGATTAAGGCTTTGTTGTTGTTGTTGTTGTCGTCGTCGCCCTGACTTTATTCTTTCTACATTTGATTATTTTTTTGGCTTTAAATAGCTGAAAGTTTCTTTGAGTCTACGTCATAATATTTGCTAAGAACTATCACCTCATTTAGGTTATATTTGACAAATTAAATGGCTATTGTATGCATATAATATATGTATTTGTGATAAATAAATCATGAGCACTCTAATTAGTAAAGCACCACTTTGTTTTTCCTTTTATGCTTTAAAGCAAAAATAAATTCTTGTGTTATCACCTTGCACTTCGTACTTCAAAACATTATTGATCAGGAATGGGACTTTATTAAAGATATATATATATATATATTTTATTTGAGGGATTCTATTATTATAACTAGGGTTATCAGAGACATGTAAATGGGCTTCTATTTTCTATTCCACTTTGATTCAATAAACTTCCAGTTGGATGGAATTCTTCTAAACCATTTAAATTTTAGAAGCCATCTCTTTGAACCAACATGCAGTCTAGTACTTCTGGTTGGTGATCACTTTTTTTTTGTTCTTATTTTCTTATTTTGTGATAATTTGTCTGATTGAACTTGGTCAACTTTTGTGCAATCTATTTTTTCTTTTCAATTGTGGCGTGAACCCCAAAAAAATGTGATTTTGTTATGATTATAAATTTTTATACGAGATTTTTACTATATGCCACTCTTAAATTGTCATATGCTACGTTTTACATGTATTTGGTTTTTATCTAACGTCAATAGTTGTTTAAATCAGAAGTTTGTGACCAAATTTGACATTGTGTGTGATTTTTTGTATCTCATCGTATGTATTCAAGAAGAACCCTAGATTGTAAGATGTCATGCATCAAAAAGCCTCTTTCTATGAATAGTTCTGCATTAATTAATTTCGCTTTATCATGATCTATAAGATGTGGAAAGCAGCTGGAAACACAACTATTCGTTATTGAATTCAATTTTTAGTATTAGCCATAGAATTTTAATTTGATTTATTGGAGGCCATTACAGGTAGCAATTGGTTAAGTTAGCTGCAGGGTAAGGATCAAATAGCCAGTCAAAATGTATGTGCAGCATTCACAATTTTCTTAATTGGTTTGAGATTAAAAAATTGTTGCTATTTCTGCTGTCATTCTGAAGGATATTTGAACTGAAACAATTATTTTTTATTTCACTAATGCGATTGCAGTTTTCATTTGTTTTTATCTTTTTTGGTTTATATTGATTTTGGCAATAAAACCTGTTCCTGGAATTACCCGGGGTCCTGTAGAACGTTGGGGACAAAAAGATTTCTCAAAACAAGTTTTTATGAACTAAAAAATTTTTTATTGGTACATAACACTTTTAGTTGTTATTTTGATCTCATAAAGTACTGATTTTGTGGCATCTTCTTAAAGATGATCTCATGGCATCAATTGAAAATGCCTATACTGTTTGATAAGAAGAGTTGGATGCTTGGTACTTTTATTAGATAATGGCTTGTTTTAATGTGAGATGAGCTTTTTTTTTGCGCTACCTTACTACATTCACTGTATTCATGTATTTTAATGCATGCACAACTATAGGTGTTATTCTAGTTTGACGAGTTCATATTACTGTTTGTCCTAAAAAGCAAATTTGAACTGTTGGCTTGCGGTCTTCCTAGACCTCGTTAACTTTTTGGCTGATTTCTTGCATGAAAATAACAAACTTCCTTCATGTAAAATGAACTTTTAAATGGGGTGCTAATACAAGTAAAAGCACTCCATTGATGGGGGTGAGTTATTAGTATTGGTTTCGCTTCAAACCGTTTCTTGTATTCATATCTTAATGCCAACCATTCAATGACTGACAATCCTAATAGCCTAACTCCACCCTCGTCTTCTATAATTTCATTTTTGTTGTTCATACATAGAGATGAACCTGATGAGTGGTTAGGACTGCTAGGTACCTCACTTTGTTAGGTGAAATTCAAATACAAATCAATTTTAAATTCTTACTTGAGTTCTGAAAAAATCAAAATTCTGCAACTAGTCTTTTTATCAAAAAAATAAAGGGGTAATTTATTTTTATCTTTTATCATAGAAACAACCTATTCAAATTTTGTGCTTATCCTCATAAATTATTGAGTTAAAATCCTATAAGAAAATACATTTACAACGGTAAATATTTTGGTTTAAACATCATTGCAAAGTTGTTGAATCATACTTGGGGTGTGTGAGAGTCAACTCAACTGAGTGGAATAATTAAATTCCTCTTTTTTCACGCGTTAAGCTGAAATGTTCTTACTTATTTGCACCTTTTATATAAAGATCGTTTGTTATCAGATGCTTCAGAAATTTATTTCCATCATTTACAGATGAATATGTTATATGCAATGGATGCAAAAGTCCAGACACGATATTCTCTAAAGAGAATCGTTTGTTCTTTCTACGTTGTGAGCAGGTACTCCTTTGCTGTTTACATCATTTTTTTTTTAATTTGAAGCTTGAAAATTGTTCTTTCAACCCATGCTAGCGTTAGAGCTTCTGTTTATTGTTTATTAGTTATTATCTTATATTTTTTATTTTTATTTTCTAGCTGCTCCGTACATTCGGCAGGTTTATGTGCAGTTTGAGAATGGAGCTTAGCAGTGGCGCTAGGCTTTCTAATATGTGTACTTTGAAAGGCCTAAAATTTTGTGTATTTTATTTTAGGGCCATGTACACACATAGCTCACAATTTTTATGTATTTACCTGTCTCACACCTAAACTTTCATATTCAACCACAATGCTGAAATCCTTAATATCATATAAAAAATAGAACTATTACCAAATTTTAAATTTGAAAAGATATCTTTTCATGCATAGTTTAAATCACCAAAGTCCTATACATATAAATATAAAAGATTAGGTGTGAGATATGTAAATACATAAGAAAATGTATACTGCGTATGTATGTTTTCGTTTATTTTAATAATCATCTTGAGGTTTATTGATGAATGCTAATATTCATTTGGTCATATGATACGTTTTTCCTCCCTATACTTTCGACTAAACTAAATGAATAATTTAGATCAAACATGAGTTATAATCGAGTGTAGTAGATTTCTTGATTATAAATTAAGACGAGCATCACTATTTCATATTCTATTTTGAAATTAACTATGGCTGAGGGTGGCTAGAAGTTATATAAAAGGACTCAATCAATCTGAAGCTACTTTTCATTCCAGCAGGAGTAAATATTAATACAGGATAAAAATCTTGCAGGTTGAAATATTATAGATTATTTAGTTTTCAGTTCGTAAATTGCAATCCAATTTCGCTGTTCAATGAACAGGGAAACAAAGCTTCAGGGGACAAGAAAATTAGCGGACAAATTTTACATGGAAGCTTCTTACAATATTTTTCTGAAGTAACCTCAATTTACTTATAATTTACGGAGCTAAATGGCAGGTTTAACAGATGATTTTGCTCAAACCAATAATTAACTCTGTTTAACAAATGTCAATGTGGAATTTAGGAGGAGCTTTCTTAGGGGAAAAACACTAGTTTTCTCATTAAATTTATACAAGAAAAATAACAAATACATACAATTCAGATTAACCCTCGTACTATTAGAGGGAATATTCAAATCATCATTATAAGAAGGAAAGAAATAAAACACAATAATAGATAATTAAATGGAGGATAACTTCTCCCTCTCAAATGTACGAGTGGTTCCATGGTTTCCCTAACCGTGGTTGGGCTCATGTGGTCCATGGATATGCATATCAACACTCCCCCTTAAGTTGGGTCGTGTATGTCATACATCCCTAACTTGCTACCTAAAGCACTAAAGTGGTGCCGAAGAAGAGCTTTGGCAAACATGCTAACAATTAGATACTTAGTTGGGATATAACTTAGCTGGATAACCCTTCTCTATATGTTTGGTTTGATTATGGTGTAGGACTCGCTCTGCAGAAAGTCGGTCCAGCTGGTCATACACTAAGGTGGGACATATAGCACAGCTCTGAGTCCTTAACACCACCGCGCTTACGGGCCCTTTTCCAGATGCCCCATGGCTTTCCTACGGTTCGCCGTGAGTTTAGCGGGACACCTGTGAGTTTCTTCTTTCGATGTTTTGCGGTTTTCACTACGACTTTGTTTTGTTTTCGTTCATGGTTTTATTCGAAGTCTTCTACGGACGCTCTTTTCTTTCTTTCTCAATTTTCTTGGTTTTCTTTTACGATTTTCTTTGCTCCCTTGTCGTCTTTCTTTTGTTTTATCGTCGAGTTTTCGCACTTTGTTTATGTACACGTACAATAGTACCCTTGCTTAGTTAGGTCTGCCCTATTATGTTTACTCTTGTTCTTTTTCTTGCACTAATGTCTTTTTTGCAGGAAAACAATAAAATGAAAACAATAAACAAGTAACGATACACCGCGCGTAATCATCGTCTACGGTACACTTGCAGCATTTTTCTACTTCTTTCCTTTACTGCGTAGCATGTTTTACTTTTCTAGTACTTGCTCCTGCTAGTATAACATGTTTTACTTTTTTTCAGCGTACATACCTGTATAACATGCTTTACTTTTTTTCGTGCCTACTCCTGTTTAGCATAACATGTTCACTATAGCATGTTCCTGCTTACTTGTTTTACATACTTCCTTTTACTGCTACCCCTGTCACTGTTGCGCACACTCACTCTTGCAATAACAGTGATAATAAAAATAAAATAAAACAACTTGCATGTTCACTTTAACCTAAACTTTAAATTTAAGCTGCGATCTTCCTACGACTTGGAGCTTGGAGCACAGTGGGCAGCACGGCCATCTTCTTCAGCAAAACATGTGTCGACGTCAAGAAACCATTCTTTAGTTTAAATAATAAACCTTAGGATTTCGAGGTAGTCCGCCTAGTGCGACATAAATCCTCACCCGTTCTTTTAGGTCTTTGCACAGCCTTGTTGTGCAATATAAGCCCTAACTCGCTTAGGATTATGAGGTCGTCGTCTGATACGACGTAAATCCTCCTATCTTTCAGATTGTTTGCATAATCGGATATTATGCAAATGTAATCTCTATAATTAATTGGCAGGATTGAAACTTAACTAAATTCATTTTCAAAATTTAAAGCCCAACCATAGGATAGTCTGGGAAGTCATCGAGTTTCTCCTCGAGATCCGCGACATCCTCTACCTCTCTTTTCTTTGACTCTGGAAAATAACTGTTCTACATTGCGCCTTTCACCTATTGGATTTCCTACTATCATACTTCGTTGAAAACCCTACATTTTGAATTCATGAATATAGAAACCCCTGATCTAAATCGAGAGTTCTCTCAGGTGATTTCGGTCATTTGAGGGTAATTGACTATAGAGGTCATTTACTATAGTGAGCTTTAAAGACACCGTGATAATATAAATCCTATTTAATTCTTTTTTTATTAAATAAGGGAATTTGTCGGTCGACATAAAGGTTCGCAGACCAGAACGGATGTCATGAATTCTGTAGTTTATTTGAGCAAGCGATATCGTTAAGTAGGGTGTCTATTCTTCGAAATAGATGCGTTACTTGCGATATTATGCTCATTCATTCAAACTGCTAAACGAATGAGATCCGTCCATTCTCATATTTTAAAATTTAAAATTTTACTTTCAAAAATCAATATATATATATATATATATATATATATATATTAAATTAAATCTCAAAGACGCGCATTTTTCAGCGGTCGACAGCCATTCAAATGTATCTTTGTGGGTTATTATTCAAACAAAAAAAAGGTATAAATGTTACTCTTCAGAACACAAACATTTACAACTCTATGGACATCACATTATTTGAAAATCAATCATATTACCCCAAATCTAATAATCAAGAAGAGAGTTGGAGGGAATATCAAATTTGGGATACCATTGATGAACGCCAAGCTCACCTCCCTTATATCCTTGGTAAACTCACTCTTGTCCCCACTATCACATATTAACTTTAAAATGAACCTACTACACTAAATCCTCCCACAGATCTCACCAAGAACTAAAAACTCTGTGTATACCAAAAAGAAAAATCCCTGTGAGCATGTAAGGGTACAATATGCAAAACCACGATTGTAAATCACTGGAACAAACTCCACGCTCCTCAAGTTTTCACTACAAGGAATGAGTATAAGAATGCACAAAATACCCAATAGAAAAATATGTGACCTATGAAAAATTATCCTCTTACAAATCTTTTGTTTAGATCTTGGATAATGTGCATGTTCCAAATTTAATCCAAGTGGCTTATCTATTCTTGCTTGGAAAATGTTGTTAAAGAAGAAATTCTTGCCTTTGAAAAAAGTAGTACCTGAATCATAATAACTTTGCCACCCGGGAAAAGATTTGTAGGGTGCAAATACGTATTCACTGTTAAATGCAAAGTAGATGAGTGCATAGAAATGTTCAAGATTAGACTTGTAGCAAAAGGGTTCACTCAGTTCTATGGGATCGACTGCCAAAAGAGATTTGTAGCAGCGGCGAAACTCAATACAGTAAGAGTATTGTTGTTATTGGCTATCAATTAGGACTGACCTTTACACTAGCTAGACATTAAAAATACATTTCTTAATGGGGATCTTGAGGAAGATGCATATACGGAGATGCCTCCAGTATTAAGAAACAATAAAAATAATCACATCAAACTAAAGAAATCATTGTATGAGTTGAAATACTCTCCAATAACATAGCTTGAATGTTTAACCATGACTATTATTGTCAATGGGTACTATCCGTGTCAAACTGATCATACATTTATTTGTGAAATCAAATTAAGAATGTATGATAGTCATCCTTATTGTATATGTAAATGATATTATTTTTATAGTCAATGACATGAGGTAAGTTGAAACAATTAAATGATTAATGACTTCTAAGTTTGAGATCAAAGATCTTAAAACTTTGAAATAACTTCCTCGGAATAGAAGTAGCTAGATCTAAAGAAGACATTATCATACCCTGGAAAAAATATATCATTCATTTTTTAAAGTGATAAGAATGTTGGCATGTAAACCAACATATCTCAATCGACGAGCATCAAAAGGAGAGGATAACACCCTAGTTGAAAAAATAAGTATAAAAAACTTGCGTGGAAACTTATTTATCTGACATATACAGGACATGACATTATTTTTTATGTTGATATAGTGAGCCAACCTATGAATAATTCAAATAAAGATTTTTTTAAAACGGTCTTTTGAATTTTGAGGTACTTAAAGATTTCTCCAGGACATAGATTGATATTCAAGAAAACTGAAAACCGTGACATTTGAAATCTATATCGATGCTAGTTGGACTGGAGAACTGACTGATATAAGATTTATCACGGTTTATTGTTCATTTGTGTGGGGCAACTTTGTTACTTGGACAAGTAAATAATAAGCTGTAGTGGGAAGAAGTAGTGCATAATCTAAGTATCATACTCTGGTCTTAGGATTTGTGAAGAGATGTGATTAAAGAAACTATTGGTGGAACTTCACTTGAAGAACCAAAACACTATTAAGATATTCAATGATAGTCAATAAATCATTAGTATTTTATAGAATTCAGTTCACTATGATTGAACTAATTATATAGTGATTGACGGACATTTATTTTTGAGTGGTCAATGGAGGGTCGTTCAGCCATGCTATATCCCAACTCAGTGTTAGATTGTTGTCATTCTTATTAGGGCTCTTCCTCAACACTACTTTTCCTGAACTCAGTAACAAGTTTGCGATGTATGACATCTATAACTCAACTTGAGGGAGAGTGTAGTGTGTGGAGCCTGATTAGGCTAGAAATGCCTTGCAGCAAAACACAATTTTCAATGGTGGAAATTTGGTGATGGGGCACCTAGGCGTGGTGCCTAGGTGCCTAAAACCTTCATCTAGAACCCAAGCAATTAAAGTTTCATTGCCTAGGATGGGCGCAACTGCGGCGTAGCATATGTTCGTTTCCATTTTAGAAACAAAGATGCCAGAAAATCGGCATTAGGGAGAGATGATCCAGCGCCTAAATGAAAGACTTCAAATAGAGCGCGTGGAAAGGTAGTGCGGGAGTGACGCTCCAGTGCTAGGAGCGGCCTCTCTTCCAATAGAGATTCAAGCCCTCAACTCACGAAATGTAACTCTCGACACTGCATGTAACAGGAGCGTGCAGAGCGAGTTGTGCAGTGAGTTCTGTGTTGGATTTCAATGGTTTCCACTTGTGCGATCGAGAGAGGAGCGTTCGTGAGTTTTAGGCTTGTAGAGGAACTCCGAGTGCGATGTAATTCGTACATTTATACTCATTTCCTAATGGAATTTTTTCGTGTGTAGTTTTTTGATTTTTTTCCCGTTCTCAGATTTTTTTCATGTTAAATCTTATATGTTTTTATGAATTTCTTGTGTTGTGCATATTTGTTCAATTTTTGTTCCAGATTTCTTGAATCGCTATGTTTTTTGTGGTGTGATTTGTTTGTGAATCGATCAAATTCGATTTCCTTGTCCCAACAATTGGTATTAAATCGGGGTTTTTGGAAGATCTTTGATTTGAGTCTAGATAATGGCCAAAAGAAGTGTGTATAAGGTGGAGAGCTTCAATGGTTCAAGTTTTGCATTATAGAAAATGCAAGTTAAAGATTTGTTACACCAAAAGAAATTGTATATGCCACTGGAAGGAATCGTTAAAAGTCACGGTATTATGACTCTGTAAGAATGAGAAGTGCTCGATTGAACAATATTAGGTTTGATTCATCTTTCACTTTTCTCATGCGTTGCTTTGAACATTGTTAATGAGAAACTACTGTGGATCTCATGGCAGCACTAACATGGATGTATAAGAAGCTTTCAACTTCAAATGAGATTTTTTTTGTTGAAGAGTTTATTTAATATGAAGATGATGGAAGGGAGTTCGATGACTGAACATTTGAATAATTTCTATACTGTGACAAACTAATTGTGTTTTATGGGCATCAAATTCGATGACGAGGTATGAACACTGTTAATTCTATCTTCATTGTCAGATAGTTGGGATGAACTAGTTATAATGGCGAGTAACTCTTCAGGTAATATGAAGTCAAACTTTGATGACATCATGTGGTTAGTGTTGAATGAAGAACATCACAAAAAGACGAGCATTGAAACTTCAAATTCTGCATTGAATGTTGAAAACGAGAGAAAATAATCTGAGACAAGAATACGGACAGAGACGATTTAAGTCAAAGGGAGAAAAGTCCAAGTCGGGAAGAGGAAATGACGAGGTGAATGCTAGAACTAGTGATTTCAAGAAGAATTGTAAAGACCCGAAAAAGACCGGTGGTGGAGGTCAAGAGTATGAGGTTGCATGTAAGCTTGCCAAAACAGCTTATGGGCAAAAACAGATGAACTCTACGGCTTTATCTGATAAATCGTGTTCCGTTAGTACCTTTGAATGAAAGCTTACCTGAGGAAGCTTAGAGTGACAAGGAGATAAATCTATCTCATCTGAAGTTATTTGATTGTTCATCATATGTTCATGTTGATGTAGAATAAAAAAGTAAACCTGACTCAAAATATGTTAAATGCACTCTCATTAAATATGATTTAGATGAATTTGGGTACAAATTTTGGGACCATCGTAATCAAAAGTTTGTCAGGAGCAGAGATGTGATATTCAATGAAATGGAGATGGACTAGGACATGAACATAAGTCATCCAAGCAATAGAAGACAATGTTGATCAAGAAGATGGAGAAAGGACAAACTAATTGTGTTTTATGGGCATCAAATTCGATGACGAGGTATGAACACTGTTAATTCTATCTTCATTGTCAGATAGTTGGGATGAACTAGTTATAATGGCGAGTAACTCTTCAGGTAATATGAAGTCAAACTTTGATGACATCATGTGGTTAGTGTTGAATGAAGAACATCACAAAAAGACGAGCATTGAAACTTCAAATTCTGCATTGAATGTTGAAAACAGAGAAAATAATCTAGACAGTAATACAGACAGAGACAGATTTAAGTCAAAGGGAGAAAAGTCCAAGTCGGGAAGAGGAAATGACAGAGGTGAATGCTAGAACTAGTGATTTCAAGAAGAATTGTAAAGACCTGAAAAAGACTGGTGGTGGAGGTCAAGAGTATGAGGTTGCATGTAAGCTTGCCAAAACAGTTATGGGCAAAAACAGTGAACTCTACAGTTTTATCTGATAAATCGTGGTCCGTTAGTACCTTTGAATGAAAGCTTATCTGAGGAAGCTTAGATTGACAAGGAGATAAATCTATCTCATCTGAAGTTATTTGATTGTTCATCATATGTTCATGTTGATGTAGAATAAAAAACTAAACTTGACTCAAAATATGTTAAATGCACTCTCATTAAATATGATTTAGATGAATTTGGGTACAAATTTTGGGACCATCGTAATCAAAAGTTTGTCAGGAGCAGAGATGTGATATTCAATGAAATGGAGATGGACTAGGACATGAACATAAGTCATCCAAGCAATAGAAGACAATGTTGATCAAGAAGATGGAGAAAGGACATGCACTCAATCTGTTGAAGCACAAGAAGTTCCTTTGTCACCTATTATAGAAGTTAGGAGGTCCAACAAAGTCACACGACCGATACCAAGGTATTCTTCTTCATACTATATTTTGTTAATTGATAGTGGTGAACTAGAGTGCTATGAATACGATACTCATGTTGAAGATTCAAAAGAGTGAGAGTTTTCCATGGATGATGAGATGAATTCATTGAGGTCAAATTGGATTTGGGTTTTGTTATAATTACCCAATAACAAAAGATTAATGCATAACAAGTTGGTCTACATGTTGCAAGAAGAGTCGGATGATAATAGATGCTAAAAGGAAAAACTTTTTGTGAAGGGGTTTCAACTGAAGAAATGAGTGAACTGCACAGATATTTTCTTATATAGTAAGTATGCTAACTATCAGAGTTGTGCTGAGCTTGGTAGCAGATAAAGTTCTACATTTGAAACAAATATCTGTCAAGACGTTTTTCTTACATGGTGATCTAGATGAGGAACTGTATATGGTGCAACCTTAGGGTTATGAGGTTCCATGGAAAGAAGACATCCTTTATGGGTTGAAGTTGGTTCCAAGACTACGGTACATGAGATTTGACGAGTTTATGTCAGACAATGAGTACATAAAATGCCAGACAGACCAACTTTGCATAATAAAAATTTTTGATAACTTTTATATCTTCTTTGTATGTGGATAGAATGTTGATTATCAGAGCAAATATGGAGAAGATTAGGGGCTTGAATGAGCAATTATCAAAGGAGCTTAAGATAAAGGATTTAGTTCAAACCAAAAGGATCGTCAAGATGAGAATCAACAAGGAGATCAGCAGGTACAATGAAGCCTCAGACAGAATATGTTTAGAAAATCTTACAAAGGTTCAACATGTGTGAGACAAAATCAGTTTGAACCCTCTTAGGTAATCAAAGCTACTTAAGGAACTATCGCCTAAGCCTAAAACAGAGCAATCAAAGATGGGAAGAATCCCTTGTGCTTCAATTACTGGAAGTTTAATGTATGCAATGATATGTACAAGATCAAATATTGCACATGCAATGAGAGTGTCAGCAGGTACATGTCTAATCTAGACAAACATTTTTTGGAGGTGGTGAAGTGGATTCTTAGATACCTGAGAGAAAAAGTCAACAAGTCACTTTGTTTCGGAAGCATAGGGATTAAGCTACAAGGATTTTTTGGATTTAGATCTAGCAAATGATATTGATGTTATAAGAAGTACAACAAGATATATCTTTATTTTGGGAAACATGACAGTGAGTTGAGTTTCCAGAATGTCGAAGATTGTTGCACTTTCAACTATTACTTAGGCTAGCGAGGAGATGATTTGAGTGCAGAACTTTATGGCAAAATAGTTCAAGGAGGAAGTGATTAAAAAAAATATAGATAGTATGAGTGTTGGTCATCTAGCTAAGAATGTTGCTTGTCATGTCAAGCAAAACATATTCAGCCGAGGTATTATTTTATCTGTTCTCTTCTAGAATATGAACATTTATTTTTGAAGAAGATACGCACAACTCATAATCCTACAGATATGTTGACTAAGGTATTGACTATTGAGAAAATGAAGCTATATTTGGTTTCAATGGGAGTTTAGGAATGTTGAGACTAGAGATGAGTCACATTACATAACTATGAAGATGGTACAAATATGGTGAACAAGAATGGGTGAAATTAGTTTCTAAGCGAGAGATTGTTATATGTGGAGCCTGGTTGAGCTAGAAGTGCTTTGCAGTAGAACACAACATCCAAAGTGGAAGTTTGGTGCCAACAATGGAAGTCTAATGCTAGACTTGGTACCCCAGTGCTAGTAGGGGCACCCAGGACCAAAACACCCATAAACCTGGGTCTTGGACCTAGAACCTTCATCTGGAACCCGAGGGATTGGAATTACAACACCCAAGAGAGGTGTGGCTCGGGTCGTGGTATGTTCGTTTCCAACTTAAGAATAGAGGCACCTAAAAAGCATACTCGGAACAGGCGATCTAACGCCTAGAAGAATGACTCCAAACAAAGCACATGGAAAGAAAGTGCTCGGGAGTGGTGCTCTAGTGCAAGAGCGATTTTTCTTCCAATCAGGATTTAAGTCGACTTGCAAAATATATCTCTCGGCAGTGCGTGTAACAAAAGTGGTTCAGAGCAAGCGGTGCATCGAGTTCTGTGTTGAATTTATGCGGTATGCTCTTATTCAATCAAGAGAGGAGTGTTCGCGAGTTCCAAACTTGTAGAGAGGAGCTCCTAATGTGGTGTAATTTGTACATTTTATCTCATTTCATAGTAAAATTTGTAGTGTGGCTCCGTATTTTTTTTTCACGTTAAATCTTATGCGCTTTTCTGAATTTCTTGTGACTTGCATTACTATTCAATTTTTATTTCAGATATCTTGACTCAGTGTGCTTTTTCGTGGTGTGATTTGGTTGTGAATTAATCGAATCCAGTTTGTCCATCCTAACTGTGTTGATATGAACACGGTTCTGGAAACCCTGGATCTGATATTACATTTGAGCGGAGCATTTATTCTTCTTTAATTATCTATTATTGTGTTTTATTTCTTTCCTTTTTTCCATGATGATTTGAATTTCCTTCTAATTGTAAGAGGGGTTAATTTGAGTTGTATATATATTTTAGTTGTTTTCTTGATGAGAAATTAGAGAGTTTTATTCTCCAAACATTTACATAAACAAATGAGGATATAATTTGTCAATATAATAGAAATTATGATGCTTAAGATAAAAATGTCATAACATGATTCTCATAAGAAATAAACTCAGATATAAGACTTGACTCAAATGATTGTGAAAGTTGCTACGGTTCTTTTGAAGTAGGAGTCCTAATGAGCATATAAAGTTTCTAATACATATCGACGCTGCCAATCACCTTTACCGAGTTTATTGTCTAAAATTCACACAATTCGTGTCACGAGTAAATTTACTGATATACAGTAAATTGTAGTTAAGTTTAGGAACATAAAACACAAATTGATGAATAAGATATTTGTATGTTTTGCACTTCATCTTCCTTCTACAAATGGCAAGAAGCCTTCCACGGTTCTAACTATAGCACGGTGTTTGCAAAAATTAAAGGATTTGAAAGCTGTGATATCACCTGTCATGTGGTCAGATGTTCCAGAGTCCACTATCTAAGATTGATTATTTATGTTGAGAGCAACAAGAGCAGATGGAAGACTACCTTGATGTGCTAGAAGGTTGGTAGAAGGCTTAGAATATTGTCCCAGAAGCCGTTGTAGGCTTTAATTTTTTCGTTGCTGAATGGACTATGTTCATGAGATTTGTCTTCTTTTAATGATTTGTTTACTTGTTTTTTCCCCATCACCTTTGACTTTGTTGGACTTCCAATCTATAGGCTTTCCATAAATTTTCCAACACTTCTCCATCAGATGACCAAGTTTTTTGCAAATTTTCACAGCACGATCTGTTACGCTTTTAATTTGTTGTCTTGAGTGATTTGTGAGTATACAAAGCTGATTTCTCAATATTTGATGTAGTGATATTACTTGCCATCATTAGTTACTTCTTACTCCTTTTCCTTCATACTTAAGAAAAGACATCACAAATTGAGGAAAGAGGTTTGGTTCCCATGATTCTTCCTTTGACTTCATTTAGTTTCTTGTTGAGTCCTAGAAGGAACTTGTTGGTTCTTTTTTGTTCAACAATGGTTTTGTAAAGGGCAGTCTTGTGAGCACCTCCATGTATATGTTTCATACATATCTAGTTGGAGCAAAATATTTGGAGAGAGTGTTGAAATATCGAGTAGCATTCAACTCAACATGCCGCATGTCATGTAATCTAGTTTCAATATCAAACAAGTCTGAGGTGTTGTCAATGCTTGAATATGTTTCCCTTGCAGCATCCTGGATATTTTTTGTTGTTTTGTATAGGAGAAAATTTTCTTCAATTTTCGTGGTCATGAAGTTGACAAGCCATGATATGAATGTTTGATCTTCAATCTTCCATATCCCATGTTTACGATCAGTAATTTCTGGTGTAGAGTTTTTCTCGGCGAGATAATCTTTTTCTTTACCACTGGTGTACATAACAAATTGAGACCATTGGAGGAAATTGTTGCCATGTAGTTTGTCATTGGTGATGCAAGAAAAGATTTTGGTTATTGCCATCCTTATTCAAGATTTAGAAGTAGCTTTCATATTTGATCATCATGACGATTTCCGCTGGAGAGAGAAATTGATTGTTATCGACCACTAATGAGAAATTCTGTTGTCTGCATGGAATTTCCACTAGAGAAAAATTTGTCTGTCGCCAACACACGAGAGGGAATGTCTGTTGTCGACATAGGGTTTTCATTAGAGAGAGAAACTATCTTGTCCTATCGACTCAATCAGAGAAATTCAAAAATTTCCTTTTGACAGAAGGTCGAGTGATGCCGCAGTTAGGATGGGTCACTGCATAAGAAGGCCAAGCAGAAGACTGGCGGAGGCGGCTGGAGAAGCCTGACATGGACTGTTGGTTGGGTGCTGTAGAAATGCAGAAGCAACATAATCTAATTGAGTGTTGTTTCTATACAATCATTATTTTTTTAAATTTGTATCTATTAAAAATTATTTTTAAAATTAAGATTTTGCATAATATTATAATATTTACGTCATTATATTTGTTAAATATAATTATATATAAATATTAGGTTATTCATTATTTATATCATAATATCATTTATGTTAGGGTAAAGAAACGTATGTAATGCTCATTTTAATAGCATTTATTTAATATGGTCTAAATAATTCTATTCAATAAATATTATAATATTGTAATGTAAATAGATGTTATGTCCTTTTTGGCCATTATTTTTTAACTCTAGTTCATATGCTCATTTATATCTTAATTCTTTTATATAATGGGTTTAGTAAATCCTATTACATCTCAGTATCACAATTATGTTTTATTAATATTATGCATTACGCCCTATTAAAATTACATATCATATATTAAATATAAAGTTCTTATCTTCTATATATATATATATATATATATATATATATATATATATATATATATATATATATATATATATATATATATATATATATTTCATTTATTTTAGTTAATGTCTCCTTGAAATTATATCATCTGCAAAAAGAATGCATTAATGCATCTCATTTCGAATATTCATTGAATGCATATTTATAATGACTATAAAAGTATACTATCCGCACTTTGAACATCCGTTTTAAGCATTAATATAGCTAATACATGAAGTAATGGGCTCAATGCTAAGTATTGATGAAAACCTATAGTAACTAAAAGCTATTGGATCACTCTACAATTATTATACGAGTCAGTGCTTTCACACATATCTTTAATAACATCCTCGTTTTATTGATAGATTTTTTCCTTGAAGCACAACAAATTAATTCGTGTGATAATTAGCCGTATAATGTGTCATAATTAAGATTAATTATGTGAAATCGTCTCTTTATTTTTTATGCGTCTAAATTAATTTTCTCAACACAAAATGACTTCATGCTATGAAACTAATTTGATTTACTGAACTGGATACAAATTTATAATCCTATGTTCTATTAGTCTTCCGTAACTGCATTAGTAGAAGAGAAATAAAGAGGAAGAAAGTTAGAATGCTTCATGTTTTATTTTGCGAGAAAATGGCTCTAATTATCGGGTTTTACAATGGATAAAGAATGAAGTAATAAATGATACAGCAATTGCACGTTAGAAGCTACTAATAATGAATTATAAAATATCTAGTAAACAATATTGTAGATGCCCTCTAAACCTATCCATAATATTGGCCATAGGGAAGCCATCCAGGGGTGATGCAACCTTGTCAGTGATTCGTGAGTTCCACTGCTGAATAGTAATAATATACTAATAGCAGCAGCAGTAGAAACAAAATGCTAATAATAATAGTTGTCCTGGTGGTAGTAGTAGTAATAATCATGGTTTCAAAATCAGATCGGACCGGGTGGTTCAAGCATGAAGCAGTCGTTCAATTGGTTCAGTTCAAGCTCAAAACAATTTCTGCATTGAACTGGTATTGAACCGGTCAAAACCGGGGTTGAACTGGTGAACGGCTACTTTAAATATTATCTAATTTTAGCCTTTAGATTTTGATCGGATATCCAGAAATAAGATATTTAAATTAAAAAATATAAAAAATGTCCGTCTTAAATTTCATTTTTTGTTGAAATGATAAAAATATATTAATATATTGTTATTTTATTACTTAAATTATTATAAAATAATTTAAATATTTATTATGTCATTTGGTTTAATCTGCAGTTTAACATTGGTTTAATCATTGAATCTTGAACCTTCTCTCTTCTGTTTTGATGCCCGTTTGAATTTCACAATCTTGATATTAAGAGTGGTGACGATGATAATTACACCAGTAATAAAAATCTTAGTTCTACTACTAATAATAATTATAATAATTATAATAATAATAGTAGTATTTGTAATTATATTAGTTCTAAATGTAGTAATAATAGAAGTAATAATTTAATAGTATTAAGATAGTTTTAATAATAGTAATAGTAATTATAGTAGAATTTTAAATACATAGCACACAATTCTTATGTATTGTTATATTTAGCTACTAAACTTTCATATTTACGTGCATGACACTTGTATCCTCAACATCAGATATTATGACCGACTTTTTAGAAGTAAACTACACCTTTTTTATGTGTATGTTTATAACATCAAAATGTTATAGGTGTAGATATCTAACTTTAAAATTTAGATATGTAAATACATTATAATTGTGTAATATGTGTGCAAATTTTTTAATAATAATAATAATAATAATAATAATAATAATAATAATAATAATAATAATAATAATAATAATAGTCAAATCCTCATAATAATCGCTAACAGTAGACTTCGCCTACAGTAACCTTAACGAAGATCTAGCACAGGAGTTTGCCAAGAACTAAATGGAAAATGCAAAGTATGATCCCAGGGCAACCGAGCGAATTTGCGCATATGCAAGCGGGAAGTACTCTGTTATAAAATCTACTATAGATGCAGAAATATATGCAGCCATGGAATCACTCAATTCCCTCAAAATACATTATCTCGATAAATCTGAAGTCACATTACATACAGACTGTCAGGCGATTATTTCTTTCTATCATAAGACAGTCCAGAATAAACAGTCTCGAGCTAGATGGTTATCTTTCACTGACTTCATCAATGGCTTGGGAATCACAGTCCATTTTGAGCATATTGACGGCAAAAATAATGTGCTCGCTGACTCCCTTTCTAGACTAACGTTTGTTTTAATTGCAGGAAAATAGGAGGAAGTCTCTTGCATATTTACTAATTTGCAGGAATGGACGCTAGTGGCAGCTGAAGAAATCACAAAGGCAAAGGAAAAGTATACACTCCTGAACCAGATCTACCATGGGTTCTTAAACAGGCACCAGGCGAATTCACAGAAGCAGAAGACCATCCATCCGCTTGGAATGTTAACAACTACACCAGAGATGAATTCATAAGAAGAACTGATAAGGCATGACGAGCCTTATACGAAGAACAAATTTTTCGACTTCAAGGAATGCGACCCAACATCCATCAGAGAGGCTTACAGCCTAATAGGCCCGAAGATGCAGGCGACATATACTGAGAAGTTTTATGGACAAGCTTGGACTTCCCCATCGATATTAAAATCCTGGATGGGCTACGAAGCACAGCCCTGGACCTTGAACGAAAACAATTTTCAAAAATCATGAATGAAGTTAGAATCCTCCAAACTATGTATATATTAAAGATGCAATATTGTAAAATCTTTACCACTAAGGATAACTGCTATACTTGCTGGGGAGAACACCACCATAACAATGAACAGGAATTGGACGAGATCATCCTGACTAGTCAAGCCTCGTTCGAAAAAGGAATCAAAAGCCAAATCTGATCTGGAGCGTAATGGGCCCCACCTGTTAGCAATAAATAAAAGTGGGACCACCCCACTTAAATATTATGTAAGGATATGTCGGCATGAATATTCTATTCCTGCCTGGTATTGTAAATCTGTGGGCTGGTTTCTGGTTTTAGCCCACAGAATCTTTTGCTTTTTGAAACCATGGGCTGAGTAATGGTTTTGCGCCCCTGGTTTTGTGCGCTGGTTTTCCTGTTTTATGCCAGCATTAGCAGTGTTGTAAGAGTTGCAGACACGGGTCGATCACCTACTGTCTACTTCTCTAAGAGTCTTGAGTCTGTAAGTCTTTGAATCTTGTAAGTTTCTCCCTGTTTAATATATTTTTGCTATTTCTGTTATTCCGACATAATCTCTCAGTGAACCCAAGCCGGCGATCATCATGGTGCTTCCCCCTTTTGGTATCAGAGCCATGTTGGGCTAAAACTTCTTTTGGTGTTCTGGGAAAGCTTAGTAAGAACTTTTATGGTTTATTCTCTGTGATTCACTGAGGAACTGATCTACGGATCTTTTCCGTTCCCATTCGGCAAGGCCCGATTATAGTGTTGAACTTCTATTTTCATAAGTTAAGAATTTGTTCATATAGTTGTTTTGCTAAAATAATAATTTGAATGCATACATTCATTTTATATTTCTGTCATAAGAGGCTGTGAATTTAAGCAGTTAGTCAGTAATCCTGAGTGCCGCGACGAGTCTCCGAGAAGAGTAGGAGCGCTGCGGAATTGTAGGGATGAACAGAACTGTTTAAAAACGTAACATGAACTTATCATATAATTTATATTTATGTTCGTAAATATTTAAGTAATGATTAGCAAACATCTATGAGAGCATTTTCTTGTCTGAGAAAACTCTTGTTTAACATTATAAGGATGGTTGTCGAGGGACAGATTTAGTCTAACAGGAATAAATTATATATGATCTGAACGGTGAACCCAAAGCACTATTTTTAACCTAAATTTAACCCTTTAACTCTTATTATCACTCTTTTATGAACGATTGGAAGCAATCATCTGTTTTCACTGATTATAAGTCTGCTCTCTCTGCTACTGATTCACTAGAGCCTCCCGCTCTAGGTTTTGTTAATCCTTCTGAAGCTAGACAGAGTGCTGCATCCGCCTACAACGCTATTGTCAAACAATATAATACTATTATTCAGCTCTTACTAAAAGTTTCTGATCGAATTATTTCTCTTGAAGATCAAGTTAGAAACCTTCAACAGCAGTCTTCTAA
Organism: Papilionanthe hookeriana x Papilionanthe teres; assembly: GCA_022702705.1. Taxonomy (NCBI): domain Eukaryota; kingdom Viridiplantae; phylum Streptophyta; class Magnoliopsida; order Asparagales; family Orchidaceae; genus Papilionanthe; species Papilionanthe hookeriana x Papilionanthe teres. The sequence goes on from CM040423.1 coordinate 71,512,138, forward strand.
GGAAGACAAACATATTGAAACATCTGTTCTTGATCTACAAAAACAACTTCAGAATCTCTCTCTTGGTGCTTCATCCTCTAAACCACACACTGCTAGATCTAAAGGCTAGTTCTTTGTTTACAAAAATCCCAAAACAATTTTTCTGTTAGAAAAACATAAAAAGAAGCAATAAAATGGCCTCCACTTCATCTCATACTATAACACTACCAAATCATGACTCTTCTTCCTCTTCTACTATTTCCAATCTGGATGATCAAATTAGAGATTACCGATGCGATCCCACATAGCATATGATATACAACGAATGTTGCCACATCAACGATCTTATCGTCGAACCCTTGAAAGTCAGCTCGACCCAGAGCAGCAGCTGCAATTATCCCAACGAAAGAGAGCTAGTTTGGTTTCTACTGAAACTCTATATGAGGATGGTTGGACCTCAACTAAACATCGTGTATACCAACACTATTCTGAAGAAAGAATATTAGTTACTGATAGTGACCAAGTTAATTTGCCTTTCATTAGGCAACAATCATATCAGCGACTAATCAATGAAGGTATGCAACATATTCACTTGGGATTAATCATGAACAGGATTCATACTTTACATCGGCAAGATGCAGGAACAACTGCCTTGGTTGTTCTCCGCGATACTAGATGGCGTTCTGGTATCTCTATCATCGGTACTATTGAAGTTGATTTATCTCAAGGTACTCAGCTAAACCATAAAGTTCTTACTAAGCTTTCCCAGAACACCAAAAGAAGTTTTAGCCTAACATGGCTCTGATACCAAGAAGGGGAAGCGCCATGATGATCGCCGGCTTGGGTTCACTAAGAGATTATGCCGGAATAACAGAAATAGCAGAAATATATTAAATTGGGAGAAACTTACAAGATTCAAAGACTTACAGACTCAAGACTCTTATATCAGTTGATACTTTAAAACTCTTTTAATAAGGAAAATCTTCACCTTAAAAAAAAAAAAAAGAAAAAAAAAAGGAATCCTTTTCTCTAGTGAAATTTCATGCATTATTATGAAGCATCCAAGTACACTTTGTTAATTTGACCTATTTGCACTCCTAGTGGATGATATCAACATAGTAGGAACATAAAAAGGGTTTTTGATGTTTATGTAACATGGTGGACATTGTCATTTATGCTCCTAATGATAATTTAATATGAACCCAGGTTTTATTTTTTTGGTTGCAGTGTGGTTCGTCCCGATCAGTTGCTCCAATCAAGACTGGCTTTGTTGCTCGTGTTGGTCGCCGTAAAGCGGTTGCCTGATTCACCCATGATTGCTTTGCGGTGAATTTTTTCAAGCATTAGAGCCGATTCGATATTATGCATTTGTCTCCAAGGTCTTTTGCGCTTTGTTGCTCCTTTTTTATCTTAAATGTTGAATTGATGCAATGAGGTGTTGGATGTTGATTGCTAAATTACAGAATCACCAAAGAAAATGCTGCCTGCGTCAATTACTATTGTTCAAATGTTGCCCTTTAAACAAAGATATAGATGTTAGAAGAATAATTTATAACATATTTTATCCACTCGATTTCAATGCCAAATAACATTATATGGTGCATTGGAATGCTATTTTTTGTGTTTCGTGATCTTTAAAAATTTAACCTCATAAATTTCATAGCTCAAAATATCCCAATTCTTACTCTGAAGATGAATCTGCTAATTTATCTTAAATATCATCATGCCTTCAGGATGAGTTTATGCCTATATTCTATATGAGAATAAACGCATTCTGCTGTTTTAATATTTATTATTTTTCCATTTTTTTATCCTATTTAAAAATGTAACATTTTTGCATACCAAAATATACGGTTGAATATTTTGAACAGCGAATCGTTGCATGTGTAAGGGTCTGTTTGGGGAGCTTTAATTTATTAATAAGCTGTTGAAAAATAATCTGTTGTGCAAAAAGTTACGGTAGCTATTACAATTTTTTTCTTTTTTTGGAAAAGTCAGACAGCAATGGAAAGCTGCCACCTCACCTAGTCAGGAACGATGTGAAAATGCTGATTTCAGCGGTTTGAAAATATAATTTTTTGAAAAAGTTGTCAAAATACAATTTATTCTAATAGGGTGTGTTTTCAAACGGGTTCTAAGGGTCTATTTGGGGCAGCATATTTTGTGTGTTAGTGTTTTGAAAATGTACATGTCCTGTTTATATAAACTGTGTTTTGACAGCTTATGTGTTTTCAAAATACTGAAAACAGCGTTTTGACAGCACAACTACATAGGTGCGGTCGAAATTTTCTGGTTGCGGTATGACTTTTATAAAAAAAAATATAATTGCCACCGCACCTAGCTTTTCAACGGATTATTTTTAATTAACCTATCAGATTATTTTTAATCAACCTATCAACAAATAATTCAATAAGCTGTAGCTGTCCCAAACTAACCCTAAGTCTAAGTTTGTAGTCTAACAAACTCATTGTAACCTAATTTGTTTCGAAATTTTTTTTGTAGCTAGTCTTACATTGAATTGAACATCTTTAAAAAGGAGAAAAAAAGGTCAAAAAAATATATTAAAGATGATATAATGAAATAAATCACATTTCCTAAGAAAAGCATTTAAAGAATAATTGTGTGAAATATGATTTCAGATTAAAATAATTATAGCAAAAAAATTATTATTATGATAATCTGAATTAATTTTCTGGAGTATGGATTATTAAAAATACATATGTATTTGAATCCTTACCGGCTTCTAACCAACGCAAGTTTACAATAATCAGACAAACTAGGCAGCCTATTTTCTGGATTTTTATTGAAATCAATAAAATTTAAATTATTGTCTTTAAATTTTAATTAGAAATACTCTGAACATATTTTTCCCCAAATATGTCAGTTGTGCGAAAAATTATTGCATACGTTCAACATACGCAAAATTGTGTCCAGACTCCAATTAGATAATGACACGTGTTTATGTCACCCTCATCTCTCAAAACATAAATAACAATAATTCCATTTTTTGTCAATTTTTTCAATCAAAAAAAGGTATTTTTTGTCACTTCTCCGCTTATTTAAACACGCGCAGTTGTATTATTCCGCGTTCTTTTATTATATTGGGGTATTATTATGGTATTATTTTAGACGTAAATAAAGCCCCGGTCGTATTAGAATATTCCGCAGTGTTATTAGAATATTCCACGGTTGTATTATGATAATATTTCAATATTATTGCAGGTAAAGTAAATAATATGTAATAATACTGGAATACTATCATAATACAACTGGGGAATATTTCAATAAAGCCGCGGAATATTCGAATAAAACGACGGGAATATTGGAATGCAACCGCGGTTGTATTCGAATATTCCGCGGTTTTATTGGAATATTCCCCAGTTTTATTGTGGTACCGGAATACTACCACAATAAAACCGGGGAATATTCCAATAAAACAGCAGAATATTTGAATACAACTGCGGCTTTATTTCTGTCGAAAAAATTGGGTCGAGTTGGGCCGCATGATTAAATTTGCTATTTTTTTTATTGAGGCCGACACAAACACTTGTCGTTATGTAATTGGAGTCCGGACACAATTTTGCGTACGCTGAAGGTAGAAAATAGTTGTGCTTGTGGCTAATGTATTCTCATTTACATACATACCACCCTATTCCTATGTATTTACATATCAAATACCCAAATCTTTCATATAATATCAACAGTACCAACTTTTTAACTTTTAAAAGCTGAAATACAGCTTTCCATGCATAGTCAAGGTGGTATATATGTAAAAAGTGCAGTTTATGCAAATACATAGAAATTGAGTGGTATTTATGTAAATATTCTCTTACTTCTATTTTTATTTCAGATTAGGTTTGATGGCTGAAGCTGCTGTTCTCCCAAAAAGCTTGTTTGAATCAAGAAAATAATACTTAATTTAATTCAGTTCAGTTCACGCCTTAAATTCGTTCTGGTTAGCGTTTATAGTGTTGCTGTAGTTTATATTTTTTATTCTATGAAATTAAATAATATGGCACAGAATTGATCTATGAAAACTATTCCGCATGATATTCTCAATAAAATTTAATTAGGATTAATCTTGAGTCGTTTGATTTACTTTAAAATAGTTCAATATATAAACAAGCAATTACAATGTATTTATATCAAAATAAATCCAATAATTTTTAGATTTATATCAATTTTTAAGATGAGTGCAAAATAAGTGTTATTTGATTGTTCATCCATTCAGCTCATTTTATAATAAATCGAAAGGCTCCGAGACTTATTTTATTATATGGGCCATTAATTTTAAGTTAATCTTTCGATAGTTATTATCTATATACATTTTATGTCAAGCTGAACAAATTTGAATCAAATAAAAAAAAGATGGTCAAATGAAAAAATATTATATCAGGAGTCCTGATACAAAAGTGCATCATGACTCTAATAAAAATGTGCCAAGTCACATGACAGATATACTAAATAAAATAAAAAAATTATATGTTTAATGTATGATATTGATGCAATAGACATGTGACACATTTTTATTGGAGTTCTGATATAGTTTCGCATCAGAACTTCTGATATGTAATATTTTTTCCGGTCAAGTACTAATTTTTAACTTGTGATGCGAAGTCGATAATCAAATAAAAAGCACAAATCAATAGATCAAATAATAAACTTAAATCCAAATAGAAAGGAATAAAATATTTATTTATAATTCACTCCCTTTTGCATTTTTTTTAACTTTTAAAATATCAGACATTTGATATTATAAGACCTAATACTAGACAGATCTTTTAGATCCGGAAGGTTTCGATGGTGTATTTGCGATTTGCTAGGGTTTTCTTTACCTGAGGCGGCGCTCTGATCTGTTTGGTTTTCTTTTAGGGTTTTTTCTTCCTTACTCTTAATCTTTAATATCAGGAAGTTTCTCTATATTTCCTATGGCTGATTCTCTTAATAAGCCTTCCTTTCTTGATTCTTTGAAAGGGAACATGGATGGTGCTTCTTCTTTAACTAACGTTTGTCTTTTTCCATCTGCTTTTAGGGATCAATATGGTGATGAAGGCAAAGATTGTTTGCTTAAGAAATCCACAAAAAAAACGGTAAACCTGCACTTGTATTTACTGAGGAAGAAACTAATCTTTTAGTCGAGCCTTTGAAATACACGCAAATAGGCAAGTTTACCTACGCTCATCCTAAAATGGAGATTATGAGGAGATTCTTTTCTGACCTTAAACTCTCTGGAAAATGGAATGTAGGTTTAATTGACGGTAGAAATTTAATGATAAAGTTGGAAAATGAATCTGACTATACACAATTTTTTTCTAAAAAAGTCATACAAATTGAAAAAGTGTATATGAAGATTCTTAAATGGACAGTAGATTTTAATCCCAGGGAAGAACCCCCAATAGTTCCTATATGGTTTCGTTTCCCTGGGTTAAAGCTATAATTCTATAATAAGAAAGTCCTATACTCTATTGGGAAACAGTTCTCCAATGAAAATCGATATGGCTTCTGTCAATTATAATCGCCCTTCTGTTGCTCGTATTTTAATTGAAAGGGATGTCACGGCTCCTTTCTGTGATGCTATTTGGCTTGAAGATGCCGAGTTCGGGTTGTTAGCAGTACGGTTGAAATGGAATTTATTCCACCTTATTGCAATAAATGTCGAATGTTTGGACACTCTTTTAATAATTGTTTCATTGCTCATCCTCATTTAAAAATGAAACAAATTCAAAATCCTGTGAAGAACATGGCTGAGAATAAAGATGATAATGTTATTAATTCAGTTCCTGATAATAATGTTCCTTTAAATCTCGATCATTCTCATATTCTTGCTATTCAAGATAATGCTGGTAATGATGCTCAATTATCTGTTAATAGTTTTCACAATGAAGTTTTAAATGTTGATCATGTTTTAAATGAGGATGTTCAAGAATCTGATAATATCCATAAAGATATTATGAATCCTGCCTTGAACAATGTTCTATCTACTATACTGGTTGATCCTATTATTGAAAAAGCAATTGAAAATGTTGATTTCATTTTTTTAAATAATGATAAGGATATTATTGATGAATATGCTGCTAATATGTTAGGAGCAGACAATAATAATTTGTTCAGGTCTGAACCAGAAGATGAATGGCAGGTTCAAAAGGCTTCCAGAAGGAGAAAAATTAAAGGTAGTCGAGAATTAAGCTTCGTTAATCCTGATGCACTTAATGATCAACTTGCAGGTAAATCTCTTGATACTACTGATGTTGCTTCCTCCTCTAGGCTTACTAGAGGTAGGAAAGACAATGATGATGAATTTTAACACGATGATTTGGAATATTAGGGGTATTGCAGATAAAAATGCCTCTAATAGACTGAAAAATTTAATTAAACTCTATCATTTACCTTTTTTTGTATTCTGGAACCTTTGGTCAAAGATTGCAATATTTTGAAATATATTAGGAGAATTGGCAATTTTCAATTTATAGCTAATATTAATAACAAAATATGGTTTCTTTGGAAAGACTTTCTTAAGGTTGATTTAATTATTAACCATAAACAATTGATTCATGTGACTATTACTTTTCAGGATATCTTTTTTCATTTCTCTATTATTTATGCTGGTTGTAGTAAAGTTGATAGAATGGAATTATGGAATTTGCTTAATTCCATTGGTCCATTAGATTTTCCTTGGCTTGTTGGTGGTGATTTTAATGCTATTTCTGCTGTCAATAAAAGAGAGGTGGTCTTCCACCTAATATTAGTCTTATGGATAATTTTAATCGTGCTATTCTTGAAGCTGATCTCTTTGATTTGGGTTATACTGGCTCTATGTATACTTGGCATCGTGGTTTTGTGTTTGAAAGGCTTGATAGATTCTTAGCCAATGCTTCTTGGTGTAATAATTTCACAAATTTTAAGGTTCGTCACTTAAGCTTTACCACTTCTGATCACACACCTATTTTATTGAAAGTTTCTAATACTTTTTCTAAAAAATCTTCTCATTTCTGCTTTTTAAATATGTGGCTTCAACATCCTTTGTTTCTTCAGTTTGTTAAAGATAATTGGTCTGTTGATAAACTTACCTATAAACCTCTTAACTCTGGGCAGAAGCTTTGGTGGTTACAAAAAAATCTTGCTCATGCTCTTAAATATTGGAATTGAAATATTTTTGGCCATCTTGATAAGAAAGTCAGGGAAGCTGACATTAGAGTTAAAGACTTAGAAGTTCTTTATACTCAAGATCTTGTTTCTTTTGATCTTTTTAATCAAGCTCAAAAAGATCTCACTGATGCTATAAATATGGAGGAAAGCTTTTATGCTCAAAAAGCTGTTAAAACTAACTTTTTAGAGGGGGACAAGAATTCTGCTTACTTCCATGCTGTGATTAAGAATAGAAGGCTCATGAATCATATTTCTAGTATTAAAAGCTCCAATGGTATTGTTTTAACTAATGAAAAAGAGATTATTAATGATGGTATTTCTTATTTTAGCTCTCTTTTTCATAACAATAACAATCATTTGGAGCATATAGATGCTGATGTTTATTCCTTTTCTGAAAATCTCAATAGCCTTAATCTCTCATTTATTCCTTCTATTGCTGAGATTAAATTTTCTCTTGATAGTATGGAGACTGGTAAATCTGCTGGTCCGGATGGTTTTAATGTTGAATTTTACAAATCTTGTTGGGATATCATTCAATCTGATCTGGTTGAAATTATTCAGGATTTTTTCAGAGGCAAAGATCTTCCTAAGTATTTCAAATGCTCTAACATTGTGTTGATCCCTAAAGCTCATGGTAATTCCTGGGATTCTTTTAGACCAATTTGTATTAATACTGTTGTGTCTAAAATCATTTCCAAAATCATGACTATAAGGATTCAACCTATTTTAGGTAATATTATTTCTATGAATCAATCTGCCTTCTTAAAAGGCAGATTTATTGGTGATAATGCTTTAACTGTTCAGGAGCTTTTATATGATATTGATCTATGTAAAGGAATGGTAATATTATTTTTAAGATGGATATTAAAAAAGCTTTTGATTCCCTTAATTGGGAATTCTTGATGGAGGTTTTGAAGGCTATTGGTTTTAATAATGCTTTCTGTAATATTATTTACAGAATTCTTAATCATAATTTCTACTCTTTAGTGATTAATGGGAATTCTTATGGTCACTTCATGGCTTCTAAAGGCATAAAGCAAGGTGATCCTTTATCACCTTATCTTTTTATAATTGCCTTTGATTATTTTTCGAAACATTTAAATAAGCTTTATACTGATTATTCTAATACTAATTACACTCATAAGGCTAGCTTCAGTGTATCTCATTTATGTTATGCTGATGATCTTATTATTTTTACTAATTCTAATAAACGTTCTATAAAACGTATTTGGAAACTCTTAAATCATCTTCCAGCACTCTTCAGGTCTTTACTTTAATTTCTCTAAATGCTGTTTTTATGCTTCTAAGTATGTTGCTAATGATAAACTGCAGTGGATTTCTTATTTTACCCAATGTCAGCATACTTTGTTGCCTATCAAGTATTTAGGTTTCACTCTTGATAGAAAAGTTAAATGTGTTATTCATTATGAGGGTTTGTTAGATAAGATTAGGAAGAAGCTTCACACTTGGGAGAATAAGTTTCTCTCCTTTGGTGACCGTATAACTCTTCTCAAAAGTACTCTTACTTCTGCCTTTATATATGATTCAAGTTATGAATGTGCCTAAGGTTATTATTAAGAAACTTGAATCTATGTTCAATAGCTTTTTGTGGGATGGTTGTGGTAAAAGGAGTATTCATTGGAAGAGTTGGAGAAAAATGTGCAAACCTACCAATATGGGTGGGTTGGGTTTTCGTACTCTTACTGATTCTATCAAGTTCACTTTCATGAGATTATGGTTTCATTTTAGAGAGAAAAATTCTATTTGGTCCAATCTTTTACATGCTAAGTATTGTGGCAATAAACATCCCTTATCTATTACTCCTTACAAAACTGATTCCTATATATGGAAAAACTTGTTAAATGTGACTAAGGAAGTTGAGCAATACATTTGCTTGGGACATTGGCCAAGGTAATATCTCCTTTTGGTATGATGATTGGACCATTAATGGTCCTCTTACTAATATTTATGGTGGTCCTTTTGATATTAATGTTAAAGTTCAAGATCTTTGGGATCATTCTAGTTGGAATATTAATAATCTTATTCACTGAGTTAATTTTAATGATGCTTTTTCTATATCTAATATGCCTATTAATAGGGATATTCCTGATATTCCTATCTTCAAATGTAAATACGGGAATACTGCCACTAGAACTATTGCTTCTTCTCAAAATTATCCCCCAGGTCTGGATTTATCTTGTCTTTGGAACGTGTCTTAAACCTTCTATTTCTTTTTTTAATTGGAGATTGTTACACAATTGTTTACCTGTTGATGATATTCTCAAACTGAAAGGCTTGAGAATTGTCTTCAGGTGTTATCTTTGTAAGGATACTGATGAGAATGCTCTTCATCTTTTTAGTAACTGTAGCTTTGCTAGTAATGTTTGGAAAGAAGTTTTTGCTTTATGTGGTAGAAAGGAATTTTTTACTGGTTATAATTCTATTCTGGATAGTTTCAGAGATTGGAATATTAGGGGCCATTCTTTTCTTAGCTCTATTCATGCTATCATTTTTTGGTTTTTATGGATTAATAGAAACACTGCTAAGCACAATGATAATCAGCCTACTATTAAGCAAGTTACTAGTCAAATTTGTTCCTATATATTCAAATGTTTAACTGTTAATACAGTTGATGGTTTACATAATGATTACATTGCTTATATTGTGGTTAATCTTAATGTTAAGCTTCAATGCACAGATAAATGCTTTATCAGAGATAAATGGATTAAACCTCCAGCTCCTTATATTAAAATTAACACTGATGGTGCCTGAAAAGTCTCTACTGCTAGTATAGGTGGGATTGCTAGAGATTGGCATAGTAAGGTTTTAAATTGGTTTGCCTCTCCTATTTATGCTATGTCTCCTTTAGTTGCTGAAGCTGAGGCTGTTGTTTTTGCTCTTCATATGGCTCGTAACTTGGGTTGGAATCATCTCATTATTGAGATCGACTCTTTACATCTTCTTAACATTTGCAAATATCATTTAAGCTGTCATTGGAGCATATTATTGCAGGTCAAAAAGATTAGCTGGCTTACTTCAGGAATGAATATCATTTGGAGTCACACTAAAAGATCAGGAAATGTTGCGGTTGATTGGATTGCTAAGCTAGGAATGAAGATTATTCACCCTGTTATTTCCACTCTTTTACCTGATTTTATTTACTCTATTGTGAAGTTTGATATGTAGGTTCTTACTGCTCTTATTTTTTTGTTTGTTTTTGTTTGTGTCTTTTTCTTTTTTTTTCTGTATTTTTTTCTTTTTTTGGAAAAAGGACCCTCCTTTTTTTCTTTTTTTGGGTGTTTGTAGCGTGCGTGAGTTAGGGACCTTTTTCCCGGGTTGTATTTTTATTTTTATGAGCAATAAAATTGAGCCTAAGTGCTCTTTATTAAAAAAAAAGACCTAATACTAGACACAAACACACACATAAATGGAATTAAAGTAATCATTATCATCAAAGCTAATGAATTAAGCACTTTGGTATTAAACCCCGAGCCAACACTTTACTGTGCAACATATGTGATCTGGAGCTCCTTGTATGTGTTACATTTAATGATCATAAGGATATAATGATACCCTCTCTCTCTTCCCGCTACACCTCACCTTCAATTATATCGATGAATTTCTAGACCTAAACAGAGAGCTCATTAACACAGCGTCTTAATCTTGATTTGGAAAAGTGACGCCGGAGCGTCAATACTAGTGTTGTCCACGTTATGTTGAGGTTCAATTTTTATGTTTTAGCTCTCTGTCTTTATGTATTTTTCCATTTGGATGACAACTTGTAATAAGTGGTGCCTTAGTGCTTAGAAATAGAAGATATTGTATTGTATTACGTGAATATTAGAAAGATGCAGAAAGATGTGAATGCTTTGGCTCTGTAGGTTCTTAGATGAGCATGTGTTTGTATCTACGACGTCGGGTGGTGGAATTTATATCCTTTCGTTGTTGGTGATGACATATCGGTTCTCTTGTATCTTGTATCTTTTATTTGATTAGTACATCACATCTGTATTTTTTTTCATATTTTTCCTGATTTTTAGTTTCTTATTTGTGATTTATGTTCTTTACGTTTTCTCTATCTTCTTGCTGGTTCTGCTTCTGTATCTGATTTATGTGAAAGAAAACACTGATTATATTCGATGATTAATATTGGTAGGTGGTGGTTATGGGCAACTGCACCTTAGAGGCTACTTTTGTGCTGTGATGTTGATTTAAAACATATAATTGTTTGGTAGGCTTAAACTATGTAATTCTTAATATCTTTACATTATTTTATTTGTTTCATAGTATTCTATGATTCATCATATTTACTATTATATAATTTTAGCGTTTTCCCTAACATAAAATCTTATAATAGGAGTAAATTGCTTTCACCTTTAGCGGTGGTGTTGATGAGCACAATAATAACAAATTGAATTATGTGCTCAATAGTTGGACAGTACAATTATGGGCTTTAGCAGCGTTGCATTGGATATACGGGCACTCATTATAGAAAATTATTTTTGGTTAATAATAATACATTGCAATTATGAGCTTTTATTTATAGATTTTTTTTTCTTTTATGATTCTAATATATATACATAAATATTATTTTGCATAATACTATTCTACATCAATAAAATATAACTTTACTAATGAAACAACAAAAATATTATTCTGAAATTAGGTGTCCTCTCTTTTTTTATAAATTTGAAATATATTTTCAATTAAAAAGCATTTTAAAAATTATACATATATAGTGTCACGTAGCCTGACCTGTTGGTTGGTATCCACGGTATAAGACCTCTCAGGTCGAGGGTTTAAATCCCCTCTGACATGGTTGACTTTAAGGAGGTGGTACTCGAATTATTAGACACATTAAGGGTGGATGAAGACTCGTATAATGGCCTCTAAGCATTCTTATATATATATATATATATATATATATATATATATATATATATATATATATATATCTATGCGCTCTCTCAGCCCAGTTGGTAGAGCATCCGTTTCAACGGTGTAACCTCGCTGGTCTGGGACTCGAATCACCCCGTGTGTACGATGCGGTACTCAAATTACAGCACACCGCGTTGGCCCCCAAACCTTGTAGGGGTTAGCACAAAGGGTTGATTGGTGGTTTCGACCATCAATCAATCTTTATATATATATATATATATATATATATATATATATAATAAGATGGTTGATGGGTGGAACGGCCAACCACCCCTGGCTCGCAATCCGTCCGGTCTGGGCTGGACCTATGTGCCTAACCACTGGAGTATCACCCCTATATAGCATAGTCTCCTGTGAGGGATTCAAAATTTAGATTAGAGGAACTTATAACGGACAAAGCTAAAACTCTACCAACAGATTTAAGAATGCGTCGGATATATATATATATATAGACACGGGCAAGTTGACAGACAGCTGCGTTGTGTCTTAAAATCACTCTGACTTGAATTTGATCCCAACGACGACGAATAACACAAATGAGAAGAAAGTATTCTAAAATACTACCCTTTTTAAAAAATATATACACAATTTTAAGCTATTTCTTAGCTACTAAGTTAAGATGTGATGGATATGGTTCATCTCCAACTCAATTAGTTTTTGAAATGATGTAACTTGTTACCTCTGTATAATATATTAACGAAGCCGCGAGGCATCTCCTTCAAATCCAGCGAGCAGTGTGGTTTTGGCCTCCGTCAAGCTCTGTTTAAGCATTCCAAGCCGGAGGTTTTGATCCCCTCGACTGTTCGAGTTCACCCCATTGAAGGTTATTCGCAAATCTTTTTCTTTTCAACATTTTCATGAAAGAAGTCCTTTCAGTAGTTCGTAACTATATATTTTCATCAAAGAAGAAAACAATTTATATGATCCATTGATGTCGAAATATGAAATGAGTACTCCTTGATGAATCCGTTCGACCATGGAAATAGTTTAGAGCCTTCAGGAACAGCTTAAAACTATGGCAATTCAAGGGAGAGTCCTGATAGCGACTCTCCTTTCTATTTTCTTCACGAATTCAAACACCAAAGCCTTCAGCCCCAGCCATGAAAATTGCCTAACGGCACAGATCAAAGGGTACTCATTGCCCGCTACTAGCGAAGGCGATGGGTATAACTCTTCATTTCCTTCTGCGACTGAAACTGCTGGGACTCGATTTATAATGTTAATTTCGAATCTTTTGCAGGGAATGCGCATTGAATGAGATGGAGGGTGAGCGGTGGGCTATGGTGGAGAAATCTGGAACTCAGTTTCTGGTGAATGGTCAGCCTTTCTTCGTAAATGGATTCAATACGTACTGGCTTATGGTCTTTGCCGCCGATGACTCCACAAGAGGGAAGGTCAGGGAGGTTTTTAAGCAGGCGGTGGCCGTCCGGCTTAATGTTTGCAGGACTTGGGCTTTCAACGATGCGGGATGGCGAGCGCTTCAGATTTCTCCTTCCGTATACGATGAGGAGGTGTTCAAGGTAACGAAGATAATTTTGTGCACACACTGTGTTTGAGGATATGCCTCAGTGAATGCGAGTTTGACTGTGTTGCAATTACAGGGGCTAGACTTCGTGGTGAGCGAAGCTGGGAATCATAATATACGATTGATACTTTCGTTCTGTAATAATTGGGAAGACTATGGAGGGAAAGCTCAGTATGTGAAGTGGGGAAGGGAAGCTGGCCTCAATCTTACTTCGGATGACGAGTTCTTCGTGGATCCAACCATTAAAGGTTACTATAAAGCTCATGTTGAGGTAACTCTTATCATCTAACCCTGCATCAATATTGTCATATGTTGGATCAATGCCTTTTAAATCTTTTGTGTAAGAAATAGAAGTTTTAATGAATAACTAAGAATAAACTTAAATAGTTGATAAATGATTAGGTATATATATACAAAACAAGAATTACATATATAAAGTCAAGTTGTGTATGAGCACTACTTTATTGTTTTAGTCCTTTTGAGATCATTTCTTAGTGTTAACGGACACATCTCACCGGTCATGTACTCTTTGGCAAGGATTAAATGAGCTGTTTTGCTCAGTTGGGAATTAGTGCCTTTGGTGCCAGTAGAGTTTTGGTCGGTGCATGAGCCTTTTAGTCCTGTATCATGGCTTGCTAACATTCAAGGTCAGCATGGAAATTAGGTGATTTGATCTTTGGGAAGATCTTTTGACACTCAATTTAGTTAGAATTTGAAGTAAATAATTTGTGTTCGAGTTAACCCAATTAATTTTCAGTTTTTGGGTTATGTTAGGGTTTAGAATCTCGACTTGTTTAATTTTTTGGGATGGGTTCATTTTGATCCGCCAACCTAAAATTGATTCAAATTTAATATGTAATTGGTTCGCTAACTCAACTTTACCAGATGGTTGTTATGTCTTATTATAAATGGGTTACTTGGACCAATTCAAGTTGACGAAAAGCCAGATCTAATTAGACTTTCTGATTTGTTTAATTAGGGTAAAAAATTAACCTGACATGCCAGGTTGACCCGCACTAGACTAGAAAAATCGGGTTCGGTTTGACACGAATAAATTTTGAATCATATTTGGATTATGAACATAATACGTTCAATTTTTTGAGTCGGTTTGGGTTAAAAAACTAGCCCGAAATGAACTTAAAATCAACCTGCCAACCCGAAATTAAATCGAAATTGGCTCGAATTCAACTTGAATTTGACTCAAATAGTTGTTATGCTTATGTTAAACGGGTTAAACAAATCGGTTTAAGGTTATATTTTTTGACGAATTTAATATTCAGGACGGGTTAGAGTCAAATAGTTTCGGGTAGGGTTCATTTCTGGTCAAATTCAAACCTGACTCGCAAACTCAATTTGACATCTCTACATTTAATAATTGAGTCGAATTTGAATTGGGTCAAATTCAAACTTGACCTATTAACTTGAATTGACATCCCTATTTAGCGACTAAGCTTTAAGATAAATAAGAGCTAAAATCAATTTAGCATAGTTTCTCCTTCAAAATGAAGTGTGAGTGGAAACTTCTATCTTGCTCCTTAAGGTTATTTATAAGAACTTAGATGAGGGCATTTTACTAACTTGGTGAGACATATGATTAATATGCAAGCCTTGCCATCTATGAGGTCTATGTTGGATCAAAATGCCCCTCCCTTGATTGAGGATATTTTGTCCTCCAATCGATTGAAGGGTGAGAATCATACCACGTCATCTTTGAGATATCCCGTACCTTGCGATAATGGATGGATTTCTAGAGACCCCATGCCAAAGATTAGTGATACTGGAGATTCATGTCGGAACTCAAAATTGGCGCCAATGAACATGTGTTTTATTAGAGTCACCATGAACCTTGATGCGACAATATCATGCAGGAGTTATTTTTGTCATCGAGCATCAATTTTGATGTCATCGATTGACTGGTTAAACTAAACTACGAGCTATTTTTTAAGGCCATATTTAGTAGCACTGGACAAGAAAAGAAATTATACTGTAGGCACGAATCCCAAGATAATCAAACGGTTTAGAGGGAAGGGGCGATCAGTAGCATGATTGATTGTCCGTAGCTATCGATGACGGACGGTCGCCGGGCAACGGACGTAATAGATGCTGACAAGGAGAAACATAGAACAAATAAACAAGACAGATCAGATGCTAACAAGCATATCAAAGGACTTCATTCACCAGAACAATGGTCGACTTTATTTGAATTGATCGACAGATAACTCTAACCCAAATTAAGTATTGATGGAGTAAACGCGGAACAAATGGTCGACGAGTTTCTCACCGACCAGATGAGTCGATCGGCCTTATTGTATTCAAGATCCTTGTAATTTACTAAAAGGCCCGTCGAAAAGCTAAATGATGAGGGGGCTGATCTGCAATTTTGTAGAACCAAGGCCCTATGTCTATAAATAGGGGGTCTTCATGATAAATGGGTTACACACTCTTTATTGTTCAGTATTATTTCTTCTTCATCTTCCTTGTATGCTCTCTTCCTTGGGTGTGCTTCCTGGACACATTTGGATTCAACATCCTTTTTAGTGTAGTGAGCGTCAAACCATGACGTCAACAAGAAGAAGAATGCAACGACAACAACAGGAGGGAGAAACCAGTAAGAGAAACCTAGTTAAAGAGGTTTGTACCGGAGAGTTTATGCAAGAATTCATTCAGCAAGGACTGTAGACCTGAGAGTTCAGATCACTAACTAGATGTCAGGTCAGTTCACGGAAATACTAAGGGCAGTTGCAACCCTTGGGGAAACTACATTCACGGAAGGAAAGTGGGCTTAACACGAAGCCCCCCCCCCCCCCCCCCAAATCAAATGAAGGAAGGAAGACGAACCATCCGTAGGAGAGGATTGAAGAGGTAATGTACCAGGGCAGCGTTAGGTCTGCCCCGTAGGGGTAATTACCTGCTTTGCGGAGTTCATGAGGCTCTTTCTGTCACAGCTTGCCAGCATTCTAAGACCCAAGAAGAGCGTCTGATCCTTATGGAAACTAAACAGAGAACAAACGAAAGCCTATTCTCTTTCATTGCGCGTTTCCAGAGAAAAACACTGGATGTGAAAGACCTGAAGCTTGAAATGGCCCAGGCTGCACTGACACATGGGTTAAGGTCGGAAAGGTTCCGCTTCGACCTTGACATTGCAGAACCCCAGAGTTTGGCTGAATTACTGGAAATGGCTAATAAGTATATCAACGCCAAGCTATCATAATAGAGATACCAGAAGAGACCATCACAGAATGGTGGGTGGAAACCAAGAGAGAGTGCTCGACCGCCCATCCGCCCATGCTATGATAGTCATCCCCACAACGACTAAGCTCATCGCCGAGACGATCAAGGACAGGGAAAACCCATAATCAACGCTTGATCCACTACCTCAAGCAACCCCGCTATGAGCATGAAGTCCATCGAGCCAACCCTATAAGGGTGCCATGGCCGAGATAGTAGAAACCATCCAAGACAAGGATTACTCAAGGAAGACTTCGCCAATGAGGGCACGACCCTTTCTTTGAGACAATAGGAAATACTGTAAGTACCATAGGGATCACGACCACGACACAGAAGAATGCAGACATCTCCGCAGTCTGATTGAAGAACTGATAAAGGAAGGAAAGTTGAAAAAATTTGTTACCCTAGGGGTTGGGACCCAAAGGTATGGCAAAGCTCCAATGGGGGGAGCATCTGACGGACCAATCCCCGCCAATGCTATTCATGTTGCAGGATTTGCTCCCGCCATACTCAGCCGAACTGAACCACCCAAAGAAGAGAACAAGAAGAGGCAACAAATTAGGGAGCTTTGCGCCGCAGCATTCACCCTAAAATCCAAGAATCACCCACCTATTTACTTCACTGATGAAGATCTACCGCTAAAGAGAAATCCTCACAATGAAGCTATTGTGATAATTGCTGTAGTTAATAACTATCTAGTGGGTAGCATTTTTATTGATATAGGAAGCTCAGTAAATGTACTATTCAGACAAGTGTTTGACAAGCTAAGTCTCACCGCCAACCGAATGACTGCGCCAACTGGGTCACTGCATGGCTTCTCGGGTGAAAGAATGGAAGCGCTAGGAGTGATCGGGCTCCCAGTAAGTTGGGGGGAAAATGAGAATCAATTCATGTTAACAGAGGACTTTCTCGTGGTAGATTCGTATAAGGCTATCTTTCACCAACCGCTCCTAAACAATTTCTAGGCATTGCCTCTAATTATCATATCACGGTCAAATTTCAGGGAGACAGAGAGATCGTCATAGTTAGAGCTGATCTAGAGCAGTCACATGTTTTCTACTTACAAGCTATAAGTAACGTGGAACACAACCCACCAGACATCCATAACTCAAGAGTAGGTGGCCTCGAGACTAACGAGGCCACCCTCAAGGTTTCAACTATTGAAGGGAACCAAGTAAATGTTTTCTAATTAGTGAAGTTTTTGATGTAAGATGGAGGAAGTTGTTCATCTAGATCCTCAAGGAAAATCGGGATGTTTTCGCATGGACGATCACTAAAATGTTTGGTGTACCGATTGACTTAACCTGTCATAGATTGAACGTCAATCCCTTAGCTCGACCAATGACACCAAAAATTAGAAGCTCGGCCATGGCGCTGATAGAACTCATAGTGCTAAAGTTACAGGATGCGTAGTACATTCGGGAGGTGCATTACCCCACGTGGGTCTTCAATATTGTGATGGTGCAAAAAGCTAATAAAAAATGGAGGATGTATGCGGACTTTATAAATCTAAATTCAGCTTGCCTAAAGAATGCTTATCGACTACCAAGGATTGATGCCTAGTGGACTCAGCGGTCGGCTACTCAATCCTAAGCTTCCTCGATGTGTTTTCAAGATACCATCAGATTAAGATACATCTCGCTGATGCATAAAAAACTTCTTTTATTACCAGTGAGAGAGTCTATTGTTATAAACTAATGTTCTTTAGGCTTAAGAACACAGGGGCAGCCTACCAATGCATCATTGATGTAATTTTTGCTAATCAAAAGGGAAAAAATATTAAGGTGTACGTTGATGATGTGTTAGTCAAAAGTCAAATTGGCCGCTCAACATATTGAAGATTTAAAAGAAGCCTTTCAAACACTTAAAAAATTTAACATGATATTAAACCCGCTAAAATGCTTCTTTGGAGCTTCGACGGGTAAATTTTTGGGGTATTAACTAACCCCCGAAGACATAAAAGCTAACCCTAAAAAAATTCAAGCATTCCTTGATATGTCATCCCCCATAAATACCAAATAAATATAAAAACCGACCGGTTGATCTGCAGGGTTAAGAAGATTCATCTCTAAATCGGGAGATAGATGGGCCCCATTCTTCAAGGTGTTAAGAAAAGCCCCCGAGTGCGAAGAAGTCTTCACGAATCTCAAACAATTCCTCATTTCTCCTATTCTTCAAAGTCGGAAGCCCAAGGAAAAACTTTCCCTTAGGAGTAAGTCTAGAGGCAGTCAGTTCAGTTCTGGTTAGAGAAGAACTTGAAAAACAATACCCAGTAGACTATACCAGCAAGATCCTTAGGGACGCGGAGCTCAGATATCCGATAATGGAGAAACTGACCTTCGCTTTGGTCATTTCAGCGCGGTGGCTTCAACCATATTTCTAAATGCACCCCATACAAGATCATCACCGACCACCCTCTAAAAACGGTGCTTACTCGACCGAAACATTCCAGTCAGCTGCTAAAGTGGGAATCGAACTCAGTGAATTGGATATCTCTTATGTATCCAGGATGACGATTATAGTGCAGGCTATTGCCGATTTCTTATCAGATTTCTCTGAATCGTAGGATGCAAAGGAAGAATTAACGGTCTACGGTTCTGTTTGGACTTTGCTCATGGATGGAGCTTCCAACCGATCGTGCACCGAAATTTGGAGTTTTCCTGTGCGGTCCAACCGGGGAGACTATCTACCACTCACTTGAGGTAAACTTTCAAGTAACTAACAACTAAGCAGAATACGAAGCTTTGATTGCAGATCTTTGCTTGACCTCAGAGCTGAGAGCCCTCCACATACTAGTAAAAGCTGACTCGCAACTGATTTTCAACCAAATCAATGGAGAATTCGAAGTAAGAGACGAAACAATGGAAAAATACCTCGGGAAAGTGAAGACAGAGATTGGTCGATTCGCCAACTTCAGAATTGAACATATCCAAAGAGAAGAAAATCTTATGTTGACCTCTTATCCAGAAGTTTTCATCTGAGAGGGGAACAGCTTCAAAAACTTAGCCGACCTTCAATTGAAGTGCCACTAGCAATGGAAATTCATAAAGAAGAAAGGAAAAACTGGATGAACCCATACGTCCGCTACCTAAACACAGGAGAGATTGACGAGGAGGTCACCAATTATAGAAGATTCAAATCCATGCTGCCCAGTACCTAGTGATCGAGGGAAAAATTTTCAGAAAATCAGCCACATACTTGTATTTGAAGTGCATTGAAGAAGATGATGTTGAAGATATCCTCCGAGAAGTTCATGTCAGGGAATGCGGGAGTCAAATAAACGCTAGCTGATCGAATTCAGCGATGGGGATACTTCTGGCCAAACCTGCTCAGAGACGCCGAAGAGTATTTTCGGAAGTGCATTAAATGTCAAAAGTACGGACTCCTTCGTCACAAACTGACCCAAAGGCATCATCCAATCATCAGCCCTTGGTCTTTTGCCATATGGGGTCTTCATATTCTTGGAGGTTTTCCCCCATCAAAAGGATAGTGCAAGTTTCTACTCATGGACGTTGACAATTTCTTCAAATGGATAGACGCAAAGCTCCTCGCCCATATTGCAACGGAGGTAGTTCGGAATTTTATCTGAACTGATCTGATTGTCGATATGGATTGCCCCTTCTTATCGTCACCGAATACGGAACCCAGTTTGCCGATACTAGAGTCCAATATTTCTGCAAGAGTCAAGGGATTAGCCTGTTTGCCTCGGTAAATCTCCCCCAAACTAACGGACAGGCGGAAGCCGCGAATAAGGTTATTCTAAATCTACGAAGGAAAAAAAGTGGAAGGAGCAAAGGTAAATGGGCAGAGCTAATCCCTTCAGTAATCTGAGCTATTCGAACAACTCTGTCTTCGTCCACCAGCCAAACTCCTTTCATGTTATCCCACGGAATGGAAGCCCTGCTACCATTCGAGTGCAACAACTATAGTTAGAGGGTGCTCACCGCCTCAACTTTCGACGAAGAGGACCTAGAGGAATGGTGTGAAACGAATGACAAAGGAATCATGCTCGCCCTAGACCTTGCTAGGAAAACCAAGCCAACGCTGCACTTTGATAAGAGGAAATTTAGCGGAGGATAGCCGAATACTTCAACAAGCACGTTCGCGAAGAAAAATTTGCTCCCGGAGATTTGTTGTTGAAGAAGGTCGATCCCGTCATAAGAGGACAGACTATTGGGAAGTTGAATCAGACCTAGAATGACCCCTACATCATCCACCAAAAAGTTGGATCCGAAGCATATAAGCTGAAGATATTTGTAGGAAACGAGGACCCTCAAACCTGGAGTGGTGACAATCTAAAGAATTTCTTCCCTTGAGTTCCTATTACTAGCTTTTAGTAAAATTAAATTAAAATTGTATGTTATTCTCCTTTTCTTTCTTGACAAAGGCCCTCTATATTATGAATAAAACACATCATCTTGACAATATTTCTTGTTGATTGTTTTGAATTTTTTTTCTTTACACTCAGGGAACTGACATTGCGAAAAAATTAAAACTGGCTGGTCTGTGAACGATCGACACCCGACAATGACAAGCTTCGTGAGGGGTGTATAATGATTGTTAGTGGCACATAGGCCGTTTCGGCACCCGACAATGATAAGCTCCGCGAGAGGCGTATAATGATCGTTAGTGGCACATAGGAAGTTTTGACACCCGATAGTGACATGCTCCACATGGGGTGTGAAAATGATCATCCTAAGCCTCGATAATAATATCCACCCGACAGCGACAAACTCCGTCAGAGGTGTATAACGATCGATCGCGACATATAGGACATATCGGTACCCAACAGCGGCAAGCTCTACGAGGAGTGAATAACGATTGTCCCACACAAATAAAACAAAAGAATATCATACATGCGCCGACGATCTCTAGCAAATGATCACAAATAAGATAAGAGAACAACACAACTTAAAAAATAAAGCCCTTGGCTTCAAAATTCTTTATGCTAAATTTCTTTTACAAAACTCTAAGTGTTTTCTTTCTCTTTCCTCACAACACATACAAAACAACAAAACACCAAAGAGGATGAGGGAAAAACATTGCCCCAACTCTAGATGTTTGAAGATTCCTCAGCACCTTCCTCCCTAACCTCCTCCGCTCCCTCGGCGCCATTAGGCTTCTCGTTCGATGATTCTTCCTCTTTGTTGTCCAGATCTGAAAGAAGTGTGTCAAATTCCTCCACGTCCTTCCATATTGGATCGGCTATGTTTCACGATTTGTTCGATAGCCTAGGAAGTACCAACCGAGATTTGACGGGAGAGACTCTCAACATGCTCCTCCCGGGTAATCATGGATGACATTTTCTCTTTTAGTTCCTTATTTTCCTTAACAAAAGCCGCCACTTGAGCCTTATATTCCCGGGCCTCCAATTTCCTCTCCCCCATAGACAACTTTAATCTCTCCTTGAACATAGGAGCTCTTCGGTTTAACTTCTGAACCCGCAGGTTCGACCTCTCAAGTGGATCTTCAACCCTATCCAGAAGGATCCCCTGAAAATGGGAGGCTTCCCATGTGAGAGCGTGATAACAATCGGTCATATGAACATCTCTCCTGTCCATTAAACTCAATGTTTTCAAAAGGCAGGACACCAAAACATCTCTACTAGAGTCGACGGATAATCCCCATTTAAAGGGCTACTAGGGAACCATTCTGTCTCCTTATCAATAAGCACATAAGGTCTGCTTGTCCAAACACCTACCCCTCGGTCATGAGTAAAAGAGCATTATGCCGGAATTTGTCCTCTCTTCGGAGGAGGCAACTCTGTAACTAGAGCCTTCCCCTCTCTTCGGGGAGTGTTTCTTCCCGCTCCCGCACCAGGCCCCGGTTCTTCCTCCGACTCAGTTCTGATAGAGATGGGATGGGAGGAGCAACTTGCCTCCGCCTGATCGGGTAAACTCACAAATGAAGTCCCACCAGGAGTCATAATAGGAACCCCACTGGTCATAGGGTGAGCCGGCGAAACTCCTAAATCCGGAGCATTGGGAGTCAGGAGAGCGTACTTGCCACTCCATTCAAAACAACTTAACTAAGAACTATATTAAGTACTACACATCAACATATACAAACAACCAGTGCGAGGAAGGTCAACCAACCTTCGACCCTTCTTCGACTGGTCCAAGTAAGCCAGACGGACCTTTGTCCCTTTCGGATGAAGGAAGATCGTCTTTTCCCTGCACCTTCTTTGAAGTTGCCTACTCCTCAACGGCCTTCTCCCTGGCCACCTCCCGGTTATCAAACGATGCCCACAGTCCTTCAGTCATGATTTCAGTACCGTCCAGGCGGATCATGCGCTCAACCACCTTCTGATCGAGGTATTGAAATAGAGGCACTGCCCCTCGATTAGCACTTTATGGTCCCGAAGGTTACCAGGCAAGGTTTTTACCTTTGTTACCTCACACTCGATCGGGACAGTACTGATTCCCCAACCACTTGCACAAGAGTCAATCAAAAACCTTACCTTTCAATCTTTAATCTTGTTTTCGAGATCTGCCAAGTGGATCTTGGGGCCAGTGTTGAACTGAATGTAGCCATCCCAACCGATTCTAAAGGAGAAGAAGTGGTTAAATAGTTCGATCAATTAGAGAATCTTCATCCTTCGATAGAAAAGGACGAAGGTCATTATGGTAGCCACCAAATTCGGAAGAACCTGTGCGGGATGATTCCTTATCGACCGAAAATCGACTACAACTTTCTACAATGTGGTAGCCGAAGATCCATTTTGAATTAATCTTTTTAAAAACTAAATAAGGGAAAAAATGACCTATGGCTCACTCATGGCTGGTTGTCAACCAAAACTGAATCGAGGGGTTAAGAACGTAAAGACTATGGTTCTCTCATGTCTGTTGCGGAAAGGATGGAAACCTTCAAAGCAGGAATTGAACCAAACGACTCCTAAGAGAACTTCTGCGCCATGAAATCCAAACTATCAAGCAAGAAAGAAAGGAAGAATGAAAATGGCAAGTAGTGGGAGGGAACGGAAGCCTCTGATGCCACACACACACACACACACACACACACACACACACATACATACATACATCGGCTGAGACAATCTTTCGGTGAAGCAATCTCTTATATATAAATTCGCCACCCAATTTAAAAGGTCATTTTGAACATCCATCAACTGAATAACAAAGCCTTCTCTAACGACCGACAATTCCAATCACCCATACATACATACATACATACTTCGGCTGAGACAATCTTTCGGTGAAGCAATCTCTTAGATATAAATTCGCCACCCAATTTAAAAGGTCATTTTGAACATCCATCAACTGAATAACAAAGCCTTCTCTAATGACCGACAACACCCCAAATTCATTATTGAGCAATTATGACATTTAAATTTAAACTTTTTATGTTTTTTTTTTCTTTTATACAAGTGAAAAAGATTTCCTTATTCTCATGCGCTGCACAATTTTCAAGAAGTAAGGAAATCAGAGAACTAAATATGCATATAAAAAATATGTAGGCATAAATCCCATGTCAATTAGACGGTTCAAAGGGAAGGGGCGACCAGTAGCATGACCGATCGACTATAGCCATCAATGACGGACGGTTGCCAGGCGACCGAAGTACCAAATGCTAATGAGGAGAAACGTAGAACCAACGAACCAGACGAATCAGATGCTGACAAGCGTATCAAAGGACTTCGTCCCCAAGAACAACGTTCGACTTTATTCGAACAGATCGACATATACTCTATCCTAGATCAAATATTGATAGAATAAACATGGAACTAACGATTGATGAGTTTCTCATCAACCAGATGAGTCGATCAACTTTATTGTATTCAATATCCTTGTAATTTACAAAAGGCCCATTGAAAATCTAATGATGAGGGGGTTGATCTATACTTTTGTAAGACCGAGACCCTGTGTTTATAAATATGTGTATGGTCTTCATAATAAAGGGGTTACACACTATTTACTATTCATGTTGTTACTTTTTTCAGTTTCTGTGTACGCTCTATTTCTTGGGTGTGCTTCCTAGACACTTTTCGATTCAAGAGATACGATCTCATACAATAGAATGGAAGGTAGTTGTGTCGGAAAATGAAGAGAATTGAGAGTTCTTTAAAAGTTTTTTTATGTATATTGAGATGCTTGTTGATAAATCCTCTCAGACACTAAAAGAGAGGTCTGAGTTCAATTCAAACAGATTGACTTTTCCCTCACAGAGAATAGGAGAAATAAAATCTGATGCGCAGCTCTCTCGTTTTGCAGTGAAGTTCACATTTTAAGCTTTGCCTGCATAGATCTCTTAACCTAGTTGACGCAACTAATGGAGCGTTGGAGTTGATGCCGGGGCCGAAGTTTAAGTGGATGAAAAAATCATGATTAGTGAGATGCGAAATAAGACAATTTAATGGTATAAAAATTTGAAGCACTTGAGCCTTGAACGCATAATAATTGGAAGAATACGTTGGCCTTTGAAATATTCATGCACATACAATGTTCAGTTGTACCTGCTTAACTTTCTCATGATTATGTAATTGTAAACAAACATGATGTAGCTTCGTTTGGAGTGGCTGCAATATTTTTTTGACGGCGGTTGTAAAGTTGTGGAGCAAGTAATTTTTTTGAAAGTTAAGATGGGTATTATAAATATTTTCTTTTTGGGCACTTTATATACATACCACACAATTTTTATATATTTATATATATAACAAATAAACCTTTTAGATTTATACCACCTAAAATTTTCATATCACATAAAAAATACCACTATATTAACTTTTAAAAAGTGAAATACCCTAAACCCTAAATACATATATGTAAAAATTGAAGTTTAGGAGTTAGATATATGATGCAGGGCTTTACTGAACCGGGGCTGACCCAGCTAGAAAGGCTGGACTGGTTTAGGTAGGGAGTCAAGGGGACCGGCCTACCCAATTGTTTGGGTTAGTTTTGCAGCCCAAGTGAACCTAACTATCTATTATTATAAATATGATCTTTCCTTTGTTTAGGGTTAGTTTTTTGGCTTTGGAGGTTTTTGTCCAGCTTGTTGTCGATGGTTGTTTTCTCGTCAAAGGTTGTATCTGAAGGCGACAAGGTGCTCTGGTTCTAATTTTTCTGAGTGGTGATCTTCTCAAAGGGTTCGAGAGGTGCTCGGATTGTAACTCGCTCTCGTAGGAATAGTTATCCTTTACCTACTCCCCTTCCTTCTTGCTGCCCTCCCATTGGCAGGCCAACCTCCACCCTGTTATGCTGCTGATTAGCCATCATACACCCTCACCTTCTGCCAACCAGCCATCCTATACCATCACCTGCTGCTGACCGGCCATTCTACACCCTGTTCAGTCGCCGATCAGCCATCCCACACCCTCACCTGCTGCCGATCCTATACCCCACCTCCAGCCGACCATCCCTCCTGTAACCCGACCTGCTGCTGCCAACTCTCTACTGCACCCCACCTGTTGCTGTCAGCCCTTCCTGCACCCCCTCTACTACCACAATATCACAGACTGTTGCCCACATACCGTTCAATCGACGTTCCCCCTCTCGTCCTTGCCCTAGATGATTGTTCGTGTTGCATGTTGTTTTATTCCCGTTTCAAGTGTTTTTATTTGCAATCCCTTATAAATTTTAGCAATAATATTTGCAATTTTTACTGTGGTTTGGGGATCATATGTAAATACATGAGAATTGAGTGCTATGTATGTAGTTCTCTCTCTTTCTCTCTCTCTCTCTTTGTTATTTTTTTATTTTTGGTGAAAAAGTCAGGATAACAAGTTTCTTATGACTATCACACTTCAAATCACATAAATTTTTAAATTGCAGCAAAAAAAAAAGAAATAGTGGCCAAACGAAGATATGACAAGAATTTGAAAGCAAAGCAATGAAAAAACTGCCCCAAAGACGCTCCCAAATCCATAATATCAAGAGTTGTTTAGTGTAGGTGATTTTGTGATGCAAACTTCTAAAATTGTTTTTGCCTCCTGAGTTGATGTGTATGTGAATATTTTGGTCTGTTGGTTCTTCCTTCTCAATCCCACAATAACTTCTTACTAAACTAGGCTAAAAATGTTTAGCTTCATATGATTGTGGTTCTAGTTTTATGAGTTTTTTTATACTGAATATGGACGATTCTGCCATCTGTCAAACCATCATATTTTCTTTTAACAGAACTGGAAAAATTATTTTTTGTATGGAGTCTAAAATTCAGAATTTTAAATGTTGCATTTTCGGCCAGAGAGTTCTGAATAGAATCAATACTTTCACCAACGTGAAGTATAAGGATGATCCAACAATCTTTGCATGGGAATTAATGAATGAACCGCGCTGCCTATTGGATCCATCAGGTGATACTCTACAGGTTCGTAATCTTCTCTTCTTTGACTGAATTTTTCTTTTCTTTTTTTTCAAAATTGTGCTTCTGGTTGTCTGGATGCGTTGATCTATACAGAAAAATACATATGGAGAATTAAAAGATTATAACAGTTATCAACAGAGGCATTTGATCGATAAAAATATATAAATGAATTTCTTGAATATAATTGAAGAATCATAAAATAAAAAATCGAATTGATAAAAAAAAGGTCAAGGTAAATTAAAATTACAACTATTAATTAAATTGATATTTTAATAACTAAATCAAATCAATCAAATAAGATTGATTTCATTTAAATTTTTAGTTGTATTCAACAAATGAAACAATACACATCCTTATTCAGGATCCTATCCGTTTAAATATGAGAATCGTTAACGGTAACATAGAGAGAAAAGAATCTCCCTCCCTCTTGCAGTTTTACTTTTACTCAATAGAAACTACCTTACTTATGCATAAAAAGGTGTATTTTACTTTTTAAAAGTTACAATGGTCATATTTTTATATGATATGAAAGAGTTGGGGGTTATAAATTTAAAACCTAAATGTAGGTGTTAGATATATAAATACTTAGGAATTGGTTGGTATGTAAATAAATGCCCTTGATTATTTTTATATAAATCTTCTTTTTAAATTGGCACACATAAAGTAATTTTTACTGTTTTATTTGGCAAATCAGAAATGGATAGAAGAGATGGCTCATTTTGTCAAGTCCATTGATCCAATACATCTGCTAGAGACAGGTTTGGAAGGTTTCTATGGCCCCTCAACACCAGAGAAGCTGCAACTTAACCCTAACTCTTACATGGGCCAAACTGGAACTGACTTTATCAGAAATCATCAAACTCCAGGCGTCGATTTTGCTTCAGTTCACATCTATTCAGACACTTGGTAAGTTTCCATCTTGCATGAAAATTTGAAATTCTGTACTCTGATTATTTGATGAACTGTTAATTTATAAGCGAAATGTCAAAATAGTCCCGAGTGTTTACATGGGATCATTTTAGTTCTAGAATTCATAAAAGTGCTAAACTAATCATCAAATTCTTTAAATTGTGGCTGAAATAGTAAGGCTGTTAACAAGCCAATTTAGAGTCGAGCTGAGGTCGGCTCAAAATCGGCTGGAATGGATTGGGTTCAGTCGAAATCGGCTTGTGTACCTTTTTGTTCGATTTCGAGCCAGCTTAGCTTGAAATTTAATCGAGCTCAATCTTGTTCGAATCGAAATTAGCTAACTCAAATGAAGTTATTTGGATCCATTCCACCTCAAAATCGGCTCAATCCAGCTCGAGATTGAAACTAGATGGCTCAAAATGAGTCATCGAGATCCATTTGAGCTCGAAATTGGCTTGTAGCTTATTATATTTGATTTTATTTAGCATTATATAGAACTTTATAAATAAAAAATAATTTGAGCCGATCGCGAGCCAGTTTGAGCTGATCCATTTATGGCTTGAAATCGTCTCGAAAAAAAATTCAATCTAAAGTTTTGGCTCATAGCTTGATTCGTTTATTTCGATTTGATTCGATTTGAGCTAAAATTTGAATCAATTTTCGAGTAACTAACAATCGTCGAGCTAACTTTACAGTCCTATGAAATAGTCTTCCTTGGGAACTCTATCAACACATTCAAAAACTCTAAGGACTAAATTGATATTTTTTTCATTAATTTTTACATAAAGGCTGCCTGATTCATACTCAGACGAACATTTTGACTTCGTCGAGAAATGGATGCAAAGTCACATGGATGATGCCGATAAATCATTAAACATGCCTGTTGTATTTGGGGAATTTGGGGTGTCTTTAAAGGATGAGAGATTTACCTCAGAGTTTAGAGAAGCTTTCATCAGCACAGTACACCAGATGCTGCTGAGTTCAAGGAAAAGAGGGGGAAGTGGAGGAGGAAGCCTGCTATGGCAGCTGTTCCCTGAGGGGATAGAACACATGGATGATGGTTATGCTGTTGTTTTAGCCAAATCTCCGACGACGCTGAATGTGATGTCCCTCCATGCCACAAAGCTTCAGAAGGTGAGTTCAGAATCCACTTGGAAGGATGGCAGTGATGAGGATGATGAACCTTTTCATGAAGAACTCTAATTAGAGGAGAGAGCTCAATTGGATGCTATGAAACTGCTTGTAAAATTCTTTTGCTCAGTTATTGTGATGCCATGCTACCTGAACTCTCTATAATATGTAAAGATTTTGTTTTGTAAGGCTCAAATAATAATCTTTAAATATAATTATTGGGTTTGTAAAAGTTTCTTTTGATTCAACACAATTTTTTTATATTAACACGTCTCTATGAGCATTTAAAGAAAGATTGAACTGATCACTAAGAAATTAATTCAAAAGCAAAAGCTCCAAATCATTTAAGATTATTGCTAAGAGGGGTTATAATGTTCTAGTTATAGGGAATCAAAAGACCCCAAAAACACTAAATTTTCCTAAAATTATTATTATTATCATTTCTTATGGGTTAACTGGCAATTTGTTTTGATTTGAAATTTAGAACTTTTGAATATCAGCTGAGTGAAAATTTGTGTGATGAATACAACAACAACAACAATAACAACAAAAAAACCTTAATCCCACTAAGTGGGGTCGGCTACATGAATCTTTTTTCTCCATTGTGTCCTATTTAGTGTCAGATTTAAGATCATTTTTTATGCAACAAGCCCAAGTTTTCCTAGGTCTACCTCTGCCTTTCTTAACATAAGTTGTATCTAAAACATCTATTCTCCTAATCGGATCATCAGGTGGTCGACGTTTAATGTGACCGAACCATCTAAGGCGACTCTCTCTAATTTTATCCATAACTGGTGCAACACCAACACTATTACGGATATATTCATTTCACATTTTGTCTCTAAGTGTAAAGCCACTCATCCACCTAATCATTTTCATCTCGGCAACACTTAACATTATGCTTCTCTTTTAAAGGCCAACATTCGGCACCATAGAGCATTACAGGTCTCACCATCATCTTATAAAATTTTCCTTTCAGTCTAAGCGGTACTTTTCTATCACACAATAGGTCGGACATTCCTCCACTTCAACCAACCAACCTGAATTCTACTATTAACATCCCCATCTATATCACCATCGCTTTGAACAATGGACCCGAGATATCTAAATCGTTCACTCCTTTTAATAATTTGATCACCCAAAGTTACACTTCTGTCACTAGACCTACTATTACTAAGTTACATTCCATGTATTCAATTTTAGTTCTACTCAAACAAAGACCTTTAGACTCTAATGTAGACCTCTATAATTCAAGTTTTTCATGGGCTTTTTCTCTCGTCTTATCCACGAGGAGGATATCATCAGCAAAAAGCATACACCAAGGTACATCCTCTTGTAAATGCCCAGTAAGACCATCCATAAATAAAGCAAAAAGATATGGGCTTAAAGCCAATCCTTGATGTAAACCAACAGAAATAGTAAAATAATTGGTCAATCCTCCTTCAATTCGAACACATGTAACAGCTGTAGCATACATATCTTTAATGACTTGAATATAAGTCATATCAACACCTTTCGTCTCAAGGACTCTCCAAAGAATATCTCTAGGAACCTTATCATAAGCTTTTTTTAAATCAATAAAAATCAAATATAGATCCTCCTTATTATGTCCGTACTTCTCCATCAAACTTCTCAATAAATGTATAGCTTCTATAGTAGACCTGCCCGGCATAAATCCAAATTGATTATGAGAAACCTTCGTAATACGTCTTAACCTATGTTCAATTACCCTCTCCAATAATTTTAAAGTATGACACATCAATTTAATTCATCTATAATTTGCACACTCTTGTGCATCTCCTTTATTCTTAAAAATGAGACCAAAATGCTCTTCCTCCACTCCTCAGGCATCTTTTTAATTTTTAAAATAATATTAAAAAATTTAGTAAGCCAAAAAACTCTCAAATCACCTAAATATTTCTACATTTCAATTGAGATATCTTCTGGTCCTACAGACTTTAAATACAGGCAGATGAGTCAATAAAGTTGAAGGGTCAAGTCAAAAGTTTGGAATATTCCTGCAGCGATGAGACATTTTAAACTCAAGTAGATTCTTCACAAGGCCATATCAGTAACAGAAATAGAATTTGAAATAAGAGAAAAAAAAAGGCTTACGCTAAATTTCAGAGAGCAAATTTTTTAACATATTAACGTGACAATTTAAAGAGAAATCATTCATATGATATATATATTTACATAGAACTTTAAATACAAATTTAGATGCCTATCCTGATTGGCGTGTATAAGTGTATAACCTTCATGTTGACTGCGAGCTCAGTCCATCTCCTTTTCTTTTAATGAGCACACCATACGGCTCTTATATATCAGTATTTTGCTGCAAAAATTAACACAATATTTAAAAAAATAAGATATGGATATTATGATTAAATTTTAGTTAGGATGGTTTTATGCATATTAAATTTATTTTAAAATTAGTGCAATACAAAGTAAATCTAATGGGTACCTACATTAATGATGCATGGAGGGATATAAATACCCGTTACGGAATCTGTTAGTAAGAAAATAAATAAAAATAAAATAAAAAAAAGAAAATAAATAAAAACAAATCAAAGTAATTAATACATAAATCTATATGTTAATATTCTAATATTGTAATATTCCCTCTCAAGTTGAAGCAAAGATGTCAATCATGTTCAACTTAGATTTGAAATCATCGAACATTGACCGAGGAAGGTTATTTGTCAGAATATCTGACAGCTGGCCACTAGATGGCACAAAAGGAACACAAATTTCTCTCGATTCGAGCTTTCCTTAATGAAGTGACAGTCAATCTCAACATAATTGTGTGATTATGTTGGACCAGGTTGTGAGCAATGCTAATGACAACCTTGTTATCACAGAATAACTGTAGGGGAGCGAAGATTGTCATACGTAGTTCATGGAGCATGATGCATAACCATAGAGCTTCACAAATTCCCAAGGATATGAACCGAAATTCAGCTTCCATACTGCTCCAAGCAACTACAGACTGCTTCTTATTTATCCACATAACCAGATTTCCCCACACAAATGAACAATATCCTGAGGTAAATTGCCAATCATGGATGAATTCGATCCAATCTATGTCTGTGTAAATTGCAACAGAATGAGTGTGGCGGGAAAAAAAATGAACCTGAGCTCGGTGTGCCTTTTAAATAGTGGAGAATCCGGTAGAAAGCTTGGAGGTGGCGCTTATAGGATCATGCATGAATTAACAGACCATCTTAATTGTGTGGCGTATGTCGGGACGTTTATGGGCAAAGTAGATGAGTTTCCCACCAGACGCTTGTTGTGAGTCTTGTTTATAGGAACTACATTGAGAATATCAAGAAGTTTTTCATTGGAATCCATCGGGTCAACCACTGGTTTGCACGAAAGAATATCGTTCTCCGTCAAAAGGCCAATTACATATTTTCGCTATGACAGGTAAATGCCTTGAGATGACCGAGCAACTTCCATGCCTAAGAAGTACCGGAGAGCTCTCAAGTCCTTCATTTCAAAGGAAGCATCAAGAGTGTCTTTTAGAGACTCCAATGCTGGCAGATCATTACCTGTGAGAATAATATTGTCAACACAGACAATAAGGATAGCTACCTAGCCGCTGGACGAATTCTGGAAGAATAGTGTGGTCCGATTAAGTCAGAGTGAATCCATGGCATACCACTACCTTTGTGAATTTCCCGAACCATGCTTGTGGTGATTGCTTCAATCCATAGAGAGATTTTCGTAATCAAAATACTTGCCCGTAGGAGATAGGGGAGTCAAAGTCTGGAGGAAGTGTCGCATATACCTCCTCTGTAAAATCGTCATTCTGGAACGCATTCTTGACATCAGATTGAAATAAAGGCCAATCCAGATTCACTGTAAGGGATAAGAGGACCCGAATAGTGTTTAATTTAGCAACCGAAATGTCTCCTCATAGTCAACTATAATTTTGTGAATACCCTTTGGCGACCAACCGTGCCATGTTGTGTTCAAAGGATCGATCATATTTAAACTTGATGCTAAAAATCCATTGACATTCCACTGCTTTTTTGCCCCGAAGTAGATCAACAATGTCCTAAGTTTTTTTTCATTGAAGGGCATGCATCTCCTTCATGATGGCAGACAACCTCAATAGTAGATGGAAGCAGATGCTCGGTCAAGGCCGTAGAAAATGCTCTGTAGGCTGGTGATAATCTACGAAGATAGACATAGTTTGTCATGGGATAGAGAGAGCCTGTCTGATTGTGTAGCTTACTAGAGGGAATGACTTCCTCATTTGTAGTAGTAGTGCTGGGGATATCATCCTACGGGGATTTATGGTCGAGCAAGGGGTTACCGAGCACCAGAGTAGGTGCATCAACACAAGTTCGTCGAGTGTAGATATGGAGAGTAGGAGGATGTGTTGGAGGGACCAAAGGGATAGAGGACTCCTTGGTGGTATAAGAAGTGGGTGGAACCAAAGGAATAGAAGGTTCCTCAATGGAAAGTGACGTGGGGGAACATCCACTGGGGTAGGGTAAGGAACAGTGTCCAAGAACTCATAATGCTCCCCCTCACTGGAGGCCGAGTTAGGAAAGTAGGGACACTTTCAAAAAAAAGAGACATCAACACTTACATAGGCCTTATTTGTGGTAGGGACAATGCGCCGATACCCCTTTTCAGTGGCAAAGTATTAGAGGAAAACATATTTTATGGACCTAGGATCAAGTTTACTCCGAGTTGGGGTCGTGTTCCGAATAAAGGTTGTGCATCCAAAAATTTTGGGATCTAAAGTGGAACAGATCCGATTATTAGGAAAGCACGATCTCAAGACGGCTAAAGGGGTATGAAAGTAGTGAATTCTTTTGAGAACTCTAGTGATGAGATAAGTGGCGGTAAGAATTGCATCATTACAGAAACATTTTGGGACATTAGAGTGAAACATAATGAAGCGAGTAACATCGAGTAGATGTCAGTTTCTTCTCTCGGCTATCCCATTTTGTTGATGAGTGTAGGTACATAAACTATGATGAAGAATGCCTTACCAAGAATTCTCCTAATATAGAGCTAAAAAGTCACGACTATTGTCAGGAATAAGAGTTTGAATTGAGTCAAAATGAAGGTGTGAGAACTTTTGAAGTGATAACATCTTTAGATTTATCTTTTAAAATATGGACCTACATCATCTGTGTGTGGTCATCAATCATAGCAAGGAACCACCGTTTATTGGTATAGCTAGAAGTGCGACATGGTCCCCATAGGACATTGCGAATAATAGAGAAATGAGTGGAAACTGTGTAATTGAGGGGTGGATAAGAAACATGATGATATTTAACTAACCAACAGGTTTCACATTTGAAATTAGAAATATTTTTATTAGTAAACATCAACGGATACAATTGTTTTAGATATTGGAAAATAGGATGATCCAAACGACAGTGTAACAACATAATAGGGCATTCAGTTGATTGAAATAAACTACAACTACTAAATGGAGTGTCCTCGTTCTCCGTGTTTTTTTCTTGGAAGAAATAGAACCCACTTACCCGCTTAAAAGTTCCAATCATCAGCCCCAAACGATGATCGTGAAAGACAGACATGAAAAGAAAAATGACCAACACAATCAAATATCATATGTCAACTTACCAACAGATAAAATGTTACATTGCAGTAGAGGTACATGTACCACAGATTCCAAAGTTATACCTGTTGTTAAAGAAATAGAACTTTTACCAACAATGGAACTTTGGGATCTGTCAATAATTTTAACAGTATCTTTCATTGAGTAAGGACAGTATGTCAAGAAGGCCTAAGAGCTTCCAGTCATGTGGTCCGTGGCACCCGAATCAATAATTCATGGACTAGAAGGGGCAAAAAAAGTGAGTACCATAGGATTAGTACATTGACGAACGTGAGAGGTCGACGGGCTGGAAGAGAGTGGACTGGATCTAAACAAGTTGATTAAGTGCTCCATTTGACTTTAAGAGAGTTGGAGGAATCCAGATTGTTGTTAGTAGAGGCTGACTGTACTGTATTGGATTCAGAAATTGTAGTGAGACCCTTGAAAATGGAAGATTTGGCCAAAAGGTTGGATGCAAGTTTTCCGTGGAGCTTCTAACATTTATCACGCGTTGGGCTTGTAATAGAAATCACAAGTTAAGTGACCAGCCCAGGGTTGAGCACCTCTTCTTTCTTTGCGAAAAATCTCAGTGAAAACAACGCGACTAGAAGGAAAAAGATCTCAGCCAAGGATACGGCCCCGGAATTTGTCAAGATCTTTGTTGAGGCCTATCAAAAATTGCAACATGCAGTCCTTTTCAACAATTTTCTAGAAGAGAGGTAGGTCGGCCTGAGATTTCCGAAGTGTATTCATAATATAGGTCGCATTCCACACATAATGCAACTAGATCATTGTAGTACTGGGTCCCGATCCTCGATCCTTATTTGCCTCACGTATTTTCTTAGATACCTTATAAAGTTGGTTGGAGTTCCCTACATCTTAGTAAGTATCAAGGACTTTCGTCCAGAGGGCACTAACGGAAGGAACATATATGATCGGCCAATAGAAGTTTCCATGGAGTTGATCAGCCACGATTCTCCACTTCTCAAGCTCCATATATTGGGCCAACCTTTGGAGGTTCACGAATCACATCAGTGAGATGACCGAATTTACCACGTCCTTTGATGAAGGAGGACACGGATTGAGATCATTGGAGAAAGTTACTGCTTTTAGCTTATGGGTTGTAATCAAGAAGTTCATGTTGTTTTTTTGTTATTCGACCTATAGAGGAACGAAGGTTGGAATTGATATTCCGGTGGAATCAAGAAAATCTTTTGATAACGAATCAGTGCTGGATGAGTACGTCGTGACTCCAATTGAGCCAAATGAGATGTTGGGATGTTGAGACATCATAAAGTTTCGGCTGCTTGAAGGAATATTGCCTCTGGAAGGGTTCCCGCTGGTTCTGGCCAGCAAGAAGGTACCCTAGGTGACATAACAGCGGTTCTAGATGGAAGTTCTTGAAGCGAACGGGTCCGACAGATCCCTGAAGTTGGGAAACTGAAGTAATGCGGGAACCTGAAGTAGTGGGGGTACCTACGGTAAACCTAAAGCAGTGCGGCATCCTACTGAAGCAGATCCTAAAGAAATGCGGGAACATGCGATAAACCTTGAACTAGGCCGGCTCGATTAGGGGAGAGCAGACCTAGCTGAATGCAAGGAGAGCAGAGGTTCCGGCGGCAGGAACCTAGACAGGAGGTAGAGGTTTCGGCAGCTGGAATCAGACCTAGCTAGCTTCTACGTTAGGGCCATGGCTCTAAACTATATTAGAATAGAACCCAAGTTGATTATTAGTGATGCAAAGTGGGGCATAAATACCCATTATAGGACCTACTAGTAAGGAAACAAATAAAAACAGAATAATAGGAAAAAAAGGTAAACAAAAGAAAACCAAAGTAAATAATACAAAAATCTGCATATTAATATTCTAATATTCTAATAATAAATATATCCAATACCCACCAAAAAAAAAAAAGTAGGCGCAAAAAATAACAGAGGTCGAAAAATCATGCAAAAAGGCTAAATTAAAGCTTCAACTGTCAAGCTTAGTTGAATAACCAGAAATTTGGATTGGACTCTTGAAGAAAAATTTGGTTATATAATCACATAGAATAAGATAATACGAAACTACTACAGAAACATAACAAAAATAGTTAAGAAGTGCAAATTACCAGAAGGTTGGGTAATTTCATTGCTTGTTCAAACTCAATTTTGATAATACAGCAGCAGCCTGATCTCCACCCAACAAGAAATATGGATGCCTTAAAGAAGCAGCTGCAGATAGCCGGCCTCTTCTAAGAAAGCCTCTCTCTGAAACAAGTTTTGTCGCTAAGTCCCAACCTCTGCCTGAATCAAGATCTAGAATGCGCAAATCTGGCCTCGAACGAGTGACTTCCCTCCATTTATTCAAATTATGGCCAACTGCCTTCAGTTCTGAATTAAAGTTCTTCAGAGCAGCAGCAGATCTTAAACTGGGGACTGCCATTTGCATGAGTATTATCCCAGCAGAGTACATATCAAAAAGATCAGGACTATTAAGCTGCAGCAATTTAAAAAAAGAAAGATATAACAGTCAATTCTTATGTATTTACATATATAATATCTAAGCTTCAATTTTTACATACAAGCCACTTGACCTATACGTGAAAAGGTGTATTTCACTTTTTAAAAGATGAAATGGTGGTGTTTTTGATGTTATATGAAAGATTTGGTGGTATTAATGTAAAAATTAAAGTATAGGTATTAGATATGTAAAAGCATAAGAATTGAGTGAAAATGCCCCCTAACAAGAACAAACGAAATGTTAATAAGAAAAGAATTACAATTTATTCATTCGAGTTAAAGTGGTTTTAAGGCAAGGATTTTTGATTTTTTTTTTATCTTTGAGATGACAAATTAAGCAAAGTGTCAAAATAGTCCATTGACTATTACATGAGGCGATTTTAATCCCCGAATCTATAAAAGTTCTGAATTAGTCCCCATATTCTTTCAATATGTTTTGAAATATGTGCTAAAATAGTCTATTTCAGCCCCCATTAAAAGAGGACTAAATTGAAACTTTTATAATGTCTGGGACTAAAATGTTTCTCAAAATTAAACAAGAATGCTCTAACAGTTCATTGTATATGCGCATGGAGAACAAAAACTAGAATAAACCTGCCACAAAACTGGAGACAAAATGGCTGCAATAGGTTCGGGAGGAGGAGTTGGAGTTTCTTCTGGAAGCACAAATAGTTCAGGGGGACAGTAATCTGGGTCAAGTAATCCACTATCAGGTATGTAGTTCTTGCCAATGCGAAGATCCGTCGCAGCACCAAAATCTATAAGTTTGATCTGACCCTTTTTGGTCACCACCAAATTGGCTGGTTTTATATCACGATGAACAATGCCTGTATTATGGATTCTTTTAAGAGAAGTGATTATTTGTCGCATTATCTGTTTAATGATCAATGCGCTTCTTTTGATTGGGTCGAGTCCTTCAAGGATTCGTCCAAACATGACCGACTCTATGTTGAATGGGAAATTGCGACCGTTCAAGTAGTTTGCCAAATTTCTATCACCCTGCATGATGTGAATTCTTGTAAGCAACTTTAAGGATGATCCGGGTAACCAAAAAAAAAGAAAATAATATACATATATATATATATATATATATATATATATATATATATATATATATATATATAGTGTGTGTGTGTGTGTGTGTGTTATTGTACGAACTAGTCGACTCTTTCGTAGCTAGAATGTGTAAGACCCATGGGGTCCTGAGTTCGAGGCTCGTCTTGGATAGCACATGGGTGGATCGCAAGTGCACTTTGTGATCCATTTATTTTTCTTTTTTTAATATATATATATATATATATATATATATATATATATATATATATTATTTATAATATATGGCGCTGTCGTCGTCCCCGTTCGACGCTGCCAGGGTTTCGCCGCATGGCGAACCCTAGCGACCGCGCGTTTTCTCCGGATCGCGTCTCCTCCGGCTCGTTTTC
The DNA here is from genome assembly GCA_022702705.1 of Papilionanthe hookeriana x Papilionanthe teres. Lineage (NCBI taxonomy): Eukaryota > Viridiplantae > Streptophyta > Magnoliopsida > Asparagales > Orchidaceae > Papilionanthe > Papilionanthe hookeriana x Papilionanthe teres. Next base: position 71,550,839 of record CM040423.1, read on the forward strand.
ATCGCTGCCCTTCGTACGCAGCGTCTCGTCATCTGATCGAGCTCCGTGCGTCATCTGGAGCTCGCATCCGGGTTGCTGCTCAACGTGCGCCGCGTCTTTCCGCGTCTTCTTCTTCCTCCGCGGGCCACGCTGCGGTGTTGCGCTGCGGTTTCGACTCGAGCTGGCTGAAGTCTTTGCGGCAATTCCTACAGCAGCGGTTCGGCCGGTTGCGACAGGGCCTTTCTCCGCTTCTTTCGAAACTGTGAAGGAAACAGAGATTTAAATTCCCTAGCTTGACAGTGCCGCTGGTGCAAACTTGACAGTGAGCCTTTCTCCGCCTCTGTTTTTCTGAGCCGCTTTCATGGCAGCGACTTCTTCGCCCCGTTAATGTGCGGAGTTACGCACAACGGCTGCAGTCTACTTTCGCGGAGTTGTTAGCGGGGACAACACGTCCCACAAAAGTTCCCGATCATCTTTTCTTTCCACAATCCTTTCATGATGCGGCGATCAGTAAAATAGAACGAACATTTTATTAGGTAGATAGGTGTAAAGGATAGGAAGCCTGCGGTCATCTTCACTACCCAGGAAATGAAGGCTCTCTCTGAGGATGTGAAGTTTACGCTAATTGGGAAATTTCAATTTGGTCATCCCAAGATGGATCTGGTTAGAAAATTCTTTGAGGATCCGAAGTCTCATTGGAGGATGGAGACGGGAGTTTTGGATGACAGACATCTACTTATTAGAATACAAAAGGAAGAAGATTATGCTAGAATCTTTGCGCAACAATTTGTTTTGGTTGCGGGTACTTCAAGCTTCCGGGACTCCCCTTTCATTTGTACCAATGGAAAACTTTATATAACATCAGTCAAGCTCTTGGTACCCCTCTCAGAGTTGATTCACCTACTTATGATATGGTTTCGCCTGATGGTGCCAGAGTTCAGGTGGAGAGGGATTTTACTCTCCCAGATGTTATCAAATTTGGATCACGGATGGTGCTGATGGTTTTTGGTAGGAGGTGGTGGTAGAGAACAGACCTCTTTTTTGCCAGCATTGCAAAATGTTCGGGCACATTAGAGACACTTATTACTGAGTACGTATCCTCCCTCGAGAAAAGGGCTACAGGCCTTCTTCAGCTTAGTTGAGATTCACCAACAAAGTGTTGGTGCTTACCTGGTTCGAAAGGGAAATAGGGTAAGCTTACGAGACTGACAAGTCGTCGAGGAGACTCCTCAATAGATCGTACTAAATCGCACCATGTGCTAGCGTCGTAGTTCGTTGAAAAAGCTCGGAAGGTGGCCGCTTTCTCCTGTGGCTGGAAATCGCCAGGTGGCTACCATACGTCGTCGATTCCGACCGATTCACCAAAAAATTTAGCGAGAAAAGAAGAAACCTCCAACCTCTATCGCAGCCGCACTCGGTAGGTTTCAGCAGACTCTGACAACAGATGAATAAGAAGCTGAAGAAGAAGTAGAAGAAGATGATGAAGAAGAAGATGAAGTTGATTGACATGTTTACACTTCTCGACAAAAGAAGAAGTCTGGGGATACTCTACTAGTTGATAATACCTTGGTCACTAATGGCAATAGAGCAGCAATTAAGAGCTTACTCAATGGATCTCCTAGAAACAGAGCGAGACCAGCACGATCTAATTCTTAGCATTTGTTATTGTCGTTTATGTACTGATCTTTGGATCCTTTTGTTAGTTTTGTATCGTAGGAGTTGGGCTTTATGTTTTGGGCCCCTCCGCAAGCTCATGTAACCGTTTTTATTTCAATAAAATTGGCCCTAGGGCTTTAAAAAAAACATATATATATTATTTATAAAAAGAAATCGATATATGGCAGAGGCCCAAATATCGATTTCCCATGCGCATTTTAGTCACATGATGAGAGATGCGCCATATGCCTATAATTCGAGTGCCCCCGCACCACGGTGGGATTGAACCCCTGACCTGAGGGGACTTACAGTGACCCCACCACCAACAAGCCAAGTTATGCAGCACACACACACACACACATATATATATAGACACCGCACAATAGATATCATACAATAAAACTTTCAAATAACATCTCACATATTACATTGCAATGCTAATATCTACAGGAGCTTTATAAGCTTTCTGGCATCAAAATTGTAGTTGATTGCATTAAGACCTCTTCTCTTATTAGGGAGTTATCCATATTTTTAGAGCAATTATACATACTTAAGATACTCCGATCGGTCCTTTGAAAATTCATATTCCAGAGGGTGTACTGAATCGTTTATGCATTGGTTACCAGCAGGATGAGGAATATGCGAGTCTTTTTTGCATTTGTCAATCTCCTTTGTTTTATGTTCCTTTCATCTAGCTGATATGAAATTGTTTATTTCATATGACGAAAAAGATGGAACTTGAAGAGAAATTCAATCTTTCCTTGATATAGTGGAATTTTGAATTTATCAAGATCACATTCCTCCAAGCCGAGTATAAACAAAGAAAAGATTCTAAGGCTAAAGAAGCTACAATCTTAGAGAATCAATTGATAGAATATAAGACAAAGCTGCCTACCATGTTGACTTTTCGTTGCAGTGCAGGATCTAGAGGGGACTCAAGAGGAGCTGGTAGAGGTACGGGCTAACCTTAGTCAGAGTACCAAGAGCCTTAAGATTGTGAGAGCTTAGATGTTTGCACTTGAAGAGGAGAACAATAGATTGAAGTTAGAGAAGGAAGTTGATATAGCTGGAGTTGGCTCAAAGGTCGTATAGGACCTCAAAAACACAGTTGATTTCAAAAGCATCATTTGAGATCACTTTCAGGAGACTCGTGATCATATCTATGCAGTTGAAGTAAAAGAGCTATAGCGCGAGAGCATTGAAGAAGGACAGGCTTGCTTGAAGGGGACTTGAGCGGTACATTGTCAGACTAGAGCTATTATTGAGGGACTCTATCCCAACCAGACCAATAAATATCCCCCCTCGTGCTAAGAAGGTGAAGAAGTTGAAAGTGACTTGTAAAAGCATATTCATAATGAGGAGGACATCGCAGTGGATTAGTATTTATATTTATCAGTTTGTCGTAGCCTTCATACTTTGTGACAGTGTATATGTATTTGTAGTTTGTTCTTCGCTTGATGTAGTCTTTATACTTTATGATAGTATGTTTATTTGTATAGCCCGTGGTATGTTTGATGTAGCTCTTACACTTTCTGATACTGCATATCTTTTAGTTTGTATTATACATTTTGAATGTTACTTCATTCTTTGTTGCGGTATAACTTTGAACTAGAATATTGCAAAATGAATTGAGTGTTACCAAAAAATTTTGGAGTTACTTGAACAATGTTGACCCGTTGTGGCTTGTCACAAGAGATGGATGAAAAAACTACTTTATTAAGGATGCATGACCTATCCTAGGTTATTAGTCGGAGCACCCGCACAATGACCATAACTAGTAATGGACAAGGTCAAAAAAATCCACAAGGATTTTTAACTTGTCCAAAGACTGTTTAATCAGAGCCTCTGCTCAATGACTGTAGCCTATATTGAAAAAGACTTAGTGAAATTCACCAAAAATTTTGGACCAATCTTAGACTGTTTAGTCGAAATGTTTGCTTGAAGATCGAAACATGTATTGGAAGAGGTTAAATCAAATTCCCTTAGGATCGATTAAGCCTAGAATAAAGCGCTAAAAATTGTTTTATGTTTCTCGAGTTTGGGGCATAAGTCAAGAAAAATCATATTTTTTCTTGGAAATATGGTTGTAATCATATTCAAAAATGACGCTTAGCAACTTTATTTTGTTATTTAATTTATTGCCCCCTAATGAGGGCGTTGTTCACTTGAGTCTGTAAAGTAAACTTGCATTTTCTCGAGAATGTGATCACAATTGTATTCAAACAAAGTACTGTATACATAGGAAAAACATAAACAATATCGGGTACATCATACTCTAGAAGAAAATTAAAGCAAACACAAAATTAAAAAAATATATTATACGAAGTGATAGCTGAACACTAGTAAAAACAAACAGTAATGAGAGTAACATGACTGTTAATTACTGGTAATATCTACAGAGATTTTATACAAAGTGATAGCTAAACACTAGTAAAAACAAATAGTAATAAGAGTAACATAATGTGTTGATTATTGGTAATATCTGCAAAGATGTTCTAGATTCCAAGTTCTAGGAAGAGACTCCAGTTTGGATCATTCAGTTTGAAAGTTCTCAACTTGATCATAGTTGTGACCACACACGTCCTCTCCTAGAGGGTAATAAGTTTATTGCGTTGAGGTTCTTTTTTGGTGACCTCAAGACTTCGTAAGACCAAGTTCCCAATGGAGACAAGTTGATGATTTACTCTTTTGTTGAAATAACAAGCTAACTTGTGGTTGTATGAAGCGGCTTTGAGAAGGGTCACTTCACGAGTTACTGAGAGGAGATCAAAATTCTGTCAAAGTTTCTTGCCACTCACATTAGAATTGAAATCTTGAACCCGAAGGCTTGAAATTCCAATATCAGTTGGGATAACTACTTTTGGGTCGAAACAAAATTTTATGGTGTTTCCTCAGTTAGAATATGACAAGTGGTGCGATAATCCCAAAGCACATGAGGGAATTCTTTGACCTGTTATCCCATGGCCTTCCCGAGATGAGCCTTTAGTCCCTTGAATATGGTATAGTTGGTGACCTCAGTTTTCCTATTCGTTTGGACATGTGCTACAAATATATGCAGCAGTTGAATGAGAGGTCCTTATACAAAGATTTTATGGTGTTTCCTCAGTTGGAATACGACAAGTGTTGCGATGATCCCAAAGCACATGAGGGAATTCTTTGACCTATCATCCCATGGCCTTCCCGAGACGAACTTTTAGTCCCTTGGATATGGTACAGTTGGTGACCTCAGTTTTCCTATTCGTTTGGAGATGTGCTACAGATATATGCAGCAGTTGAGTGGGAGGTCCTTATAGAAAGATAAAAAAATCTTTCCAATGAATCGAGTTCAGCTATCAGCAAAGATTTTTGCAGAAATACCAAAGTGACATATTTTGTTATTCCAGACAAATTGCTTGGTATTTTCTTCTGTATTTTTGGCAAGGAACTGTCTCCACTCATTTAGTGAAGTAATCAACGACCAAAATCATGATCTTTCATTGACCTATGGCCATAGGAAAAGGTTCTATGATATTTATCCTCCATTGGGCGAACAACTAGAGATCTTAAGAGATGTCTGTTCTGATAGTGGCGTATGTGTAAGGTTAGAATGAAACTAGAAACTTTCACATTTCTTGGTGCAATTTAGTACATCTTGCTTCATATTTGGACAGTAATATCCCTGTGTCACTATCTTGAGGGCGGGAGATCTCCCTCCCAAGTGTTCATCATATATTTCTGGAATGAATTTCTCACAATGCGTAGTCAGCATCAGTCAGAGTAAGACATTTAAGATATGACCCAGTAAATGCCCATTTGCAAAGTTCACGATTGATGATGGTGAAATTCGTCGCTTGTCTCCTGGCCCAGAGGGTTTCCATTCCAGTTTTCAAGAAGTAACCCATTTTGAAGGAAGAAGATCATAGGATCCATCTATAAAGGTTCATTCATCTCCTCGATAGAGTGTATCTCAAAGGTTCGGGAATACTAGGCAATGTACATTTTCAATACATCTCTAAGAATCTCTAGTTGTTGAAGTGCTAGCTTAGAAAGGGCATCGGCCTGAGAATTTTTCCCCCAGAGTATGTGAATTATTTGATGTGTTTGAGCAAGCACTAATTTCACCAGGATATGAAATTATTACAGCAGTGGATTATGAAAATTGAAATTCCCCTCCACCGAGTGGCTATAAGCTAGGAATTAGTGTCAATGATTACCTAATGAACCTCACAATTGATGACGAGTCTTAATCCAACAATAATGGCTTCATACATAGTGAAGTTATTTGTTGCTGGAAATTTTAGATGAAGCCTATACTCCAAAATGTCTTGCTAGGGAGAATTCACAGAAGCTCCCTCAATGTGCAGTGTTTATAAGAAAGACTTCAAGGAGCGAATGACTAGCTTGACAAAGTAGGAATTGTACAATCCACCACAAAGTCAGAGAGCATTTGTGACTTCATATCAGGTCTCAGTAAGAAGTGGATATCAAACTCCCCTAACTCCACAAACCACTTCATTAGCCTCCCTGATATCTATGATTTTTACAAGATAGCAATTAAAGAGAGATTGATGTAGACATTCATAGTATGGGCTTAAAAATAAGAATATAATTTTCACGTTGAAATATCAATGTTAGGGTTGTTTATCAGTCAATGGATGGTGACTTTCTATTTTAGAAAGGATTTTACTAACATAGTACATTAGCTATTGAACCTTCTGCTCCTCCCTAATCAGGACTGAACTTATCGCATATGAAAACACCACACAGTAAAAGTATAATGTCTCGTCTTGCACCTGTTTTGATTACAAAGATGGTGAAGCTAAGTATGTCTTAAGCTAATCAAAGGTCATGTAACTTTCATTTGTTGATTGAAAATCAATATTTCACACGCCTCTCAAAATCTTGAAGAATGAGATATCTCTCTCCCGATCTTGCTAAAAAATGTCGTTCCATTTAATCTTTTTGCTTTAATTTTTTATAGGCATCATATCCTTAAGTACCTTAATTTTCTCAGTATTTATTTCAATTCTAAGGTAAGTGACCATGAATCCGAGAAATTTATATGGCGTGACTCCAGAAGCAAATTTGACTGGGTTGAGATACATGTTATATTTCCAAAGAAGATGAAACTACTTTTCCAAGTTAGGAATATCTTGAGAGGTTTTTGGACACTTAACCAACATGTCATTGATATATATACCTCCATGGTATGCCTAATGGGGTTTATGAGACGCTTGTAAGTTGCGTTGATATTTTTCTGCCCAAATGGCATCACTTTGTAGTAGTATAGGCCTTTATCTACCTAGAAAGAAGTAGCTTCCCATTAATAGAATCCCTTTTTATCTTATTATAACCAAAATAAGCATCCATGAAGCTACGCATTTGATGACCAATGGTAGCATCAACAAATTGATATACATGTAAAAGAGAAAAATTGCCTTTTGGACACGCTAGATCAATATGGTCGACACATATCTTCCATACTGTAGAAGCTTTTTTTAACCATAAGGACGTTTGCGAGCCAAGCATGATGCACCTCCCGTATGAAATTAGCTCGGAAAAACTTGTCGACTTCTTGATCAATCGCTTGTTGGCGTTCTGACACAATTATATTTCAACCCCAGACATGTTTGTCGGACTCCATGCAAAGAGGACTTGAATTCTACAGAGAAAATTTATGTACTCCAAATTGGTTAGAATTTATTTAATTATAGATTTAATAACAATATATTATTATATCAATAATATTTTTAATTTAGTTATTAATTATATATTTATTTTCTTAACAAGTGAATGGTAATTTATAATGAGATATCTACAATTAAAGAATGTCATAAAAGATTTTCTTGAAGACTTTTCATAACCTTGAATGTAATGAATTTATTTTTTATGACCATCACACTACAATTACCAACAACATTAATATGAATTGTTTTATTGCTATTATTTTCTTATTAATATGATTGATTAATAGATCATCCCTATAACTTGTAGAATCAATTTAGTTCTTCTACTTACAAAATTTGAATTAGTGTAGTCCAATCAATGAGAGTTATGCGGCTAATTAGTGAAGTTTAAATATTTTAGAGTTCATAAACGACAAATTAGTAGCTAAGATTAGAATTGATAAATTATTTATTAATCTTTTTATATGAAAAATCTAGATTCTCGTTCGATTTTTTTGTTTGTTTATTAACTCGTTTACATACTCGTTCATCTGTCAAAACAAATCATGTACAAATCAAGTTCAAATATTGAAAAAATTAAATAAATCAACCTTCAACATTGTATGAAAGCTCGACACAAGCTCAAACAGAACATTATAGTTATACTAAGCTAAGTCCGAACAATGATATAACTCGGCTTGGTTCGGCTCGATTGTAACCCTAAATACTCCTAATAAACGGGGAAAGTGATTGTTCCCTCGACATTCATTGACAGATTATCAGAGTCGTAGAGAGACCCGACAACATATTGCAGTTTTTTCCTAGTCAACTCCAAACCAAGTTGAGTAAAATAAAACATCGACTGAACTCTCTCCGTCAGTTAGGATCCTCTTTTCATTATAGCAAGGGTCACCAATTCCGACACTTATTACAAGCGGATCTTGGTGAGGGGTTTGGACCCTCTCAAGATCAAATTCATCAAAAGTGATAGAGTGACTGGCGCGAGATTTCTTTGGTTAAGGCTCTTCATAGGAAATGAGAAGAACTTGCTTGAATAGCAATCGACGTCCAGTAATTGTTGCAATTTTGCCAATAGTCTAAAAATTCTCTCACTTTTGCTTCTGAGCTTGTTGCCCCTGGTAGGAGATAGTGTACGGGATCTTGCTTTGAATGAATTGTCCTAAATATCCTTGCCGTATTACCCTTTTGATCTGCTTTTTGAGTTAGACAACATGCTTCGACACTATAGCAACGACTTCAATGGAAGTGATAGTACAATTTTTTATTTCCCGCATTTAGCCTCAATAGAGGTGGCCACTTAAAGAGTTTTCTTATCCTGAATTGCTATCAGGATGTTCACACGTGATTTGTTAAGCGAAGTATACTCTTTCTCTGACCAAGATTAACGTCTCTACAGTCAAGCAAACAAACTAGAATTTTTTGGTTGCTCGTACTTCTTTCGTTGCGATAGGTGAGCAGTATATATGGAGTTCTTATATTTTTCTGTTTGTGGCTCAAATTACTATTTATGTGTATTAATAGTTTCTTCACAAGTAATTTGTGCATCTACATGACGAATGCAATCAACATATGAATGAACTATCACCCTCATCAAAGATGAGTAGAAAGAACAAGGATATAGCCCCTTAAGAAAACAACTCTAAGTAGTTCCAACTCCTGGTATTTGACGAGCTTTGATTGAAAATCTCAAAAAATAAATTTTCAGTGACTGCCATTCATTTTGATGAATCTTGAATAAGCGAGAGGAATCCTTGATAATTCTTTGATTCGTGGTAAATTGCACCACAAAAACACTTTAGTGAACTCATTGAAGATAAGAATGCTCCCCATGAGAGTGAATAAAATCAAGTGCGTGCTTGCCCTTTAAGAATCGCAGGAAAAACTTGACAAAGAAGTGCATCAGAGATTCTTTGTATATGCATGATGGTTCTGAAGTGACCAACATAATTATATGAGTACGGGTCAGACGCATCAACAGATGGAAGCTTAAATTTTGTTGGAATAGGGTGTTGAAAGATAGTCTCAACAAACTGAAAAGACTCCTGAGAACCACCTTGATCTAAAAAATGACTTGTATCCCTCAGAGAATTCTTCGCATACTAGATGTCGTAATTTGTCACGAATTATGTGAGGTCGAATTACATTCTCCATATGGGTTAGAGGGTTGCTGCTAGGCTTGACTATAGATAATGGATGTGCAGAGCTAGTAGTGTCCAAGAGCTCAACCTTCTAAGGGGAACTTCAATGCATGGAGGAGGGGATGCCAATTTTGCACCTCTGGTCAATGAATTTTGAAGTAGTTGTGCCCCTCCAATATGCAAAATTGTTGGTTGTCAGGCCTCACGTAAAAGTTAGAGGATCTCATTTTGCGATTCCTCCATCTTTCGTACAAGATCTTCAAGTGGTGCTAAGGAAATTCTTTCACTAGTAGGATGATGTGTATTATCGAGAAACATAATAGAGGCTTGGTGTTCTGGACATTGAGATTGTACCCAGGAATGACAGATGTTAAAGCGAGAAGCTTATGTATTGCCCTTGATAGTCATCGATGAACTGTACACTTCTATCAACGAGACGTCGCTTCTCACAGATGATGCCAAAATGTTGTGTCGAAAAATTCACGGTGATGGAATACTAAATTAATGTCATAGCGTTTCACGAAGATCCAATACACACAAATAATAGAAGAGTAATAGGAGAAGATACCAATATTTTTTATGTGCAAAAATCCTGAAATAGAAAAAACCACTGGGTCTAATATAGTTAAAGTAATTCACTATAACTGTATAAGTGTAAAAATACATTATTTTCTCACAACTGAGAGAGTAGGGTTATAATTTTACACCAAATACAATACTTGTTTGTATGTAATGTATTGAAACTTCAAGAGTTCAGAAAGAAACATTGTATTTTAAATAATGCGATTGAAAATAATGATCTCCGGAAATTAACGGCGGATCTTCAATATATCATTATATGTTACAGCCGTATTTCAGATATGACGTTAGGAAGCAGGGGTTGGTGACAAGGCAAGCAAAAGTGGCTGGCGGTGGTCGATGATGCTCAGTGGCTATAAAGGCCAGAAGTTATCTATGTTTTCAATACGACGTTACAAGTTATGACCGTATTAGGGATATGTCATTAGCAAACAGAGGCATCAAGCTGTTGTTGACGAAGGCTGACAGTGGTCGACGTCGGCCGACATGCTGTGGTTGACAATGTTTGCCGGTTACGAAGGCCAAACGTTATCGTCGGGTTTTCAATCCAAAACAAGCTTCAAATCTCCTTCTCTTATCCTCTTTTAAGTGAGGAGAGGGGGTGTATTTATAGCCACTAGAATTAGAGGCATTTTAAATTTTTGGCGAATAATTTCCCCAATCACTTGATCGGATGACCTATATTCCCGCTTGATCATAGAGTTTTTTTTAATGATTTGAAGGCCTTACTGACCTTAAAATAAGCGAACTCAAACATCGTCTAGACGCTCAATTTGAATATAAATATGTCAAATTTGGAGTTCATCCGACCATCCAATTAACGATCAAAACCTCCAAAAATGCTTTAATAACTTGATCTAAGTTTGATTTAATTTGAATTGAACTCATTTTAGTATCATTGGGTTCATCTTGCCAAGACGGTCGGTTTAACTATAAATTTACTGAAATCGGGGCCTTGTATGATCTTTAATTTGAATAAAAATGTTTCGTACTAAAAAATGCTTCGAAATTAGTGCCAAATAATAAAATTTATAGATGATGCATTAATAATAAAAAGCTCGAACATAGCAGCATTCATACCATAAGCACGTGTAAAGGCTAGAAAAAAATAGTTACTTTTGACTTCACAATCAATAAACAGTGCATGACATGGTGTGTAAACCATGTATAACAAGTTTCATACCTCAAATTTCCATACAAGCCATTTGCCTCCTTTTGTAAACTCAAGACGAGTTTGATCAGCAACAAAACTTCCAAGGAACTCAGCACATGATTTAGGGGCTGCTCTCGAAACCCTGTAGTTAAACCACTCCTCATAGTCACCAAATTCTTCTGCTCCTTTAGTTCCCACCTTCACCTATAACAACAAACCACAGTTTGATATTTTGATCAGAGGCATTCCTCTTACTCACAAGATCAAGCCAGTAACAAGGTAATGATGTTAATTGCATTCTTAATTCAATGTTTAAAATTGCCCGGCTTGAGTTGTGCATCATGGCGAGGTGCATGCAAGTGCCTTGAGCAATTGGAGAAAGAGGTGTACATCTCAATTGTTTGAGGTGCACAATGAGGTGCACCTTGGAGGCGAAATAAATGAGATGTACGTTTCTATTTCAGGGTCGAATATTTTTAGTTTTTTTTTTAGTTACCTAAATCCTAATTGGCCTGATAACTTACATTGGGAAAACCTAAAAGTTGACTATTTAAAAGTAAACAAAACAACAAAAGTTGATAAGAAATTACCAGAAAAGGTTTATTTAAAACATTATGCAGTGGATATTATAAAATGTCAATACAGTTATTATTTTATATAATATTCTTATTAGATTTTATTGATTAGGGAAGAAGGAAAAAAACTAGATTGAAGATGATCAATAAGAATATAGAATATTGCTAAAGTGTGGATTAAAGGAGCAACAAAGCAATCAATTAGGATGATACTCCTAAGTAGATACGCTAAGTGAAGGGAGTGAGATTTTGAATTTGGAATTCTAAGCTATCCATAATTTATTTTATGACAAGTATACTTGTTTATTTTAGACTTATTATTTAGTTTTTATGCATTTGATTGTCTTAGGGTTTTGGCATATTAATGACGCTTGTACGAATTTTTATGATGTTATTTTGACAATTTTAGGTTGATCTCAAATATTTTTATTTGGAGAAAATCAAGTTTAAATTATTATGATTTTACTTATTATTGAGTCATAAGAAGAGGATTACTCACAAATGCTTTATTTTTAATAGTTTTGATTCATTTAATGATTTTATATTGACGTTTATGCTCTAAATGCATTACAAATTATTCCACATTTCAAAAAAAAGAAAAAAAGAAAAAATCAACACTTGATTATATCATATTAAAACCTTCAAAAGGACATCTTCTTAAGGGGCTATTTGGTAGCTAAATGTAAGCAGAATTTATACAAGATTTATCATAAATCCTGCCAATTGGTCAAAAGTAGTAAATAAATCCTACAATCTTTTAAATCATATTACACCTGCCTAAATTTAGAAATCACTAAATCTGATAATTCAGAATTTATGAGATTTATATAAATAGAAGGAAGGTTGTGTGGCCGTTATTAAATCTTAAATTAGATTATTAGAACTTCTGATTAGATTTAATTATGTTCAAATTATGACATTTAATCAAATAATAAACTATTTAAGTAATAATTAATTAGATTATTATTTTATATTACTTATGGTTTAATGAACATTTAAATGAGACAAACCTAACGACAATAAAATTAATCCATCTTGAGTCCAAATGGGCTTGAATAAAGCACTTAAAAGAAAATTAGAAGTTTCGGAGAATTAATTATAGGGCCGAATGATGCCCAAATTCAACATGCTTATAATCAAACTTAGCGTCTCTATGAGAAGAATCTGACAAGCTTACAATCATTTAATTCTAAGATCATTAAGACACTTAAATGTTAAAAAACGATCTATATGATTAAATGAATTAATACAAACTGTCTGATGAAATATTTTAGAAACTTTAAAAAATCTACCAAAATGCCTTTCTCATAACTCTATAAATAAAGCTTCATGTTTCACATGAAATGTGAGGAAAAAAAAAAAGAAAAAATTAAGAGCTAAGTCCAAACAATTGAAGAAAGCTTGAAACTAACAACCACCGACAATCATAGTTGACCACCATTAGTGGCTATTATAACCCAACTATTAGCGTATGTCTGTTGTAGCCTGATTATTATTTTCAAGTTGTCTTCGCTGATCTTTATAACTCAGTCAAAGCTCTGTAATCCCATCTTTTCTACTTAGAGAAAAGAGTAGATTTTAGTAACTTTAAATATATAGTAGATAATTCAATCTAGACTGTCTGTGATTTTTTCTTTTTGGGTTTTCCATACAAAATCTCTAGTATCTATTTATTCAACTTTTATTTCTGTATGTAAATCTTCATGCAACACTAAGACATTAATCTCTAACTCTATCACACTAAATTTTCTAGCATGCAACAATTTGGCACCGTTTATAGGAAGTTCTCACTTTTCCAAGATCCATGGGTATTTATTTTATAACAAAAGGCAAAATAGTCATGATAATATGGTCTCTCATTCAAATACCTACCATTTCAACGAATAATCTAAAAATTAAGGACATTAGACTGTTGATCTTTTCCAACCTGACAAGCATAACCTTATACACAATGGAGAAATCTTAAGATAAGTTCTTTTGACTTATATAGGAAGGCCCAAGAACCAAAACAAGCATAACAGGAGGGGCTTCACCAAACCAATATCGACCACCGATTACAAGTGTTTAACTCTAGATCACCTGTACAAGACCCCCTCATCATAAGGCTAGAATTTTCCCTCCATCAAGACAATATGTCATCATCCTAAATATTGTCATACATGTATCTTATGTAGCCCAAACTATAAGAAATGATTCTAGGCTGGGAGGGTACTTTTACTCCAATCTCAAAAGGTCTTTCACATTAACGTCCTAGGCACAATTGTAGTAGGAATCCCTTGGTTAACCATGAGATTATTGACCTAGACTATGACATCAAAATAACAAAATATCAGATATGGTTCTAATTTGAAGACACGTCTCTTTCTATTATTCATCAATTCTAGGGAAATAACTTAGGATTCGGAGATAACCCTGATTCTAGCCTCTAAAAGATGTTTATGTTAACATGCAAATAGAGTCTCAATCAACTAAGACCTATTCAACATTTTTATGCATCCAAGACAACTTTACTGGCAGACATCTCTCCTAAGGCTCCTTTGAAATAAAAAATATGCAGCAAAAAAAAAAAAAAAAAATCGAACTCTATATAAAACCCCCAACTGAATTTTACTCCCTCAAAAAGGGTGAAACGATGAAATCACAAAGATAGTAACGGTCTAAATAAAAAATATTGTTTATCTTTAATTTAACATACACACAACAATCAACCCTTCCTGATGAAGGTACAATAAATCAGAGGGAGAATTGATTCGATCAAGCTAACATCGTCGAGTAATACTTTGACAAATTGCCTCAAATAAGTCAATCATTCATAGTGAATTTCCCTCGACCTCTTCACACATGCTAACTTTCTTGAGTAATACTATGATAAACAACCTCAAATATGTCAAAAATTCTTAGCAGATTTCCCTCGACCTCTTTCGCATAGGCTAACATCGTTCAATAACACTTCAATAAATAATATTGGATAAGTCAAACATCTATGATGGATTTTCTTTTATCTCTTCACACAACAAATGTCAATGAGTAACTCCGACAATTAACTTTGAATAAGTCAAACATCTTTGGCAGTTTTATTTCAACCTCTTTCACACAGGCTAACAACGTCGAGTATCACTATGATAAAGAAACTTAGATAAGTCAAATATCTTTGATAGATTCTGTTCGCCCTCTTTGATGCAGAGAAATATCAACGTAAAACACTCCAACAAAAAACCTTAAATGGGTCGATATCTCTTCTCTTCCATATAAGCAACATCATCAAGTTATGACCTAATAAATAAACTTAGACAGACCAATGATCATTGATCGATTTCTTTTAATATTTTCGCTTCAAGTGACATCTCATGCTACCAACTTGAGAAAGGATGTACAATTACCTAAAACACGTAAGCCTTAGAAAATGTATTAGAAAATGTCGCCATCTTATATATATATATTATCAAAACACGTAAGCCTTAGAAAATGTATTTACATAAAAAATTCTCAAAAGAGTAAGAGTTTCAGAATGTACAATTACCTTAAAAAATCCCAGAAGACCAAGAGCCTTAAAAGGTGTGGATACATTAAAAAATTTTAGAAGTTATAAGCCTTTAATGTCACATATTTTCTAAAAAATCTCTAAAGATTAATATCAGGCATAGGCTCATAAAAAAGTCTCAGAAAATATCGACCTTAGAACAAGACCGAAGTGTTCGAAAGTAGGCTATTTCAATTCATCCAAAATCTTTGAGGGTATAAATCTCAGAAGGGATCGATGTCACTACGTTTCCACTAGGAGGCAGTATCTTCGTAACAAAAAATTAGATTTACACATCTAAAAGAAACAAAAGGAACTTAATTTTATATAAAAGAAAGTTCTCAAAAATCTGAATCACTTTATAAGAAGCCTAAAGGTTCATCAACCATGCTACTTCTAATAAATTGATCAAACATTCATGGGCTAGATGGAGACTAAAGACGAGAGAGCTCAAAAGTTGGAATTTCTATATATTCTATCATTATCAGATCATTATCATCATACAACTATCCTCAAGCTATCACCATTAATCTAAAATCATCGGATTGCTACCAATTAACTACCGTCATCAGACTGCTACTATCACCATCATTATTAGACTACTACATTTGAGCTATCAATGTCATTGCATTCCTGGTTGATTACCACTATCCAACCATTATTATTTGACCATAACCATTGGATCATCACCATCAATTCATCATTATTGGACCATCGCAATCAAACTACTACTAATGGATTGTCGGCGTTGTTTTGGGTGTGTAGTGCCCGTAAGAAACTGTCAGTCCTGCGGAATCGAAATCTCATCGCCCGCTTCGGAAGGACGACTTTAATTTATATATATATATATATATATATATATATATATATAATATTTTTGAAAAATATGAAATCAAACTGTACTCATATTTTTCATAGTTTAAATGAAAGAACGTTACGTACTCATGTCATGCATTTATCCCGAAAGATAAACACGAAGACTTGAGGTGAGGCTCGATCAAATAAGCTAAGAAATATATGACGTCCGTTTGATTCGTGAAACTATTTTATTTATCTGACAAGATTCACTATTTAATATAAAGAATTAAATATGGTTTATTTTAAATTTGGGTTCGAAAATGCTTCATATAAAGTGAACCACTATAGTTAATTACATCTTAAATGATCGAAATCGCTTAAGAAACTCTCGATAAAAATCGAAATATTATCTTCAAGGAGGTCGAAAGGATAGGAACTTTCAACGAAATCGGGCGAAGATGTGTGAAATGGGATTGACTCAATTCGAACATTTTATTATAGAATCCGAGAAAGAATGATTAGAGGATGTCGGAGATCCGAGGCGAACACCTAGGTGACTTACAAAGTTATCACATGGTTGAGCTCGATTTAGAGGAGAAATTATTTAAAGGTTTCATCCCGTCAATTTTATTTAATTAGAACTACATTTGTGTGAGACGATCGCACGAATAGCATCAGAAGATGTGAGGATTTAGGTCGTAACGAAAGACAACTCGGAATCCTAAAACGAGTTAGAGCTATATTATACAAGTAAGTTATACGAATGCCAAAGAAAGGTTGAGGATTTACGTCGACTAGACGAACAACTTGAAATCCATGGATTGTTGTTTAATCATCTAAGGAATGATTTAGTTTGGTGAAAACATGTTGTTGTTGAAGATGGTCGTCTTTGCTTATATGCTAGCTCCAAGCTCGCTTCTTAGTGAAGAGGTTAAGTTTCTACGGTGGCAATACATAATGTCAAATTAGGTAAGTCTCTATGGTTGAGTTATCACAGCTTGTCATATACGAAGTATGTTTAAATGTTTTACGATGTGTAGCGGAGGTATAAACACGAGAAGTAAGACGTACGGGGAGAGTATGGTACGACGTCTTTAAAAGAACGATTCTGAAGCACGAAAAGTAACTGTCTGTAAATGTAAACAAACCATATACGCAGGAAATACGTTATTTTATTAAATTAGTAAGCAGTAAAGTGTGTCACACAGTGGAAGTCGGCCAGAAAAATCAATATTGTCCAGTAAAACTCGAGAAAAGACGGCAAATGACTCACGGTAGAAAACTCGGGCAATGAATAACAAAACAAAAATAAAATCATCAAAACATTGGGAAAGTCTCGGAAAAAGAGACCACGAGTGCTTCATCCGAAAATCATACGAAAAATCCGAAGAAAAACCGCAAGCACTCGGGTCGGGGCTAAGCTCAGAAACTGTGTAATAATGCTCGAGGGTCATCGAAGGCTACTCGGTCACCCGAGTGTATAGGCCCATTACTCGAATAGAAGCGTGTCTCTGCTAAACTAACTCGGAGAGGTGTTCACTCGGCCAAGATCGATAATCAACGAAGTGGACAACAAATTTATAATATAATTTTAAAATTTATATTTTTAGCATGCGCACGGATTTCGAGCATACTGAGAGTTTATGTCGATGTTTTGGTTATAGTGAAAATATGTTTTTATTGTAAAATGTCGTCTCATGTTCTTAACAGATTTTGAAAATTAGGGTTGTCCACGAGTCGATCGACTTCGTCGAGTGTAGGATCGCTAACGATCCCGAGAAGGTAAGGGTGCCGCTTGCGCTATAGCGGTGAATGATACCGTCATCCTACGGTTCATCGGGGCCCGGAGCGAATCACGGTGTCGTAGAGTGGGATATCGTTCCATCTCTACCACCGTGTTCGCTTTATCATCAACACCGTCATCGCCTCGAACAAAACGAAAACAAACCAACTCCGAGAGAAGCGGGGAAAACAAGTCAACAACAGAAAGGGGAAGGAAGGAAAGGAGACTAACCCTACCTCCAAATCCGATTTAAAAGAGGTGAGACCCAAACGGAAGGAGGGTTAGCCTAAAACGCCCCAAAATAAGGTTTGAAAAGTTTTCCAAACCTTCACATAGTAAATCAAATAATAGTAAACTAAGAAAATCTCGTAACCATTTCCAAACCCCATAGGTTGAAATTTCCAAACCCTCACATGATTCACAACTCGCTCACGCCTTGCAAGTGTAAAATCTTCCGATAAAACCAAGTAAAAGCTCGTGGCGAGTTAGAGACAAGGCCGAAAGGCTCACAGTTAGAGGCGAGCAGGGGCCGACGAAGCTCATAGCCAAAGCGAAGAAAACCGGAGAAATCATATCAAAATAAAACTTTTAATACATAAGAAAGTGAGTGGACAAGCTTGCAAATATTCCAAACTAACTCCAATCCATCACAAAGTGCATGAAAATATTAATCTCCAAACGTCAAATATTTTAACTTCTAACATATAATTGAGAGGCATCTCATTTCTTCTAGAAACATTGCCTACACGCTGACATTAATCACAATTTTTAATATAAACATTAACATCTTTAAAAATTGTAGGTGATAAAATCCAGATTGTAGAATTTTATATGCGGTTTATGACGATAAAATTTCCCGAAATCGAATCGTGACATTTTTGAATAATTTCGTAAGTTTCTTCGATGACACACATCTTCGAATAATTAGATCTTTTCATTATTTATATAAAAATGGGTTGTCCAAAAATAAGTCTTAGACTTCGAATAAAAATTTCTTCCTCTCGTTGATATGTCGAAGCCATAAGGTTATATGTCATTGATAATAAAGTTCACGATGTCCGCATCTTATGGAACACGCCATGCTCATTAATAGTGAACGATTTTTCATTAGAAAAATGTTCATTAATTTCTTCATTAGAAAAGAGAGATTTTCGTTTTCAAGCTTGAACAAATGATCACGATTTTATTATTAGCACCCTTCATATCTACCATCTCAAAGTTAAATTCTTGCAAAAGAAGAATCCATCTTATCGGTCTTAGTTTAACATCTTTTTTTTTTCATTAAATATTTAATAGCAAAATGGTCAGTATGCACAACACATTTAGTTCTAATTAAATATGATCCGAATTTATCAAAAACATATACTATAACTAATAACTCTTTCTCGGTTGTGGTATAAGCTAATTTGAGTTTCATTAAGAGTTACTAAGCGTAGTAGATTCTTACAAAATTTTATCATGTTTTTGCCTAAAATAGATCCGATAAGCATAATCAACTTGTTTCACACATTAATTCAAAAGGTTTTCCTAATCGATGAAATAATAAGCTGGTTCGATGATTAATTTTTCTTTAATGACTTCAAAGCGATGAAACGGTCTTCATTAAATTTAAAAATGACATCTTTTTCCAATAATTGGCATAAAAGGCTTAGCGATTTTGAAAAATCTTTAATATAACGCGCCGTAAATTCAACATGTCCGGAAAACTCCTAATCTCCATTACATTGGGCAAAGTCTACTTCCATACCTTTTACTGAAATTTGTTGTCCTAAAACAATTTCTCTCGCTACTATAAATTGGCATTTTCCCGATTAAGGAATAGGTGTGTTTCTTCACCGTGTTTAAGAACTTTGGATAGGTGTTACAACATGATTCGAATGAGTTACAAACACAAAAAATCATCCATAAACACTTGATTCATTTTTCGATTAAATCACGAAAAATTTCCATCATACATATTTGAAATGTAGCGAGGGCATTACATAAACTAAAGAGCATTCTTCTAAAGGAAATGTCTGTGAGAGTAGTAAATGTTGCTTTCTTGATCATCGGGAGCAATTTGTATTTGGTGATAACCAAGTATATCCATCAGAAAAGAAAAATATTTATGCTTACGTAATTTCATCCAACATTTGATCCAGAAAGGGTAGTGGTAAATGATCTTTCCTAGTGGCAAGATTTAATTTTCTATAATCAATGAATATTCTCCATCCTGTAACTTGTCTTATTGTTATAAGCTCATTATTTTCATTAAGAGTTACAGTTACTCATCTTTTCTTAGGAACACAGTGAATATAACTAACTCTATCCATGATCCGAAAATAGTGTATATAATTCCAAGTATCTAACCAGCTTTAAAATTTCTTTCTTAACAACTTCTTTCATAATAGGATTTAATCTCCTTTGAGGATCAACATTGGTTTTGCGGTTTTCTTCATAGAATTTTGTACATGCTGATTAAAGGTCGATTCTTTTAATATCGGTATGGTCCATCGAAAGGCATTCTTATATTTCCTTAAAATTTAAAGCAAACTCTCTTCGTCTTCGTAGTTAATTTTGAGAAAATTATAACGAGCGAAAGTTGAGGAATCACTAAAAAGGCATATTTTAAATGTTCGAGTAAGCTTGATTCAAGTTTAGGAGATTTTTGAATTGATGGACTAAAAGATTCATCTTAATTTGTCATATCCAAAACTTAAAATTTCTTGAACATAATTTAAGTTTTCCTCGATAAAATCATCGAAATATTGTGTTTCCTCTTCTCGCTCATGTTCTAACTTTTCACTTTCGGATCTCTCTTCATATGTTGCTTTAAAATGACATTCACTCGGATATCTCATTACATCCATCCCGAAACATTCATCAATGCTTTACCTTTAGCAGGATATTTCTTCGATTTTGAAATATTAAATGTCACGATTTGATCATTAACACGTATAGTTATTTCCTTTTTCGCACATCTATCATTGCTTCTTCCTGTAGCTATGAAAGGTATCCCAAAATAATAGGTATCTCATTATCTTCCTTCATATCAAGCACTAATGAAATCGATAGGAAAGATAAATTGATCCACTATTCTTAAAACAACTTCATAACTATTTTAGGATATGTTATCGAAAGATCCGTTAACTGCAGAGTTACGGTAGTATGAGTTATTTCTCTTAATCCCAATCTTTTAAATACGAGATAATGACATAGGGATAATGCTTGAACCTAAATCACATAAAGCCTTTCCCATAAAATCTTTCTCCGATCGCACATGGAATTGTGAAACTACCGGGATCTTTAAGGCTTTTTAGGAAGTTACTTTTGAATTATTGCACTCCATTCTTCACTTAAGTCATGACGGTCTCATTATCTTCGAACTTCAGTTTTACATTAAGAATATCCTTGTTAGCACTCACTTTTGGTTGAGGTCCTAGTCTCTCTTTAGAATAGCTCAGAGTCTACATGTAGGACTCTCACGTGACTTCCTTAGAAGGCTAGTCATGGAACCTCCCCATAGAAATTCGAACTTTTCTTACTTCAGCTGGGAGTTTTCATATGCTTAAGGCCCGATCTCCAGGTTTTGGGAGGAAGAGACCAAGCATAAAGAAGGCTCGGGGGAAGTCTCCTATAGTTGGTCGGACCATAGGATCTATCACAGGAGGTGCGGAGCTTATACCACACTCACACTACACACTCACAACCACTAAACAAAGCACACCACCTTTTAATCCACTAACTCTTTGGAAACTCATGTAAATGGTTTTCCCAAGCATTTAGCCTCGAGCTAAGGTTTGGCAGATCCAACACAAAGAGGACCGAATGAGGATGACCGCTAGTCCATGGCTAAACTCGAACAATTCCATACTACTCACCTTCGACCAATTTCAATTTGCCCTTGCCCCAAAATACAAAAAATAACCTAAATACCTAAAATACCCCAAAACCCTACAATCTTCCAAAATTTCCAAAATAACCCAAATTACCCATAATTTCTCGAAATCATTCCAAAATACCCCCTACCACTCAAATTGACCAAGATCACCCAAAATGACCAAATTTTCCCAAAAATTCCCAAAATGACCAAAATGCCCCTCTTAGTCCAAAATTCCAAAAATTCCCATAAATTCCCAAAACATCCCAAATATTCCCAATTTCATTTCTCTCAACTACCACATGACCCAATTTGGCAATTTAACCAATTTAACCAAAAGCCCGATTGACCCATTTAACCCAAAAGTGCCCAAATTAAACCCGATGTCTACCCGATTGACCCCGATATTACCCGATTTCAATTACAAACTTTAATTTAACATCTTCGATACCAATCTAAACCAAATACAAGCCAAAATTGGCCCACATTTAAATTCGATTCCACTTGAAATCCAAAATCCCCAATTTTGCCTAAGTGGCCCAAATCCTCCAAATTGAGCTAACCTCAATCAATTCTCCTCAATTTCAATTCTAAACCCTTCATAACATTCCTCCAAATTGAATTGAACCCTAAATTTCCCCCAATTTGAGCCCAAGTCTCACCCAAATCCACTTGAAATCCAAAAAGAACCAATTTTGACACAAGCATACCATATTCCCGATATCTCTCAAATTGATTGGCCTAGCCCTAAAATTGCCACCCAATTGATGTTGGAAACTCTTCACCACATTCGCCTAGACCATTTTAAACCTTCAATTGGCCTTGGACCAAACCCTAGCTTAACCTAAACCCAAGTTGACCTAACTTTCCCTAAATTGACCAAAATCCCAAAATCCACCAAATTGAACCCCCAAATGAACTTAAAACCACTCCAAGTCTTCATAAAAAATCTTTATTACAATCATCTACACAATGTTGGTCAAGACATTTGGGCTCCATTCAAGCTCAAACCCAAGTTAGCCCAATTTTGACCCAAATGAACCCATGACCCAATCTAACCAAATTGAACCAAACGTGACCAAACCAAGCCCTCCACAGCCACTAAGTTGACCTTAGGGACTGGACTAAACCCACCTAGCCCACCCTAGTGGAGCCATGGACCATAGGTCCCCCAAATTAGGGGATCTCATCCCTTAAATGGTTAAATCCAAGAGATGTTTGCCATAATGCCTTAATTATTAAAAGCCATTGCACTCATGGCCTGCTCATTGGTGCACCTGACCCACTGGCCACCTCCCCTGGTCTGGCTGGCTAGCCTAGTGGCCAAAAATGCCCAAATCGAGAGCCACCTCACTCTTGGCCAAACCCAAACTTCACCCTATGGCCAACTCAGCCCAAAATTTCCACCAGAGCTCTTCTGCACTCCACCTAGACAGCTCTTTGCACCTGAATTGAAGCCCTGACAGCCACCCCAGCCATGGCTATTTAAGCCACGACCCTTCACGGCCAAAAGGAGTACTGAAAATTTCTTAACCAAACTCTGCCAGAATCTCACCAGAGCTCCTCCAGACCTCCCTAAGACCATTCCTGCCATTTCCCCCCTCTGGTTCCCATTGTCTGAGCTCAATTTCAGAGCTTAAATTTGACCGGAAACCAATACACTTTCCAATACATCTCCACACAACACCAAATCTCAATTAACTGCACCCACACCTTCCCAGCAGTGAAAGAAGATCCCCCATCAAAGCCCTATCACAGAAGGCCTCTGCACCAGACTTCCATCAAAGCTCGAAATCGGGTCTGGTCACTTTCATACTTAGGCAAATCACCAGGGCATGTGGCTTCATCCCTGAGCTCCTGGGACTCCAACGAAGGTGTAGAGCATCTATGATAGAAGCTTCACTTCTCAGAGCCAAGATATTGCCTCCTTCTTCTTCCCGAGCATCTCTTGATTCTCCATGTAATTAGGGTTAATTTAAACTGTGCTTAGCCATATGGATATGTTTGCCATGCTTAGACGAGTCTATAAGATCAAACTAGAAGTGATTTGGTTGAGTCTAGGTCAAGATATTATGGTTCTAGTGTGGACAGTCTCGGGTGCACACCAAACGGGGATGAAGCTGGAGCGCCTTTGGATCATCTGTGTATTAAATGTAGGGCCATGATGGCGTTGGATGAGAAGATGAAACAAAACCGCAGAGCCGCGTGACACTGAATCTGAAGGCAGCACCAAACTAGAAGAAGACGCATGTGCTTTCGACCGCCATAGGTTTACGTGGCGCCAACGTGGTTAAGTAGGAAAATCCCTATTTTTTGAATTATTTAAATTACCAGAACTTTAAAAATTCATATCTTGGCCTAAAAAATAAAAAAAATAAAAGAAAAATACCCTGTTGCTAGTGAATAGAGGAGAACAATGTGGAAATGGTTTGAAATATTTTTTATGCATATTTTATTTTTAGTAATTTAAATGCGATTTCGATCTTTTAATTCTCCATTGACCCACACATTTCACCATGGCTTAAGCTTTGGAGGTCTTGTTACATATCGTTATAGGGGATCTTCCACGATTTTTCCAAAGTCGGGGGGATCTCTGTGAGAGATCTCTATTTTTCAAGTTATTGTGTCTGTCTTGGTATAAAAATTATAATAATTAAAATAATAATCAGAAAAATATCAAGTAAATTTTGGTAGGTCTCTTATGATCAGAGGACCCTAGGATAATTATTTCATAGCCTAAATCACTAAAATATGCACAAATCATCAACCTGACCTAAAATAAACACTTAATTAATTAAGATAGAATAAAAATTAAAATAACCTAAAAATGATTCTCCACTATGCTTCAAGGACAGAAGAACTCCCGTAAAAATTTTGAAGTCATTTGAAATTAATTTAATAAGTTAAACGATTTTTCTAAGTCTAATGACATTTTTGGCACTTAAATGAATTTTAATAATTAAAGTACCACTCAAAAAAATTATAATATTGGTTTTATGAGTTCCCTGTGATCAGAGGAATTTTCTAAAAAAATTAGAATTTTTATAAATTTTCATTTTTAATAATATTTAAAAATTAAATATTAAAAAAATATTAAAAATCACAAAAATATTAAAAATCATTATATTGTCACTTTTGGTCTCATAATCACTTAGGAACCATTCCCATAATTTTCCTAAGTCTCTAAGTTAAAATATCATTTTTTTAAAGCTTAAATGAATTTTTAAAAGGCTAGAAATGAATTTCCTTAATTTTGCACTAAAATAATCCTAAAAAGTAAAAGAAAAATAAAAAAATACAAAATTTGTTTCTCTGGGTTCCCTGACCTCAGAGGGATTTTTGAAAAATTTAAAATTGAATTTTCACTCTTAAAATATTTTATAATTAATTAAAACTCCATAAATTAAAATAATTCTAATAATTAAAATAAACCTAACAAAATCATGAAATTTGGTCCAAGTGGTCCTCTGATCAAGGTTTACCTCCAGTAAAAATTTCAAAGTAAAATATTTTGTTTTGATTAAGTTATGTAATTTTCACTAAAAAAATCTATTTTTGCATTAAAATAAATATATAAATTAAATTAAAATTTGAAAAATCACATTTTTTCCTCTGATGTTTTAATTAGCTCATTATTAAAGTAACCTTAAAAATTTTAAAGTCATTTGAATTAAATTTAAGAAATTATGAAGTGATCAGGTCCCAAGGGTAAAGTTGTAATTTTAAGGGTTTTTAGTCTTAATTATTATTTAGGCTTAATCAAAGGGTAAAATAGGCAATTAATGATCCTAAATGATATGATTGGATGTTTGAGACATTAAAGGGATAAATGGTAGAAACCAACTTTAATTTTGTCATATCAAAACTAAATGCTTGAATTTTCTTACTTAATTCTAATTTGGAAGATAATTAAACAAAATAATCCTTAGGGTTAGGGGATAGTCTTGGAGGTTAATAATCCACTAACTTACACCCCTATTAAATGATAGACCAATATTTTTGATAAAGATCAATTAAACTCTTTTAACTTTTTCTAAAAAGAATTACAAATGTATCCATAAAAATTTTTAAGAGCTTTGTAGTGAGTTAGGCTTAATCAATCTTATTAAAAGAAGTTTAGAAAAACAAACATAGTCCAATTCTAAACACCTGAAAACATTAAAAGCCCAGTTATGAAATTAATTGGTTAATTTTTCCAAATAAATTAACTTTGCTTAAAGGGGTTTTCACCCCCATAATCTTTAAATGAAATAACAAATGATAATTACCCTACTTTTAGAAAAGATTAAAACACTAACTCACTGAGCATAAGGGTATAAAATAGATAAATTATTTAATAATTATGATAGTGTCCATGAGGCTAGAAATGATGCCCGCACAGAAATTTTCCCACCGGAACCAGACGACACGATAAGGCTAGAATGTTCGTGTCCTCCTCCGTGAGAAAAAGCACGGGCTTGCCATTCTTACGGCACAACATTCGAATGAACCTGTAGCTGCCATTATCAAGGTCGAGGGCGTCGTGGAACTCCTGCGGAAAAACGCAGGAATGCCGTGTTGGACTTGGGTTGCTGCCAGCTGTAACAATGGCAGCGTAGCTGCGTGCCATTGACAAGAGCGAGAGAGAGAGAGTAGAGCAGAGAGCTCTTACCCGTCTGCAAGCTGCGACGTCTTCCCGTAACTACCGGAAGCGTCGTCCCGTGAAGAGACGAACTGGAGCGTCGTCTCGACAAGGGTCGTGCGGCGCGTAGATGACGGAGCAAGTTACCGAGACAACGAATTTAGGGTGGAATATATATATATATATATATATATATATATATATATATATATATATATATATATATATATTATCAAAACATGTAAGCTAGAAAATGTATTTACATAAAAAATTCTCAAAAGAGTAAGAGTTTCAGAATGTACAATTACCTAAAAAAATCCCAGAAGACTAAGAGCCTTAAAAGGTGTGGACGCCTTAACAAATTTTAGAAGTTATAAGCCTTTAATGTCACATATTTTCTAAGAAATCTCTAAAGATTAATAACAGCACAAGCTCATAAAAATGTCTTAAAAAATATCGACATTAGAAGAAGACCAAAGTGTTAGAAAGTAGGCTATTTCAATTCATCCAAAATCTTTGAGGGTATAAATCTCAGAAGGGATCGATGTCACTACGTTTCCACTAGGGGGCAATATCTTTGTAACAAAATATTAGATTTACACATCTAAAAGAAACAAAAGGAACTTAATTTTATATAAAAGAAAGTTCTCAAAAATCTGAATCACTTTATAAGAAGCCTAAAGGTTCATCAACCATGCTACTTCTAATAAATTGATCAAACATTCATGGGCTAGATGGAGAATAAAGATGAGAGAGCTCAAAAGTTGGAAGTTCTATATATTCTATCATTGTCGGATCATTATCATCATACCACTATCCTCAAGCTATCACCATTAATCTACAATCATCGGATTGCTACCAATTAACTACCGTCATTAGACTGCCACTATCACCATCATTGTTAGACTACTACATTTGAGCCATCAATGTCAT
This sequence comes from Papilionanthe hookeriana x Papilionanthe teres, assembly GCA_022702705.1. NCBI lineage: Eukaryota > Viridiplantae > Streptophyta > Magnoliopsida > Asparagales > Orchidaceae > Papilionanthe > Papilionanthe hookeriana x Papilionanthe teres. The sequence goes on from CM040423.1 coordinate 71,578,099, forward strand.
TGCATTCCTGGTGGATTACCACTATCTAACCATTATTATTTGACCGCAAACATTGTATCATCACCATCAATTCATCATTGTTGGACCATCGCTATCAAACTAATACTAATGGATCATCATCATTGGTCCACCGCCCTTGTCATCTCACCATCACCATCAAAACACCACCAATGGTCCAACACCATCAAATTGTCATCACCAATCCATTACCATCGAGCTACCACGAACTAACCATCACCAAGAAAAAGGAAAAAAAGACCACCACCATTGCATCACCATCATTGAATGACTATCATCAAATTTCCACCTTAATGCCTGTTAACGTTAATGCAAGCCATATACTATGATAATTCTAACTCATTTAAATAGACAAAACCAACCTTTTTTTATAAGAAAGATTGAATCCACACTATCAGAATTGTAAGTTTTGGGCAAAAACTTCATTTATGAAGAATGATCCTGTACTCATAATAGAGAGAAGCACTGGAGTCTATAAGGATAAATTACGTTAAGCCAAAGCATAATCATGTTTAACCTTTTCTAAGAGAAGGAATTGGAAACCATAAGGAAAGAATTAGAGCAGATGAAGTCATGGAAGATTTTCTTGCATTACAAGTTTATATCTATGAAGGACAACCCCGTGCTTTTGGTAGGGATGCACTGGAACATGTTACGGGTAAACTATGTTCCATCTAAGCATGGTAGTTTTAACATAGTTTAAGAGAGGAACCTAGAGCATGCTAGAAAAAGAAGAAAAGGCCGTGAGATTTCACCTCATTCAAGGAGGGGTATCCATACTCGAAAAGGAGATGTTAGTTGTAAAAATTTGTACAAATTTTCTAAAAATTTGGGGGCCTTTTGTAAAAATTCTAGCAAATTTTCAACTATTAATGGTCATTTTGTAACATCAAAAATATTTTTACAATTTCAATTAAAAACAAAATAAACTTAGATGAGCAATAGCCAAGCACTTGACTACGCTACTGCTTGCAATTCACCTTGTACACACAACTGCTTGCATGAGCAAGCATGCACGCCCGTGAGCCCACGTGCAATAAGCCTTGCCTATGCATCTATGTGTTTGCATGTGCATGACCCTACATGTAGAGTTGTATGACTGCAATTAGCGCATACGCACAAGCTCACCTACACACATATGTGGTCGCATGCATATGTTCGAGTGACCATAATACCAACAATGATGATAGTGACCAGACCTATCTTGATCCCCAACATGCATATTCCACTATTTTTAAAGTTCTGAGTTCAATTTTAATAATTATAAAACCTAATGAGACCATTATAAGCAATTTTTAACAAATAAAAGGAATTTGATATTTTATTAAGACTTAATCCAATCAACATGCCAATTTTAAGAATGACTAATATTATGATTAATAATATCTTTTATCATTCATGGCCCCGAGTAGGGGTGTAAGCGATCCAAGCCGACTCGTTAGCTCAGCGATAAGTGGCTCATGAACTGAGGTCGATGAGCTAACAAGCCAAGCTCAAGCCAACCCTGACTTGACTCGTTCGCTCGTGAGCCGACTCATTTAAAAAAAAATAAATATAAGAATACAAATTATACTCAACATATATTAAATTATAATGCTCAATTTTAAAATATTCAAAATATTTAAAAAATGATATTTTATATTTTATATTAAGTGAATTTTTATTTATCTCAGAATTATTCATTTTATTTGCCACTTTATCATAACACTAATTTAAATTAATATTATTTTCTCTTTTTTATAATAAACAAGCTGGCTCGTAGACTTGAGCTCGAGCTTGAGCTCGAACTCGATTAATTAATCAAACTCGAGCTCAAGCTTGACTCGAAGCTTTTACACCCGTATCTCTGAGGGAAGATTCATGTTGACGTCTACAAAGCGGTCGTGCCTTGTAAATCTTTAAATATTATAAAGTCGCATATCAAGATTTTTTAAAGATATATTTTTAAACAATGCAAGCTATGCATCCGAAAGTAGGAGAATTGATATATCATAGAGAAATCCACTCGAGCAAGCACAAATCTCAACAAATTTTGGATGAAATAACTTTCATATTTAAGTTTATCATCATCACGCACCCACTTAGCAAATTTATAATTAGACTAAAAGTCTAAATAAGATGAACCTAACGATACTAAAATCAATATAAAGAGTCAAACTGAGCTTGAATCAAACATTTGAAGTATAATTAGAAGTTTCAAAGCATTAATTGAAGAACTAAATGGTGTCCAAATTCAAAATGTTTATTGGCAAATCAAACATAACACGAGAGAAATCTAACAAGCCTAAGATTGCTCGATTTTGAGATAATTAAGATACTTGAAATGTTGAAAAATGATCTATGATCAAATTAATTAACATGGACCATCCGATTGAATGTTTTGAGAATTTTGGATAAATTTACCAAAATATCTCTTAAAATTCTACAAAAAGAGTCTCATGTTCACATGAAAGAGGAGGAAAAGAAAGAAAAAGTTAAGAGCTAAGTCCAAATTATTGAAGATAGCTTGAAGACAGCAGCCACCAACAATTGTAGTTGACCACCACTAGTAGTTGTTATAGCCCAATTATTGTTTTCCTAGGTTGTTGTAACCAAATTATTATTTTCAGCCTATTGTTGTCTAATATTTGTAATTCAGCAAAATTTCATAATCACACATTCTCCACTTAGAGAGAAGAGTGAATCACTGTAACTTTAATTACATAGTGGATAATTATAATTAAGCCAAACCCTGTGATTATTTTTTCTTTCCAGATTTTACACATATAATCCTTGGTGTCACTTTAGTCAACTATCCTTTTATTTAAGTGTGTTAAAACTTTGAACTACACTACAACATTAATCTCGTATGCTATCATCATGAATTTGATAGCACACAATAACTAATATATATGATTAAAATTAATTGCATTAACTATATATATAATCCATTTGATAAAATAATAATTAATCAGAATATTAATCAAATTAATTATGATTTATTAGAGTTTTCAAACTCTTATTAATTAATATAACCAATAAAATAAATTAGATACAAATATGATAATAAAATTTAAGTTAGCTATAATAATTAATATAAATTAATAGAAAGTATTAGTTTTGATTAATAATCACATAAAAATTATTACATTAAAATTAGCTTAATAATTTATAAATTAACAGATATTGAAAATTTACTTGTACTAATTTCATCATGAATAATTATTATTAGAACTCCATACGAGCTAACCGACCTAAATTCTAAAATAAGTAGCCAAATTGTTCATCAAAATTTAGCCAAATTTAACCTCTATAATGCCCAATAACATAAGGATTTAACTGGCTCGAGATTTATTAAAGCTGAATTTACTAGATTTACTAAATCCTAATTGCTGCAAAACAGCCTCTTAAGAATTAAGTTGGAAGGAGGGTTGGGAGTAACCTAATCATTTCTGCAAATGCGAAAGATTGCAGTTAGGGAAATGAACACTGTAAAATGCAAAGAATTGACAATAAACAAAGTAACAAAAATAAACTAATAGAACTCAGAAACTAATCGCAAACAAAATTAATATCAAGAGTAACCAAAAAGATATGCTCAAGAGATGATCGATAAAATGCCACAAAAATATCAAAGGCTCAAGAAAGCTTAATCGAGAGCTTGCCTTTTTCAAGATTACTCTCTCCTTGAACCTTTCATCATTCTCCAATCGTTTCTTCGCCTTCCCCACCCTTTCTTCCACGGAAATATTCTTGGGCACAATGGCGCCGGAATAGACTACGCCAAACGATCCTTCCCCCAATCTCTCACCCAAAACGAAATCACTCATCTTCAAGTTCCTTCTGCCAATCAAAGTATCGAAGCCTAGCTGCAAGGGGGCCAGAATGTAAGCGTCAATAGCGCCCATTAGTACTCCCGGCCTCGCCGTCAAGTAAATCCAGCCAAGTCCCGTGGCCGTGAAGATGACCCACCGCCCGTTTTCCGGCAACCCGAGAGTGTATCGTTCGAACTGGGAGAGACCAAATTTGAGAAAAGGAAACAATGGATTGGAATCGTCCATATGGACAGCGTTTTGAACGATATCACCGGGAATTTCTCCGAAGAAAGCATTGCACTTCGATGACCTTCTTCTGGTTGGAGTGAAGGATGCTAAGGAGTTAGGTGGTGGAAAATAAAGCCATGGAACTGAGAGGGTTTTGTGAAGCGATGTCGCGGTTGGCCGGAGAATGGAAGCCATGAACGAGGTTTAGGGGATCGTTTGGAGGGAACGCGCGTTAAAAGCTCCAGGAGAGGCTATCCGTCGGCCGCGTGGAAGTAAGAGGGTTTATCCATTTAATGAATTTGTGTGGATTTCATAGGGGAATTCAAAAGCATATTCTTTTTTTATTTTACTTTTTTTTTTAAATAAATTTGAATGTCAATCACAATTCGCAAATATGATATTCATCTAGTTTAATCATAATTTTGAAAATGAGGCCAGATCTATTAGTCTCATGGGCTCAATCGTGAACTGGTCATGTGTTTGATCAGGGCGAGAACCGATCATATATTGAACTGGTATGAAATCTCTTGAATGTGTATTTGTTTTTGTGTTGATATTAATTGTTAATTTTAATGAATTTTCATGAATTATTGGCCATATGTACACTTGTTTGACATATAGAATTCTCTATTCATGAGTTTAAGGGCTCGTTTGACACTGCGGATCAGCTGCGTGGTGTTTTCAAAACAGCGATATAGGAGTTTGTTTTCCGCATCGTTGTTGTGTTGCGGGATAAGTCGGTTTCATTTTGTACTGCATGCCATCCGAGCCTTCGACCCACGTTCCACATTCGGAAAAACTTTTTGCGGCTCTGCCCTCCCCGCGGTCTCGAGTCCGATGTTCTTCGCAGTATTATTCGTGCGGCTGGGTGACCAGTGTTATCGCTGTAGTATTTGATCCACTGATATTTATGCATACGTTATATATATGAATTGATACTTCTTTTTAATGATATTATAATGTGGATACTATGCAAGTATACGTATCATTATCAAGTAATATAGAACTTTCTGATTAAGCACCGAGATATCGAATCGACAGGGAAAATGTTAAATAAAGAAAATATATATTTAGCACAAAAAATAAAAAAAAACAACTTTTTACTTTTTAGAAAAGATCTTACTTGAATTAAAGATAATATTCTAGGAAATGAGATTGGATTCTTTTTGTTAATTTTTATAATTTGAAATGAAAATAAGTAACTGATTTAACTAAACTTATGTAAAATAAAAACTAATGCAAATGAAATATCTTTTTCCTTAGTATAAATCAGTAATAAGTCGTGAAAATTTTTGTTGTGGAAGCATCTAAAATGTGTTCTGCCAAATAGAAGCAATCATATTTTTTACCCTTACTATAAAGGCTATAAAGAACATATGTTAATCTACTATTTTAAAAATCTTGAAGACGGGTTAGGCAGGAAAGATACTAGCTCTCACTCTAGAGTTTCTTCTATTCCCACTTCCTGGGGGCTAACATCTTGTATTAAAACATAAAAAAATAAATCAAATTTGGGGCTTTAGCCTGTCACTCTAAAGTTCTCTAATTCTATACCCATCAAAGTATATCTCCCTATTTATTTGCACTAACCATATGGATTACATTCCCACCCATATAATCTCATGTAATTCATTCTAATTGTTGACTGAGACAATATCATACCGGTTCTTGCGTGCTCTCACAATAAATTTTAACATCTTAATTGGCAAAATCAAGAAGTAAATGAAGTGCAAGGTTTTGAATCATCACAACTTCTTCCAACATTGAAATCCTATACTTGACACAACATACTTTCATAACTTTATTACTTCATCATTTTAAGAAAAATATAAAGAAAATTACTTAGAATTCATAGAGAAAATACAATCACAATTTGTTTGGAAAGTAGAAATCATAGTGAAAACACAAGAAGTCTTAATTAAAAACCAAATGTAATAACAACGATAAAGACTTATCTGAAAATCCTATCTACCAAACTCTTGAAGTTCGTTTGAAAACTTTGATTTCCCTTACAAGACTCTCTAGAGGTTGGCGTCAAAATCTGAGGACTACAATTCTCACTTATAATCCTAATATAAACTATAATAAAGTAAAGTAAAAATGGTGAAGTGGAGTGTTGTGTTTCTAAACATACGCTCTAACATAAACCACACTCTAAAACACAAACCACACTCTCCAACAATAACCATATTTCTGATATTCAAGTCTTCTTTTTATACTTTTTCAATAGGTGTCTTTGCATCTCTTCAAATTGAGTCCAGATTCAACGTATCTTCCAAGAGATGCATCCATTCAAGAGAGATTTAATTTAATTTTGGCGCCAATAGGGAGTTACCCACGTTCTTACCAAAAGATGCCTCAAAAACCTCTTCAAAATGACGCCTAAATTTAAATAGCTCCTCCTTAGTAACTGTTGGCGCGTAAGCGCGGGGTTCCGACGCTTAGCCGCAAGCTTGGTGTTGACCTCATTTTTATAATGAGTCAATACTCTTTTGACATAAAAAGTCAACTTTGGTCAAATTGGTCAAACCAGACCTAATGACCTACCCTGTTGACCCCATAGGTCAACCTTATGACCTAAAAAGTCAACTTTGGGCAAATTGGTCAAACCAGACCTAATGACCTACCCTGTTGACCCCATAGGCCAACCTTATGACCTAAAAAGTCAACTTTGGTCAAATTGGTCAAACCAGACCTAATGACCTACCCTGTTGACCCCATAGGTCAACCTTATGACCTAAAAAGTCAACTTTGGTCAAATTGGTCAAACCAGACCTAATGACCTACCCTGTTGACCCCATAGGTCAACCTTATGTCCTAAAAAGTCAACTTTGATCAAATTGGTCAAACCAGACCTAATGACCTACTCTGGTGACCCCATAGGTCACCCTTTTGACCTAAAAAGTCAACTTTGGTCAAATTGGTCAAACCAGACCTAATGACCTACCCTGGTGACCCCATAGGTCAACCTTATGACCTAAAAAGTCAACTTTGGTCAAATTGGTCAAACCAAACCTAATGACCTACCCTGGTGACCCCATAGGTCAACCTTATGACTTAAAAAGTCAACTTTGGTCAAACCAGACCTAATGACCTACCCTGTTGACCCCATAGGTCAACCTTATGTCCTAAAAAGTCAACGTTGGTCAAATTGGTCAAACCAGACCTAATGACCTACTCTGATGACCCCATAGGTCACCCTTTCGACCTAAAAAGTCAACTTTGGTCAAATTGGTCAAACTGGACCTAATGACCTACCCCGGTGACCCCATAGGTCAACCTTATGACCTAAAAAGTCAACTTTGGTCAAATTGGTCAAACCAGACCTAATGACCTACCCTGTTGACCCCATAGGTCAACCTTATGACCTAAAAAGTCAACTTTGGTCAAATTGGTCAAATCAGACCTAATGACCTACCCTGTTGACCCCATATGTCAACCTTATGTCCTAAAAAGTCAACTTTGGTCAAATTGGTCAAACCAGACCTAATGACCTACTCTGGTGACCCCATATGTCACCCTTTTGACCTAAAAAGTCAACTTTGGTCAAATTGGTCAAACCAGACCTAATGACCTACCCTAATGACCCCATAGGTCAACCTTATGACCTAAAAAGTCAACTTTGGTCAAATTGGTCAAACCAGACCTAATGACCTACCCTGGTGACCCCATAGGTCAACCTTATGACTTAAAAAGTCAACTTTAGTCAAATTGGTCAAACCAGACCTAATGACCTACCCTATTGACCCCATAGGTCAACCTTATAACCTAAAAAGTCAACTTTGGTCAAATTGGTCAAACCAGACCAAATGACCTACCTTGTTGACCCCATAAGTCAACCTTATAACCTAAAAAGTCAGCTTTGGTCACATTGGTCAAACCAGACCTAATGACCTACCATGTTGACCCCATAGATTAACCTTATGACCTAAAAAGTGAACTTTGGTCAAATTGGTTAAACCAGGCCTAATGACCTACCCTGTTGACCCCATAGGTCAACCTTATGACCTAAAAGTCAACTTTGGTCAAATTGATCAAACCAGACCTAATGACTTACCCTGTTGACCCCATAAGTCACCCTTTTGACCTAAAAGGTCAACTGTGATCAAAATGGTCAAACCAGACCTAATGACCAATCATGTTGATCCATAAGTCAACCCTTTCACCCAATGATACATTTAAAGTCCCACAATGACAAAATCATAAGTACTGGGCTGACTTGGATCAACCCAGGTCAAAATTGGTCAACACCTATCTATTTTGATTAAAATAGATAAAGATGAAATAAAAACAACAAAATTAATCAAATAATTAATTTCAAAATTATTTTGATTAATTAAAATGATTAATGATTTAATTTTCAATATTTTAATTAAATGACATAATTAATTAAAATGAAAATTAAGTTAAAATCATAAAATCATAAAAATGATAAAATTAAACAATTAATTAAATTGAAATTATTTTCAATTAATAAATTGATTAATAAAATATTTTCCAATAATTTTAATTAATAAAATAATTAATTAAAATGGGAAATTAAAAAAAATGAAATGACATATAGATTTCTCATATTTATTTAGGCTAAATTCATCTTAAGGCTTAATTAACACATAATCAAGCTCACATTAAGACCACTTAGCCATGGGTTAATACCCATCATGATGCATGGGGTGAGGTGTCACTCTCTCCTTCACCCTAAGCCTCATTTATCCATGAGGTGGCCGGCCAACATGAGGCCTCACCACCCACCTTCCAAGCCACCCAATGGAAGGAAAACCATGCATGAAACCCCCCTTACCATGGTTAGAAGCAATGATGAGGGGCGAGCTTGTGTGTCACCATTTGCCAAGCTTAAGAGATGAGGTGTAAGCTCCCTAAGAAGAGTAAAGGCAACTCACCATGCACCTCTCACATGAGCCAATGGATGAGAGACAAAACAATGAAGATCATCATGGAAAACTTAGGGAGAAGCATCAATGCCTATCTTCAACCAATTCCTTCATCTAATGGGATGATAGAGGAGGTAACTACTCCCCTAGAACATCCTAAGTTAAGCCATAACCTCCCCTTTCTATAAATAGGACCCCATGGCCAAACCTAGGAAGATGAAGAAAAAAACTTAGGGAGAACTATAGGCTGCCCAAATCCACTTGCTCCCAACATAAAAAGTCTTCCTAAGAGTCCCAACAATCTTTTAGGATCAAGTCCAAGCCATAGTTTGAGCCCATTTGAGCCAATTTGATCAAATTTCAAAAACAGCCCAAATTAGGCATCTCTCCAAAATTCTCCCTCAAGCCCGACATCTGGATCAAATTGCTGCAGCAATAATCTTCCATTGGGATCTTAGAAGACAGCTACAAGGTCTGATCTAGCTTGATTTACTTGTGGCAAATGTATGGAATTATTTTTCACAAAATATTTCTTATTTTTGATATATCATGTGTTAAACTAGCCCAGAAATGTATCATCACCGTATGGATAGATACTTCTCATCCAGATGATCATTTTAAAAAAATCACTCAATTTCATCAAGAAATGAGTGAGATATTGATGTTTGAAGTTTAATGGTTCGAAATAATTCGGATTTTTATCCGAATTATCTCGGCCGTCCGATCCCGCGCCTTAGGGATGGATGGCGCGGATGATTCCCTGCAGTGTCCGCTGTTCGGATCCCCACAACGGATTTTCGCGCTCTTCGACGGCTTCGAGGACACGCGTCGCCGCATGAGGAGTTTGGCGGCGCGGTATTAAAAAAAAAAGAAAAATCCATTAAACCCTTAAAAACTTCAAAAATCAATATCTTTTTATCCGGAGGTCATAAAAATAAAATAAAAATACCTCTGGAAAGCTCTTGAAGAGGAGAAAATTATGAGACCAAAATCATAATTTTATTCTCAGTATTTAATTTTTAATTAATTAAATAATCTCTGGATTATTTTAATTATTAAAAATTATTTATAAATAAAAAAATTATGAAACTTGGAGGCAATTATCTTTATGTTCTTAGGACCTTCCATAATTTTTCTAAGGACGTGAAAACATGCCTAGGACACTTTTCTTTAATTTTCAAGTTTCTTTGTAATTATTTCAAATAATAATTATAAAAATTGAAAATTAAGGAAAATAAAAATGCAAATGGCTAGAAATGATAGGGCAACAGACAATAACCCTAAGAAAATTATTTCTAAGTCATAGAAATCTTTTTGAATGGCATTTTGAAATTTAGGGTTAAAATCCTTTATTAATTAAATAATTTTAATCCTAAAAACAACTGTTTATAAATTTAACCTATTTTCATCAACAATCAAAGTTTGAAAATGGTTCTAGTCTATGATAGACTAGTGAGAAATTTAACTTAAGTCCAAAATGACCAAATTTGACTTAACTAAAATTAAAAAAATAATTAAACTCATTAAACCTTACTTAAATTAGGTTTAATATAAAAATTAAATCTTAATTAAGTTTAAAGACATATTAAACTTAATTAATCAAAATTAAAAATTTTTTTTAATTAAGTTTAAAGATATAATAAACTTAATTAACTCATTAAACCTTACTTAAATTAGATTTAATATAAAAATTAAATCTTAATTAAGTTTAAAGACATATTAAACTTAATTAATAAAAATTAATTTTTTTTAATTAAGTTTAAAGACATAATAAACTTAATTAACTCATTAAACCTGACTTAAATTAGGTTTAATATAAAAATTAAATCTTAATTAATTTTAAAGACATATTAAACTTAATTAATCAAAATTAAACTTTTTAATTAAGTTTAAAGACATAATAAAGTTAATTAACTCATTAAACCTTACTTAAATTAGGTTTAATATAGAAATTAAATCTTAATTAAGTTTAAAGACATATTAAACTTAATTAATCAAAATTAAATTTTTTAATTAAGTTTAAAGACATAATAAACTTAATTAACTCATTAAACCTTACTTAAATTAGGTTTAATATAAAAATTAAATCTTAATTAAGTTTAAAGACATATTAAACTTAATTAATCAAAATTAAACTTATTAATTAAGCTTAAAGACATAATAAACATAATTAATTCATTAAACCTTAATTAAATTAGGTTTAATATAAAAATCAAATCTTAATTAAAGACACATTAAAACTTAATTAATCTCCTTACACATAAACCCTAATTAGGTCTAAACCATTAGACCTAATTAAAATATTAGACCTTAACTAACTAAGGTTTAATCAAACTTAAACCTTAATTAGGTCTAAACCATTAGACCTAATTAAACTATTAGACCTTAACTAACTAAGGTTTAATCAAACTTAAACCCTAATTAGGTCTCAACCATTAGACCTTAACTAGCTAATGTTTAATCAAACTTAAACCCTAATTAGGTCTAAACCATTAGACCTAATTAAACTATTAGACCTTAACTAACTAAGGTTTAATCAAACTTAATTAGGTCTAAACCATTAGACCTAATTAAATCATTAGACCTTAACTAACTAAGGTTTAATCAAACTTAAGCCCTAATTAGGTCTAAACCATTAGACTTAATTAAACTATTAGACCTTAACTAATTAAGGTTTAATCAAACTTAAACCCTAATTAGGTCTAAACCATTAGACCTAATTAAACTATTAGACCTTAACTAAATAAGGTTTAATCAAACTTAATTAGGTCTAAACCATTAGACCTAATTAAATCATTAGACCTTAACTAACTAAGGTTTAATCAAACTTAAACCCTAATTAGGTCTAAACCATTAGACCTAATTAAACTATTAGACCTTAACTAAGGTTTAATCAAACTTAAACCCTAATTAGGTCTAAACCATTAGACCTTAACTAACAAAGGTTTAATCAAACTTAAAACCCTAATTATGTCTAAACCATTAGACCTAATTGAACCATCAGACCTTAACTAACTAAGGTTTAATCAAACATAAATCCTAATTAAGTCCACTACATTAGACTTAATTAATTATTAAATCTTAATCAACTAAGGTTTAATCAGACCTAAATTCAACCTTTTATTCCAAGTCCAACATAGCTTAAACCTAACTTAACTTGAGTCCAATCTAACTTGAACCCAAGTTAACCTAAACCTTAGGTTCAACCCATATTGAACTTAACCTAAACCTAACCTAATTTAAACTCAAGTTAACCTAAAACTTAGGTTCAACCCACATTGAACCTAACTTAGACCTAACCTAACTTAAGTCCAATCTAACTTGAACCCAAGTTAACCTAAACCTTAGGTTTAACCCATATTGAACTTAACCTAACCTAATTTAAACTCAAGTTAACCTAAACCTTAGGTTCAACCCACATCAAACCTAACTTAACTTGAAACCTTGGGTTCAACCCATATTGAACCTAACCTAAACTGAACTAAAACTTGAGTTCAATCCAACTAGAACCTAACCTAATCCAAGTCAAACCTTAACTTAGGTTCAACTCATATTGAACTTATATCGGCCTTAAGTCTAGATTCAACCTGACCTGAACCTAACTTAATCTAAACTCCGCTTAAGTCTAACCCATATTAGACTTAAGTCAAACCATACTTAGGTTTAACTCGATATAAACCTAAGTCTAACCTAAGCCTTAGGCTCAAGCTAACTTGAATCTAAACTAAAACCCGGCTTAAGTTCAATCCTAAGTCTAGGTCTAACTTTAAATAGACTTAATTAAAACTTAAGTCTTATCTAAAAAGGACTTAGACGGTCTGCAAATCTAATTGAGTCTAATTTATTAGACTTGATTAACCTTTAAGTCCTATTTAAACAAGACTTAAAACTTAATTAAATCTATTCTGAACCAAACCTTTTAACTTAAGTTCAGGCAAACATGAACTCAAGTTAAATAGATTCAATCAACATAACTTAGGTTCAACCAGACATGAACCCAAGTTAATTCAATCAATATTGAATCTAACTCCAAACCTTTTAACTTAAGTTCAGACAGACATGAACTCAAGTTAAATAGATTCAATCAACATTGAATCTATGTTAGGTTCAACCAGACATGAACCCAAGTTAATTCAATCAATATTGAATCTAATTTCAAACCTTTTAACTTAAATTCAAACAGACATGAACTCAAGTTAAATAGATTCAATCAACATAACTTAGGTTCAACCAGACATGAACTCAAAGTAATTCAATCAATATTGAATCTAATTTCGAACCTTTTAACTTAAGTTCAGACAAACATCAACATTAACTCTAACTTAAGTTCAACCAGACATGAACCCAAGTTAATTCAATTAATATTGGATCTAATTTCAAACCTTTTTAACTTAGAGTTCAGACAAACATGAACTCAAGTTAATTCATAATTTAAAATCAAGATATAAATTCAACATTTTAAATCAAAATTGACATAATCAACAAAATTCGACATAAACTGACATCCAAGACATATCCAAATATTCTGTGATGATTCTGACAATGTTTTCTTTGCAGGGTAAAAACAAGAAATTTCGCTTAGATTTTCTTTACATGTTATAGGATGTAGTAACTCTGTTTTGCAGGACGACATTCTAGGCAAACAAAAACAAAAGCAAAACCAAAACTTTTAGGTTAGACATATAACCTGAAACTTTTGTCAACAAAAAACAAGACCAAAACTTTTAGGTTAGACATATAACCTGAAACTTTTCAACGACATTGACAACAAAAACAAAATCAAAACTTTCAGGTTAGACATAACCTGAAAATTTTCAACAAATCAACAACATTGACAACAAAACCAGAACTTTTAGGTTAGAAATAATACCTAAAGCATTCAATAACATGATATAACGACATTCGGGAGTGATAGTGGGTACATCTCTCCTTAAAATAAATTCTGAGAAAACAAATGATTAACATTAATCAGAAGTTTTCTTAAACAATTAAAAATTGTCTAAGATGTAATTAACTATAGAGGCTTACCTCTATAGGAGATCTAAAAGAACCCGAAATAGAAATCTCTGGTTTACCATAATTTTCTTAATATGAAAATTCTAGAATTTGTTATTCGAGAATATCCTCATATGAGAATTATCATAAATATCCTTTTCTACTATTAGTCCTAAAAATTCTTTAAATCCTTCATGGGATTTATATGAATAAAACTAGGCTAATATTAGATGGCGACTCCTTGACATTGACATGATACAAAAATTGACGGTGATGACATGATGACGTGCGACCGATATATATTTTCATCGCCGCCACTTGGTGGCACGTAAGCTCCAGATCTGGGCGCATAGCCGCGGGACCTTGGCGCGCAAGCGTGGGTTCTGGCGCTTAGCCGCCACAGATCATTTTTTTTGAATTTCTTCATTTTTGCTCTAAATTTGATCATTTTTCACTCATTTCACCACAATAATCCATTTAATCATACTTATAAGAAAAATACACAAAATACCTTTAATTAAAGTGTAATATCATCAAAAATAGGTATAAAAACGTGTATAAAAATATTATATATTTTAGGTGTATGAAAATCCCCCAAACTTGAAATGTTACATGTCCTCAAGTGACTCTTTAATCATATAAAAATCATACAAGTAAATTATGTAATGAGTTTCTTTAGGAGTTCTTAAAATTTTTTTCTAGAAATGTAGTAGTCCAATTTAGAAAAAATTTTAGTACATGAGACCAATTTAAAGTATAGAAATCTCTTAAGTAATGGTGAATGAAAAATAAGAGTTCCTAGCTTGTTTAGAAATACTTGTAGATTTTCAAAATATAGGGCTAAGATATTTTATTTTTTTCTTAAAAATTTTTATCAAAAATAATTATACTAATTATTTTATATTCATAAGCTTCAAGATTTTCTCAAATCTTATACTCTAAAAAGATCAGGTGTGGAATCAATTTTTGACTAGGCCCTTAAATCCTCAAGATTCTCCTTCCTTTTTGCATACTCTTTTTCTTTTTTATTTTATTTTATTTTATTTTTCTATTTTTTTTATAAGGCAAAGATTATTGTATCTAGATAGACTTTTAGTGATTTTGAATTCCACCATTCCTTTCCTAAAGCATAAGGTAGATATATATCTTTTACTTAGAAATATAATATAAGTTTTAGAAATTATTTTCAATAAAAGAAATTTAAGTACTAAAAATAAAAGTCTAATCCTTCTTTTTTTCCAAAAATACAACATTTCTTACTAAAGATGGTTACAAAATATTCATCATTTCTTTATTAAGAAATTATTAACTTTAAAATTTTCATCCTTACTATAGATTTTAACTAAATTCTCTTACTCATTTCTATATTTAAAATTTTATTTCTCTAATATAACTTCATACACATAATTATTTTTCAGTCAAAATTAAAATTTTAGTACATTTGAGAATAAAAAAAATTTTAAGGTTTTGAAAATTGTTTTTCATTTCCCCCAAAACTTTAAAATTTTCATTATAATGAAACATTTAAGCATAGTAACAAGATACATGAGTAGAAACAGAAAACTAGAAGTATTAAACTTGCATGAATTTTTAGTATCCTAAATATGCAGGTATTAAAAAAAATGAATGAAAATAACTAGATCAAAGTTTTAAACTTTTCATTTTATAAAATAAATTCAAAAGACTTCTAAAATAGTGGAGGATATAAAAATAAATTCACATACATAGTTAAACAAAAATCCATAACTAAGACATATATATGGTAGTAAATTGAAAAGTTAAGTATGAAGTTTAATTAGTGAATTTAATAGCATTTTAAACCTTCCTAAATAGTTTCTGGAATAAGTTATAAACTAAAAAATAAAATAGACTATTAATTCACTAACACATTTACTAGCACAAAAACATTCACATCACGTCTCACAAACATACAACATCCAGAACTATAATAAACACAAACTAAGTGTCTCATCAACTATTACAACAGTCATAAAGACATATAACAGTTCACTTAATAGCCATAAATGAAAATAAATAACACAACACAATAAAAAAAATCCACACAAACATCACATAACATAACATATCTCAAATGAAATATAAATCCTAATTATCATCTTCCTCCTCTGCATTATCCCCTTCATTCCAAGTAAGGGTAGGCACATATGGGCTATAATGTGGATGAGTGGGTAGCGCAACACTAAAGTCACCACTGATCAATCTATCCATGTAACTGTGATAATTCCCCACATATTCACTATGTCTTTGAAGATATTCCTTAATATGAGCTACTTTCCCTTATATATCATGCACTCGATCTGCAGTATAATTGCCATTATCTTTAATCTTATTCAAAAGCTCAATCTGCGAATCAGAAAACTGACCTGAAGATGCTTGAGATGTGGAAGCACGAGATGTAGATGCATCAGAAGAAGATGCACTGGAAGCCGTAGAAAATCCTCCTCTCCAGCCAAAAAGTGAGTGCTCAACATTGGTCTTCACATTAGAACTAGTAATAGGCTTAAGAGGCTGAAGAACCTCTTCCCAATTCTCAGATCTAACACTAGCCTGCTAACACAATGAATGTATAATGGAAGTAAATCCCATACCTGCAGTGATCACAGCTCTGGCATAATTCTAGATATAATCATAAATAATCTTTCCAATGTCGATCGTCTTCCCCTGCTGAATACAATAGTTTAAAGTAGTTCTTTCTCTAGTCACCTCGCTAATATGATTTGTAGGAAGCAACTTGGATGATATGCAATAATGTCAGGCCTTAGAGGTGGCATTCAATTTTGATGCAGGGAAGTTAACTCTTCTCTCATTTGTGATTTTCCATAATTCCCTCCCATTAGTCAAAGCAGAAATAATCTCATCCAATTCTTCCTCAGTAGGATTATAATTTGTATAGAAACAAAATGTACTAGGCGGAAATAGGTAAAATCCATTTATAATCTCAGGAGTAAAGTGTACTAGCTATCCTCGTAATAAAACAAAGTTCTCTTCTGACTCTGGAGGTTTGCATAGAACTCCCGAACAACAAAAGTAACAACTATGACAGTGAAACAACAGAATCTATCCCAAAGGCGACTTACAATCATGTCTTCTATTACTCTGCCTAGTTTATCGAATCCTCGCTCCTTTAATCACCCCTAAATTGTTTTAATAAGTATATCATCACCTCATAATCTTCTTATCTCTAGAATTACACTTCTATAGATTAAAAATGATTCAACACAAGTTTTACACAAACACAAACTTTTTACTTAATAAAACACATACAAATTACAAGTACAAATTATAATTCTTTAATCCAAAATATTTGGATAAGATCTCATCTTTTCTATTAATAGTAAAACACTTAAACTAAGCACTAAACACAAACTTAAATCATAAAACACAATTATAACACACAACATATGTAAACACTAAACACTAATCACTTAACATGATCATTTAACACAAAACACAAATAACTAACACTTAACACACTATAGAACTTAATTCCATTCTCCATTAGGTGGAACATACCCAGTAACTCTATTAGTTTCATCTGAACCATTAGGTATATAGATTTGATAGAACAGACGATGATGAAGACATCTGATAGAATCCTCTTCAATCCACTTGTTTTTTCAGATACATCGCCTTGTCTGCTTCTTCAAAATAACTTGAATGACTAAATTGCATTTTCATTTGCCATCCAATATGTGATAAATGCAACATTAGCCTCGATCCTCGCAATCTTCTCTACTATTCCTTGAATACTAACTATCAGAAATCAATTATATAACTCTTGTGTTCTCTCACTAATGAACTTCATATTGTTTGCATCCTCCTTCTTCATTTCACTCTCCCAAGAAGACCTTTTTAACACTTAAACTCTTGTGTAAGGCTCTTAGGATAGAAATTTGGAATGGAATGAATTTCCTTTAATTTGGTCCCTTTTTATAGAGTTTAGATGGCCTAAAACCGTCCTCCCACGTTCACAAACCACTAATTAATGTGTCATGCAACTTCCCCATGATAATAGCTTATAGAAACACATTTTTCACATTTTTCGTAACTCCGGCTTCTAAGCGCCAGCTATTAGTGCTTAGCCGCCAGTGCCCATTTTAGCACAAGTTGCTAAAGATCTGAATTCACATTTTAACTCATTCAAATTATTAATTAAGGTCTCATTAATCTCCACTAACATAATATAATCAAAATACTACCATATAACTCTTACATCGAACCAAATAAAACATACAAAACGCAGCTAAAGCAAAGCACACCGATAACTATGGGTTGTCTCCCACAAACCGCTTGGTATTACATCGTCAGCTCGACATACCAGTACTTATTCTGGGTGACCAAACATCAGATTTTCATCAATTTTAAGTTGATTTACTGAGAAATAAGGTTTTAGTCTATGACCATTTACTTTGAATGTTTTCTCAGTTTTATGATCTTTAATATCCACAACTCTATAAGGATAAAATTTTACTACAATAAATGGGCCCATCTACCTGGACTTAAGTTTTCCAGCAAAAAAATTTAATCTGGCATTATATAGAAAAAATTGTTGTGCTGGCTCAATACTTTTATTCAGAATCTTACGATCATGCCACATCTTCATCTTTTCTTTATATATCCTTGCACTTTCATATGATTCATTCCTTATCTCTTCAAGCTCATTTAATTGCAAAATTTTTTTTTTCAACAACATCCTTTAAATTATAATTGAACTCTTTAATATCCCAATATGCTTTATGCTCAAGTTCAACTGGTAAATGAAAAGCTTTTCCAAAAATTAGTCTATATGGGGACATTCCTAAAGGAGTTTTGTATGTAGTCCTATAAGCCTACAAAGCAAAATCCAGTTTGATTGACTAATCCTTTTTGTTTGGATTAACAAATTTTTCCAAAATTCTTTTTATTTCACGATTGGATAATTCAACCAAACCAATTCTCTAAGGATGATAAGCAGTAGCAATTTTATGGATGATATGATATTCTCTTACTAATTTGTCCATAATTGCATTTTTAAAATGACTTCCCCCATCAGTTATGATTACTCTTGACATTCCAAATCCATTAAATATGTTCTTTCTAAAAAACTTTGCAATACTTCGAGGATCACATCGAGGTAAAAAAACAGCTTATATCCATTTAGATACAGAGTCTACTGCTAACAATATGTATAAATTTTTGAAAGATGGTATAAATGGTCCCATGAAATCTAATCCCCAAACGTCAAATATTTTAACTTCTAACATATAATTGAGAGGCATCTCATTTCTTCTAGAAACATTGCCTACACGCTGACATTGATCACAATTTTTAATATAAACATTAACATCCTTAAAAATTGTAGGCCAATAAAATCCAGATTGTAGAATTTTATATGCAGTTTTAGCAACAGTAAAATTTCCCCCAAAATCAGAATCATGATATTTTTGACTAATTTCATAAGTTTCTTCTGATGACACACATCTTCGAATAATTAGATCCTTTCCTTATTTATATAAAAATGGGTTGTCCCAAAAATAAGTCTTAGCTTCAGATAAAAATTTCTTCCTCTGTTGGTATGTCAAACCATAAGGTAATATGTCATTGATAATAAAGTTCACAATGTCCGCATACCATGGAACACGCCACTCATTAATAGTGAACAATTTTTCATCAGAAAAATGTTCATTAATTTCTTCATTAGAAAAGAGAGATTTTCATTTTCAAGCTTGAACAAATGATCACCAATTTTATTATTAGCACCCTTCATATCTACCATCTCAAAGTTAAATTCTTGCAAAAGAAGAATCCATCTTATCGGTCTTAGTTTAACATCCTTTTTTTTCATTAAATATTTAATAGCAGAATGGTCAGTATGCACAACACATTTAGTTCTAATTAAATATGATTTGAATTTATCAAAAGCATATATTATAACTAATAACTCTTTCTCAGTTGTGGTATAACTAATTTGAGTTTCATTAAGAGTTCTACTTGCATAGTAGATTACTTACAAAATTTTATCATGTTTTTGCCCTAAAATAGATCCAATAACATAATCACTTGTTTCACACATTAATTCAAAAGGTTTTTCCCAATCTGATGAAATAATAACTGGTGCAGTGATTAATTTTTCTTTTAATGACTCAAAAGCATTAGGTAGTCTTCATTAAATTTAAAAATGACATCTTTTTCCAATAACTGGCATAAAGGCTTAGCAATTTTTGAAAAATCTTTAATATAACGCCTGTAGAATCCAACATGTCCCGTAAAAACTCCTAATCTCCATTACATTGGGCAAGGGTCTACTTCCATACCTTTTTCTGAAATTTGTTGTCCTAAAACAATTCCTCTCGCTACCATAAATTGGCATTTTCCCAATTAAGGAATAGGTGTGTTTCTTCACTGTGTTTAAGAACTTTGGACAGGTGTTCTAAACATGATTCAAATGAAGTTACAAACACAAAAAAATCATCCATAAACACTTCAATTCATTTTTCAATTAAATCACGAAAAATTTCCATCATACATATTTGAAATGTAGCAGGGGCATTACATAAACTAAAGAGCATTCTTCTAAAAGAAAATGTACCATAAGGACTGGTAAATGTTGTTTTCTCTTGATCATCAGGAGCAATTTGTATTTAGTGATAACCAGTATATCCATCCAGAAAAGAAAAATATTTATGCCCAGCTAGTCTATCCAACATTTGATCCAAAAAGGGAAGTGGTAAATTATCTTTCCTGGTGACAAGATTTAATTTTCTATAATCAATGAATATTCTCCATCCTGTAACTTGTCTTGTTGTTATAAGTTCATTCTTTTCATTAAGAGTTACAGTTACTCATATTTTCTTAGGAACACAATGAATATGACTAACCTATCCACAATCTGAAAATAGTGTATATAATTCCAGCATCTAACCACTTTAAAATTTCTTTCTTAACAACTTCTTTCATAATAGGATTTAATCTCCTTTGAGGATCAACATTGGTTTTGCAGTTTTCTTCCATAAGAATTTTGTGCATACAGATTAAAGGACTGATTCTTTTAATATCAGCTATGGTCCATCAAAAGGCATTCTTATATTTCCTTAAAATTTAAAGCAAACTCTCTTCATCTTCTGTAGTTAATTTTGAGAAAATTATAACAGGCAAAGTTGAGGAATCACCTAAAAAGGCATATTTTAAATGTTCAGGAAGTAACTTCAATTCAAGTTTAGGAGATTTTTGAATTGATGGACTAAAAGATTCATCTTAATTTGTCATGTCCAAAACTTCAAAATTTCTTGAACATAATTTAAGTCTTCCTCAATTAAATCATCAAAATATTGTGTTTCCTCTTCTTGCTCATGTTCTAACTTTTCACTTTCAGATCTCTCTTCATATGTTGCTTTAAAATGACATTCACTCAGATATTTCATTACATCCATCCTGAAACATTCATCATCTTTACCTTTAGCAGGATATTTCTTTGATTTTGAAATATTAAATGTCACAGTTTGATCATTAACACGTATAGTTAATTCCCTTTTTTGCACATCTATCATTGCTCTTCCTGTAGCTATGAAAGGTATCCCCAAAATAATAGGTATCTCATTATCTTCCTTCATATCAAGCACAATGAAATCAATAGGAAAGATAAATTGATCCACTATTACTAAAACAACTTCTATAACTATTTTAGGATATGTTATCGAAAGATCTGCTAACTGCAGAGTTACAGTAGTATGAGTTATTTCTCTTAATCCCAATCTTTTAAATACAGATAATGACATAGGGATAATGCTTGAACCTAAATCACATAAAGCTTTCCCATAAAATCTTTCTCCAATTGCACATGGAATTGTGAAACTACCAGGATCTTTAAGCTTTTTAGGAAGTTACTTCTGAATTATTGCACTCCATTCTTCACTAAGTGCAACAGTCTCATTATCTTCAAACTTCCATTTTCTGTTAAGAATATCCTTGTTGACCTCACTTTTGGTTGAGGTCTAGTCTCTCTTTAGAATAGCCTAGGGTCTAGCCATAGGACTCTCCTGGTGACTTCCTTAGAAGACTAGTCATGGAACCCCTCCCCATAGAAATTCAAACTTTTCTTACTTCACTGGGAGTTTTCATATGCTTAAGGCCCAATCTCCAGTTTTTGGGAGGAAGAGACCAAGCATAAAGAAGCTCAGGGGAAGTCTCCTATAGTTGGTCAGACCATAGGATCTATCCTAGGAGGTCTGGAGCTTATACCACACTCACACTACACACTCACAACCCTAAACAAAGCACACCACCTTTTAATCCCCTAACTCTTTGGAAACTCATGTAAATGGTTTTCCCAAGCATTTAGCCTCAGGCTAAGGTTTGGCCAGTACCAACACAAAGAGGACCAAATGAGGATGACCCTTGGTCCATGGCTAAACCTGAACAATTCCATACTACTCACCTTCAACCAATTTCAATTTGCCCTTGCCCCAAAATACAAAAAATAACCTAAATACCTAAAATACCCCCAAAACCCTACAATCTTCCAAAATTTCCAAAATAACCCAAATTACCCATAATTTCTCAGAAATCGTTCCAAAATACCCCCTACCACTCAAATTGACCAAGATCACCCAAAATGACCAAATTTTCCCAAAAATTCCCAAAATGACTAAAATGCCCCTCTTAGTCCAAAATTCCAAAAATTCCCATAAATTCCCAAAACATCCCAAATATTCCCAATTTCATTTCTCTCAACTACCACATGACCCAATTTGGCCAATTTAACCCAATTTAACCAAAAGCCCCAATTTGACCCATTTAACCCAAAAGTGCCCAAATTAAACCCAATGTCTACCCAATTGACCCCAATATTACCCAATTTCAATTACAAACTTTAATTTAACATCTTCAATACCAATCTAAACCAAATACAAGCCAAAATTGACCCACATTTAAATTCAATTCCACTTGATATCCAAAATCCCCAATTTTGCCTAAGTGGCTCAAATCCTCCAAATTGAGCTAACCTCAATCAATTCTCCTCAATTTCAATTCTAAACCCTTCATAACATTCCTTCAAATTGAATTGAACCCTAAATTTCCCCCAATTTGAGCCCAAGTCTCACCCAAATCTACTTGAAAACCAAAAAGAACCAATTTTGACACAAGCATACCATATTCCCGATATCTCTCAAATTGATTGGCCTAGCCCTAAAATTGCCACCTAATTGATGTTGGAAACTCTTCACCACATTCGCCTAGACCATGTTAAACCTTCAATTGGCCTTGGACCAAACCCTAGCTTAACCTAAACCCAAGTTGACCTAACTTTCCTTAAATTGACCAAAATCCCAAAATCCACCAAATTGAACCCCCAAATGAACTTAAAACCACTCCATGTCTTCATAAAAAATCTTTATTACAATCATCTACACAATGTTGGTCAAGACATTTGGGCTCCATTCAAGCTCAAACCCAAGTTAGCCCAATTTTGACCCAAATGAACCCATGACCCAATCTAACCAAATTGAACCAAACGTGACCAAACCAAGCCCTCCACAACCACTAAGTTGACCTTAGGGACTGGACTAAACCCACCTAGCCCACCCTAGGGGAGCCATGGACCAAAGGTCCCCAAAATTAGGGGATCTCATCCCTTAAATGGTTAAATCCAAGAGATGTTTGCCATAATGCCTTAACTATTAAAAGCCATTGCACTCATGGCCTGCTCATTGGTGCACCTGACCCACTGGCCACCTCCCCTGGTCTGGCTGGCTAGCCTAGTGGCCAAAAATGCCCAAATCGAGAGCCACCTCACTCTTGGTCAAACCCAAACTTCACCCTATGGCCAACTCAGCCCAAAATTTCCACCAGAGCTCTTCTGCACTCCACCTAGACAACTCTTTGCACCTGAATTGAAGCCCTGACAGTCACCCAGCCATGGCTATTTAAGCCACGACCCTTCACGGCCAAAAGGAGTACTGAAAATTTCTTAACCAAACTCTGCCAGAATCTCACCAGAGCTCTTCCAGACCTCCCTAAGACCATTCCTGCCATTTCGCCCCTCTGGTTCCCATTGTCTGAGCTCAATTTTAGAGCTTAAATTTGGCCAGAAACCAATACACTTTCCAATACATCTCCACACAACACCAAATCTCAATTAACTGCACCCACACCTTCCCAGCTGTGAAAGAAGAAGATCCCCCATCAAAGCCCCATCACAGAAGGCATCTGCACCAGACTTCCATCAAAGTTCGAAATCGGGTCTGGTCACTTTCATACTTAGGCAAATCACCAGGGCATTTGGCTTCATCCCTGAGCTCCTGGGACTCCAACGAAGGTGTAGAGCATCTCTAATAGAAGCTTCACTTCTCAGAGCCAAGATATTGCCTCCTTCTTCTTCCCGAGCATCTCTTGATTCTCCATTTAATTAGGGTTAATTTAAACTGTGCTTAGCCATATGGATATGTTTGCCATGCTTAGACGAGTCTATAAGATCAAACTAGAAGTGATTTGGTTGAGTCTAGGTCAAGATATTATGGTTCTAGTGTGGACGGTCTCGGGTGCACACCAAACAGGGATGAAGCTGGAGCGCCGTTGGATCATCTGTGTATTAAATGTAGGGCCATGATGGCGTTAGATGAGAAGATGAAACAAAACCACGGAGCCGCGTGACACTGAATCTGAAGGCGGCACCAAACTAGAAGGAGACGCATGTGCTTTCGACCGCCATAGGTTTACGTGGCGCCAACGTGGTTAAGTAGGAAAATCCCTATTTTTTGAATTATTTAAATTACCAGAACTTTAAAAATCCATATTTTGGCCTAGAAAAATAAAAAAAATAAAAGAAAAATACCCTGTTGCTAGTGAATATAGGAGAACAATGTGGAAATGGTTTGAAATATTTTTTATGCATATTTTATTTTTAGTAATTTAAATACTGATTTCAGTCTTTTAATTCTCCATTGACCCACACATTTCACCATGGCTTAAGCTTTGGAGGTCTTGTTCTATCTGTTATAGGGGATCTTCCCTGATTTTTCCAAAGTCAGGGGGGATCTCTGTGAGGAGATCTCTATTTTTCAAGTTATTGTGTCTGTCTTGGTATAAAAATTATAATAATTAAATTAATAATAAAAAAAATATCAAGTAAATTTTGGTAAGTCTCTTATGATCAGAGGACCCTAGGATAATTATTTCATAGTCTAAATCACTAAAATATGCACAAATCATCAACCTGACCTAAAATAAACACTTAATTAATTAAGATAGAATAAAAATTAAAATAACCTAAAAATGATTCTACACTATGCTTCAAGGACAGAAGAACTCCCGTAAAAATTTTGAAGTCATTTGAAATTAATTTAATAAGTTAAACGATTTTTCTAAGTCTAATGACATTTTTGGCACTTAAATGAATTTTAATAATTAAAGTACCACTCAAAAAATTATAAAATTGGTTTTATGAGTTCCCTGTGATCAGAGGAATTTTCTAAAAAAATTGGAATTTTTATAAATTTTCATTTTTAATAATATTTTAATAATTAAATAATTAAAAAAATATTAAAAATCACAAAAATATTAAAAATCATTATATTTTCACTTTTGGTCTCATAATCACTTAGGAACCACTCTCATAATTTTCCTAAGTCTCTAAGTTAAAATATGATTTTTTTAAAGGCTTAAATGAATTTTTAAAAGGCTAAAAATGAATTTCCTTAATTTTGCATTAAAATAATCCTAAAAATTAAAAGAAAAATAAAAAAAATACGAAATTTGTTTATCTGGCTTCCCTGACCTCAGAGGGATTTTTGAAAAATATAAAATTGAATTTTCACTCTTAAAGTATTTTATAATTAATTAAAAATCCATAAATTAAAATAATTCTAATAATTAAAATAAACCTAACAAAATCATGAAATTTGGTCCAAGTGGTCCTCTGATCAAGGTTTTCCTCCAGTAAAAATTTCAAAGTAAAATATTTTGTTTTGATCAAGTTATGTAATTTTCACTAAAAAACTCTATTTTTGCATTAAAATAAATATATAAATTAAATTAAAATTTGAAAAATCACATTTTCTCCTCTGATGTTTTAATTAGCTCATTATTAAAGTAACCTTAAAATTTTAAAGTCATTTGAATTAAATTTAAGAAATTATGAAGTGATCAGGTCCCAAGGGTAAAGTTGTAATTTTAAGGGTTTTTAGTCTTAATTAGTATTTAGGCTTAATCAAAGGGTAAAATAGGCAATTAATGATCCTAAATGATATGATTGGATGTTTGAGACATTAAAGGGATAAATGGTAGAAACCAACTTTAATTTTGTCATATCAAAACTAAATGCTTGAATTTTCTTACTTAATTCTAATTTGGAAGATAATTAAACAAAATAATCCTTAGGGTTAGGGGATAGCCTTGGAGGTTAATAATCCACTAACTTACACCCCTATTAAATGATAGACCAATATTTTTGAAAAAGATCAATTAAACTCTTTTAACTTTTTCTAAAAAGAATTACAAATGTATCCATAAAAATTTTTAAGAGCTTTGTAGTGAGTTAGGCTTAATCAATCTTATTAAAAGAAGTTTAGAAAAGCAAACATAGTCCAATTCTAAACACCTGAAAACATTAAAAGCCCAGTTATGAAATTAATTGGTTAATTTTCCCAAATAAATTAACTTTGCTTAAAGGGGTTTTCACCCCCATAATCTTTAAATGAAATAACAAATGATAATTACCCTACTTTTAGAAAAGATTAAAACACTAACTCACTGAGCATAAGGGTATAAAATAGATAAATTATTTAATAATTATGATGGGTTCAAAATGACCTCAAGGAAGCTCAAAAGAACTGTGAAACATCTACGTATCTTCTAGAGGCTCTTCAAAAGTCTTTTGGACACTCTGCAGGACTACTGCACCAATCATATTTATTAAATGAAAATATCTCTCAAATGGACAAATAGGATTCACCGGGTTATGACCTCGGACTTGGTAGGCCTGTAACGAACATATCTATAAGGTTTTACTTCCCTGCAAACATAAATGTTTATTGCAAAGAATACTAAAGTTTTAGGTGGAGAAACGAGAAGACTCACCAGGTACACTTTTATAAGTTTACAACGCTTTCTTTTCCCGTGTTTTCTTTTCTGCACTTTAGTTTTCTTACAAAT